>OZ007589.1:192527502-193127502 GCA_963931845.1 Maratus michaelseni | reverse complement strand
GCTCATTTTACACTTTTAAATTTCGAAATTTTTCAGAAACCGTTCTTAAAGAGCACTGAAATCTTAAAAATAACCATGCCAAATTTCAAGTTTCTATCCCATACGAATAGCAAAAATAGCAATTTTAGAACTTTTTTACTTCTGCACCCTTTAAAATTTCGAATTTTGTAAAAACTCCTGTGGTTAAGCATTTATGTATTAAAAATAACAGACATATAAAAAAGGTTTAAGTTTCTACCCCTAACAATTTTGAACAAACCGTAATTTAGAACGTTTTACGCTATTGTCACTTCTTTAAATTTCGAATTTTTAATCAACAGTTTATACCGTGCATCTGCATCTTAAAAGTAACCACTCTGCCAAATTTCAAGTTTCTAACTCAAATAAATCCATAGAGCAGATACTGTCACCATAATAGAGCAGAGACTGTCACCATTAAATTTGCGACCATTACGTTTAAAATCCGTAATGTAGTTTCAGAGATTCCATTAGAAATTGTCATTTAGAATGATTTTAGAGCGTTTCCTGCTCATTTCCCCCGTTTAAATTTCGAATTTTTTAGAAACCGTTCTTAGCAAGCATTTACATTTTAAAAGAAACAACCATGCCCAATTTCAAACTTCTATACCAACTGTATCACATAAATTGCAATTTTAGAACGCTTTTTGTTCCTGCACCCTTTAAAATTGTCGAATTTTTAAAAAACTGTTCTGGGCGGCGAACTCCCTCCCCCCATTCACGTCTTAAAATAAGACACCTTCTTACACTATGTAACATTTCAAGTTTTTATTCCAATCAAATCCATAGAAATCGTAATTTAGAAAGTTTTTAGAACGCTTTCTGCTAATTTCGCCATTTTCAATTTCAAATTTTTTAGAAACTGTTCTTAGCAAGCATTTGTATCGTAAAAGTATGCCATTCAAGTTTCTAGTCCTTTCAGTAACACAAAAATCGTAATTTAAAACATTTTTTCTCCTGCACCCTTTTAAATTATGAATTTAAAGAAATAAAAACTTTTCTGTGTGTATTTGCATCTTAAAAGTAACAGCTATGGGAAATTTTAAGTTTATCTCCTTTACAATTCCATAGAAATCGTAATTTAGAATGCTTGTAGAACGTTTTCCGCGCTCATTTCAACCTTTTAAATTTAGAAAATTTTTAAACCGTTCTTACCGAGCATTTACACCTTAAAAAAAACAACCATGCCAAACTTCACGCTTCTGTACAAACTGTATCATATAAATCGCAATTTTAGAACGTTTTTTGCTCCTGTACCCTTTTAAATTTCGAATTTAAAAAAAACTTTTCTATGCGTGCATTTGCGTATTAAAAGTAGCAGCCATGTCAAATTTCATGCTTCTATCCTTAACAATTGTATGGAAATCATAATTTAGAACGCTTTTCCCTCATTTCACACTTTTAAATTTCGAATTCTTTAGAGCCTGTTCTTAGAGAGCACTTATATCTTATAAGTAATTACCATGCCAAAATTCACGTTTCTAGCCCCTTCAGTATCACAAAAATCGCAATTTTAGAACATTTTTACTCCGGCACCGCATTGGGGGTAATGGCACCAACATAAAATATAGCCTATGTTAGAGCAGTCACTGTCATCATCAATTTGCCTCCATTACTTTTGAAATCGGTTCGGTAGTTCCAGAGATTACCCCCTACAAACAAAAAACAAACAAACGTTACTTCTTTATAATATTAGTATAGATATAGCTTATTGTGCTCTCTGTAACTTTTTTTTTATTATTTCTAATCTTGAACGTATTTTTAAAATTATTTTTGTATGACTAGGTTAAAAATAAATTTGATTTGGGACGGATACTTCGATTTTGATAATAATAATAATAATAATAATAATAATAATAATAATTATTATTATTATTATTATTATTTGTTAGAATGGCGCCAAGGAAAAATAAAACATCTATAAAAAGTGACAATAAAAAATAAAAATAACAGTTTGCGGAAAATCCCTTATCATGCAGCTATTTTTAGAAACAACTAATTATATGGATTTATGAATTGATTTCGATTTTAATTTTTAGTACATTTCCTTGCATTTGATGCCCTTTTAATTTTTCGGAAGGTTTGAAAATCGAGTTAAACTTGTTTTAGACTTTTATGCAATTCCAATTGAGTGTTGCAATATTGTAGGGTCTATCTTCATATTACATTAATTCACTTTTAATTTTACGTTATCAAACTCCTTCTCCCAATTTTGGAAAAGAAACATCATGTAATTTCATTTGCCCAAATTTGAAAGAAAATAAAAATTTAATGTATTTTGTGAAGCAAAATTTATAATTTGCGAAGAATCTTTAACAATTATTAATGCCTTTATAAAAGACCCTCTGCTAAAAAGGCAGGCTATTCAATTCGTTTCAAATAATCTAATGCATGGAGAAAAAAATATTTAAAATTTTAGTTTGAAAAGAAGGTGAATTTTAAACTAATTTTGATTGTATCAATTCCACTACTTTTGAATCTTCTATGCATGAAAGTGGCTTTGAGAGTCGTAAAATATTTCCGACAATAAAGATAAGTAATAGAAACTTAAGAAGAGTAAGATTAAACTATAAATGAAGCATTTTTTAAATTTTGGATGAGTAGAATCTGTCTAAATCCATTCTAAATAAGTCAGAGCGTCAAAATGGATAAATTTGCAAAATCATCTGCTCAAAACATTCTTAATTATTTACGGCGAAGTCCTATTTCTCTCGGGACCCTGATTAAAGCTCCCCGAACAAAAGCCTACTACACAAAAACTCCATTTTGACAACATTCGTTTACAAAATGGAAACCTGTCAAACATCTTTCAAACTTAATTCAGGCTTTCTTATTGTGATTTTTATAATAAAATTCTTGACCCCGCCCCCCCCCCCTGTTCTCCTTTAAAAATAGAAAAAAAATCAGCAGTTCTGACTTTTTTCTATTTATTTTCTATATTATACTATCTATATCCATTTCTGTTTCTATATTAACTATTATTATTTTCTTTCCTACGTATAATATTAAGTAGGTATATTTTTATGAACATGAAATATGGAGGATTATTTCAAAATACTGCCTAAACTTCTCCTCAAACAAAAGGGTCTTGAGAAAGGGGAAAGCAAAAACATATCTCAAACTCTATCGCGGAGATAAAACTTTGCAATATACTGAGGCTCAGAATGTAAACACCAGACACGAATATATATTTTTTAATTCGGCCCTCTTTCCCCACTTCAATTCGCGATTACGAGGCGCATAAACTTATCTCAAAATCTGTCACGACTTCAATGAAGGAATTTCGATAGATGCTGAGTTAAAATATAAGAAATGTGTCTCAGAATCTACGAAAGCCTTAGAAGAAAAAAATTTCTAAATGCTGTGTAAACACCACATCGGATGTTTTTTTAAATTGAGTCCTCTTCCCCCCCCCCCAAGTGAGTGTGTGTGTGGGGGGGGGGGGGACGATGTATCTAGAATCTATCCCGACATTTGTGATGAAATTTTGCCTGAATATAAAGACCAAATACGGACGATTTTGCTCAATTCGAGCCCTTTTTGGTGATTGTAAGAATGTGTCTCAGAATCTATGATGTTCTTAAAACATTTTTTTCGGGATGCTGCCTAAGAGTATAGACATAAGATCAGATGATATTTTGGAAATTTGATTCCATTGACACCCCCCCCCCTCCTCCGCCGGTAGTGGGACATATACAGGGTTGTAAACAAGCCAACTAAAATTAAAGAAAGGGTATGGCTTTTATTGGTTTTAACCGGCTTTTTTGGCCAAGATAGTTAGGTATCAAGGTAGTGCTAAATTATCGCCTGCAAATTTTTTAAAGAATGTGTTATAAACTAATGATGGGCATAACGATTATTTTGATTATTCGAATGAATCATTCGGGCATGCGCAGAAGCATATCTGTCAAACTTCATTTTTTTTTCAATTACTACCAGAAATTTAAAAAAAATGATTTCTGATTTTAATTAGAATTTGATTAGATGCCAGATAAAAATGAAAAATGTGTTGTTCTTTTCGTAATATATTAGGAGAAACAAGAACGAAAAATCATGCGTCAAGCATAGATTATGTAACACTTTCCAACGCTTCCAAAATAATTTTACAAATCATTACCGTTTAATAAGCTGAAAGATAACATCTAAGTAAACAATTTGGGAAAACGCAAAACATATTTAAAAACGTAATTTCAGGAATTTCCAACATATACAATATTCGGAAAAATATCCGAATACTTTTATTCAGCCCTGTATAGGATCTATAGATTTGTATATATGCTACATAGGATGCTAAATTTTAGTTTAGTTAGGAAACGCGTAGCACAGTTTAAAATTCTCCTTCTGGAGTTTCTGTCAATAAACGGAAATGTGTTCGCGAACTTTTGTGCTGACCTGTATAGGATATACAGAATTTAGACACACCAAGTAATAGACAAAAAGTGAGTTAAATTTAAAATCGCGTTCAGCAACTTAAAACGCACTTCCAGGGATTAGTGTTAACAGACAGTAGAGAATTCTTTTGTGTGTCCCTGTAAATGAACGATGACTGCTATACAGTATACACACACTATTCTGTAGTAAGCCTCTTGTAATGCACCTTAGTGATATATATAAATTTCAATGCGTTTAAAATAGTGAAACATTATTTAATTAAACCGCAAAATTTTTTTCTCCATAGACGTAATGTAACGGAATTTTTTTGACTGTCACTGTAAAGTAACTAACTATAAGTGCTATGCACACCCTATTCCATATTAAGCTTCTTGTAATGCACCTTAGTGATATATATCGATTACAATGTGTTTGAAATTGTGCAACATCATTAAAATAAACCGAAAATGATTTTTCCCCATAGACCGTAATGTAACGGAATTCTTTTGAGTGTCCCTGTAAAAAAACTATAAGTTCTACACACTTCAGTTGAAATAGGGAACATGATATAGGTAACGACTATAACATATAAAAATTGCAAGGCAATCCGATCATATTTACGGGAGTTAGAGCACGGACAGACGGCAGACGGCCATACGGCCAGACAAACCGAAGTCATAAACACTTTTCAACTAGGTTGGAAAGTGTTAAAAAGTGCTTAAAAAGATAAATATACTTGACAGTATTACTCATATCTGCATATCATTCACTTCAGCGCTATGCAGCATTTTTATTTTTCACACTACACTATCAATATTAAAATTTCACTATCTTAGAAGCTCGCACCGTACAAGTAAACAGAAACTTCCTTTTTTTTATCCCCAGACTGTACTATAATACCATCGTCTATTCCTATGCATACCAGAGAGAGACGAAAAAAACATGTCTTAAAGTTTTTACCATAATCTAACGGCCCTCCACAAGAGAAGTTGCAAAGTTTTCATAGCACAATATTACAGAACATTTTCGCCTTATTCTCGTGTGTTTCACTCTTACGGCCTGGAACATTATGAAGGTAATAGCATCCACTCTGGCGAAAAATTCGCAGTTTAAATTCTCCCCAAGTGTAAGAGGCCCTTATATCCCAGAAATGAGCCCCGAGTTTTATGGGATACAATCTTGAGATAAAATAGAGTTTGGAGCGGGAACGAAATGCTCCGATTTTTAGAGAGCCTTATATTACGGTGGAAAGCAATAATCTTGTTTTTAAATCCATTTGTTTCCATATGTTTGAAGAGCGAATGGAAGTGATAGGAACCAAGCCTTTCCCTTCAAAAAATATTTCGTGTGGAATAAATAACTGTTGCAAATCTGAAAATACGTAGCTGTAAGAATATATCAGATATGGAAGAGTGCAAAAAGAAAATTTGGAAAGTCAGAATATAGAGATGGAAATTTCAGATGTTGGTGCTACTTGTTCTGATGGATTGATGATGGATGCCGGCGGAACAAAGTTTAGAGAGGGGCAAGATTCTGGAACAGATGCGCCAGTGCTCCATCACCCTGGACGTGTGTTTATAAAACGGAGAATATAAATATGAATTGTGCTTTTTGTTAGAACTTCCCCCTCCTCCCTCTTCCTTACCGCGCGAGTCAAATTTTCAACACATCAACGTAAAAAACTATATACAAATTTATGAATTAAAAAACATTAAATTTTCAAATATTAGTTTCTACCGGCCAAAATGAATAATTAAAACAGATTTTCTTCTTATTTTCGTCAGGGGGGGGGGGGGGGGGGGGATCTAGCTCCTTAAACACCCCGTGCAAGACTTTTTTTTTAATCTAAATCATCAGAGAAAAATATTATTTAATTACATTTCAAAATTCAGGGAGGGGCAATGACGTAAAAATATATAGCGAAAAGCAATAATCTTGTTTTTAAATCCATTTGTTTCCATATATTTGAAAAGCGAATGGAAATAATAGAAATCTAGTATTTCCCCTCAAAAACTTTTGCGTGTGGAATAAATCACTTCTGAAAATCTGAAAATGCTTAAATGTAACAAAATGTCAGATATGAAAGAATGGAAAAAGAAAATATGGAAGCCAAAATACGGGGGAGGAATTTCCAGCTATTCGGGCAGTTCATCATTTTTTTTTTAAGTTTATCATTCAGTTAATTCAATTCAATTAAGTTTAAATTTTCGAAAAATATTCTGGAGTAATCGTTCTCCATAAAAGTCTGTTAGTTTTACGAAAATATTTAAATACTGTAAATTTTATTGATATTTCTTATTTATAATTATTAATTGGACTACTAATTGCGATACAAGAAATTACTGGATTTTTTTTAACGTAAAAGCCTGAAAAAAAATTCTAAATGATAAACAAGAAAGAAAAAATCCGGCATCCGGCATAGATTGTGAAACACTTTCCAACACTAACAGATTACTATTAAAAAAATTAATTTTTTTTCCTAGAATGAAACGAGATAATATAAATAAGCAATTTAAAAATTACATAACTCAGTAAAAATCCATTTTCAGCAATTGTGCCCATATTCGAAGTCTTTCGTGCAGCCCTGTATATGATTTACATATTTTGTAAACAACACGTAATGCACTAAAAATTACATAAAAATGCATACCACATCAGAAAAGGCAATTCTAGCAATTACAGATCATAGTCAGTCCTTTAACCGAATTATTTTGTGTGTCCCTATAAATGAACTATTAATGTTACACGCTTCATTTTCAATACCGAAGATTCTACAGTAAAATTCAATGATGTGTAAAAATTTCATGACAATCCGAGTATATTTACGAGAGTTAGAGCACGGACAGGCGGACAGACAAACCGAATCGATAAACGCTTTTTAACTGTGTTGGAAAGAGTTAAGAATGTCCCATTAGTAAAATAAACAAAAAATCTAGAGCCCACGAATTTGAAAGTTTATGCTGTCAGCTTGTCGCAATCACTGTCAGTTTGAGAAGCGAAAGTAAAATACTGTAATTACCCAACTTGTTCAGAACTGTAATATTTCTTTTCTTTTCTTTTCTTTTTTTCCCTATAAAAAATGTTTTCCTTACTCACCATTTTTTATCGTTTTCCTTGGAGCATCTAATAAGACGTCTTTTAACTGTCATATGAACATTTCGCTTAACCTTCTGCGCATAAGACTACCATTTTCTACCCATTTAGTGACGTAAATGTTTTAAAACACTGTAAAATAAATAAATGAATAAATAAAAAAATTAAATATGTGGGTTTTACGAAAATACATTGGTGCCTTAACTAAAAGAAAAGGGGAAAAAAAAGATTGTTTAGTTTAGAGCAGTGGTGTCAGGTTTCTTAGAATCAGCTGCAAGAGTTGAAAGCTATTCTTAAGGGATTAGCATATTGTATGTATTGTATATGTATCTATTGTGTACCGTTAGAGTCTGGTTTAAGAAAAACCTTAATCCGAAGGGTGGCGACTTGGACATAATGAAAGGTATTTCCATTGGAATGGGGTCTTTCAGAGATAAGAAAACTATTGCACTCTTTTATTTTAAGAAGACAGATCCGTCAAGAGGGAGGAGGGGTTGTCAAGGACCCTTGGAAACAGAGGAGAAACCCCAGAGAAAGGAGGGTGCTTTGCGGTTTACAAGAGAGAGAAGGGGAGTTCTAGCGTGGTGGCGAAGGGTGAAGGTTGCTCGAAAAATGAGCGCTCAGACCTGAGTGAGTTCGAACGCAGGATTGGAGTGTGTGAGATTAATAGAAATCTCGGTTCTGAATAAGTGAACCTAGTCTAGCGGTACACGTAGAGCGTTTTCTGTAATTGTTTTGATTTAGTGTTAAACCGGATCATTTACATCCGAGTTTAAGTGTAAATATTGTTAATAAATTATTATTTTAACTTTAATTGAAAGAGTTAGGTTGTTCTTGAAAATACATCACGGATCGTGCCCGATATCACGTATTAATATCGGTGGTGGCAGCATATCGATAGACCGGATTTATTTCGAAGTTGTGTGGACTGAGAAGTGGAATCCGACAAGTGGTTTCCAACCTTATTTGGGCCATTCCCATCTCTAAAATCAGATGCCCCCCTGAACGATAGGATTTTTTATTATTTAAAACGTGAACTCTTATTCACACAGCAGTATGAATAAGAGTTTTTAAGCCTTAAAAGCACATTAACCCCTTTGCAACAAACGTCTCTTATCCTTCTTTTAATTTTTAGGCACCACTCTTTTCGAATAATAATTTTCGCTTTACATAATCTCTGAAAATCGGTTATTATATAAGCTGAAAATTACTGTGCGAAATTACTGGTATTCAAATCAACGATTTTGCGTACCCTATAAGCCACGTATATGTACCGCTAATCATATAAGGATTAACAATGACAAGTCACTTCAACTTTTTTTTTAAACTTATTAAACAGCAAAAATTTTGTCACAAATACACAGAAAAATATAAAACCCAATTTGGGTCGAAAGATTCTTAGGTATGTGCCCAAATTCGGTCATGCCTGTTTTGGTTACCACTGTGTATCCATTTTGGGCACTGTTAAATGCCCATTTAAAAAAAAAAAAAAAAAAAAAAAAAAGTTTTTTTTTTTTTCTTCTGAAAATGGGTATTTAGCAGTGCCCAAAATAGATATTAGGTAACCAAAACAGGCATCGCCCAATTTGGGCACATACCTAAGAATCTTTCGACCCAAATTGGGTTTTATTTTTTCTGTGTATGTTTTTAATATAAAGCAATACATGTTCAACTTCATATTTTGATGATATTTGTCGTTCTTTTAAAACTCACCTCAGTATGAAACAAAACTATAATGATCTGCAGTTATTTATTTTCACAAAACTTCTGGAAGACAGTCTCCATTTGGCATTAAATTGAATAGCATTAACGCATTTTATAACTGGATCTTAAGATCTTATTAAAGGGTCTCCTAGGATATTATTAAAAACAGGTGGAATATTTTTGGATACTAAAATTTCTCTATGAATAATACAACATGCAAAAAACATGTCTGGATTACCATCTTTATCAATTTTAATCCTTAACTTCTCACAGACAGCTGTTTTTAGATGCGTTCGTAATTATATAAATACGTAGCACCTATAGCAACGCCCCCTAGAGATCTCTAGGGGGCGTTGCCTATAGTCGTCGTTTAGTCCGTCCGTCTGTCCGCGTATAACAGCAACAGCACAAAAACTACCCAACCGAATGGTTTGAAATTTAATATACAGTGGAACTTCCATTTAGCGAAGTCTCATCGTTACACTTAAAAACTTCGTTATGAAGAAAATTCGTTAAATAGAAATCAACTTAAATTTATGAATTTTTTCCTTCAGATATGACAAACAGGTATTGGATTCAGAAGCATTTGATTCAGTTTCAATTATGAAGCAGTCTTTTACAAAACAGTTGCATGCGGTCGATGAAATCATCCGTCACATTCCCAAGCTTTGGCTCAAGATTTAATCAGCTCTGATACACATGTTCTCAAATTAATGTTTTCACTACATTGTCTTTTTTCTATCTTTTTCGATAATGTACTTCAAAATTTTTTATTATTCCTTAGACTAACGGCTGAAGTTTAGAAGTTGTATTGGCAGGAACAAATATAATTTTGATGTTCTTCGATTTGCATTTTGCAGCACATTCTTGTGGATGTACAAAGCAATTGTCTACAATGGAAGATCAGAATGGTAACTGTCTGACTCTAATTGATATTTTTTGCTTCAATGCATATCACGCCATTGCGTCACTGCATCTTCTATATCATTGAAAATGCAAAAAGGGGATTTTGACTTCCCCTAACTGTCAGCCCTCGAGTCTCCATGTGGGAGAGTAATGATGACAAGTGTTTTTCTTAGCGCGAAAAAAATTGTTTTATTTAGCACGAAGACCAAGAAGAATGGAAATTATGTGTTCATTTCCATACAATCCGCTGAAATAAATTCGCATCTCCATCGCTACAGCAACCTCTTAGTTTGAAATGTGTACACGTACAAAAGTGAAATAAACTTCGTTATATAAAATATATTTTTCGTAATATGGAAATTAATTTACATGCTAATGGTATTCAAAGTCAAAGTTCTGCAGAAAATTTTGTTAAGTAGAAAACTTCGTTAAATAGTGACTTCGTTAAAGGGAAGTTCCACTTATATATAATCGTTGCAGAATTTTATCGAGTGATTTCAAATTTTATGAAAATCGAATCAAAACTTAAAAAGATATTAATAAAAGTTTTCTTTATTCCATTAAATCTTATCATACGTAATATACATATGATAAAAGCGCAAGTCATGTGACTGAGAAAAACAAATACGTGCCAACCACATCTTTTTCCATATGCCAAACGGCCATTTTTATTCCCTCCCCCCCCCCCCCTCCCGCTTGGGGCCATTTTTAATGATGTCAAAAATCTGTCATACATAAATTTTCGGCCCTTTTCCTAGAAGTAATAATAACTTTAAACGGATTCAATACATATCATAATTAAGAAGTTATGGGATTTTTTCTGTTTCCCCCCATTCCCCCCCCTGGTTCGATTTTGGCCCATTAACGAACTTGACCGAGATTTTCTGCCCCTTGATTTTACGTATCAGTTTGGAAGAGATTTGTGCAGAATTATTGAAGGTATCGTGTCCATAAAAAAGTGATATAGATAGATAGATAAAGTTTTGAATTGGGGGTGGTTTGGGGTTCTGGGAGTCATGATCGGCGTAGATCTGCAAATATTTTTCAGAAATTGCAACTTAGGGGAGAATGTAATAGGTAGTATTTCTTACGAAATTTACCTAAAAGGTATCCTCATTTCGTTCATAGCAGACGATATAATTAATTTCACTGGAATAATAACGATTATTTTTTACATAGTAAAACTAGTTATAGCACTAAACGAACTCACCTCATTTGTCACGTTTAACGTACAATTTCCAACTTGTTTTATTATTATTATTATTATTATTAACTGTCATAGTTTAACTTTTAATTTTAAATTTAACTCTATATACTAGTGAAATTTTGTTACGTTTGGAACACTTGTACTATCGCTAGAGGCTTCTGAATAAGTGAATTTTAAGTGTAGTAAGTGCTGTACATAAAGTTTAGTACAGAAGCAGTATATCATATGAGTAAATCAACTCTTTTATTAATCATTAAAAAATGTCTTCGTTTAATTTTTTCGGTAATAATTATTTTTGTACGTTTGAATGAAGCAATTTTAAAATTGAATAAAAAAATTATTTCATTTCATTTTTGAAATTTGTATACATAATGTTTATAAAAAATCTACCACATTTTTTTTTCCAAAAAGGGCAAAAAGAACTTGCAAGAAAGGAGTTAATAGCTAATCTGGAAATACCCTCCTTCAAAACCAGCTCCGAGAATCACTGGATTAATGGCCCTCTCTGAATTTTGAAATTAACTAAACTTTCTTTTTCCCTGATTTTGAACAAAATAGTAAAATTTATTCTTCACAAGTGGCTTAAATCAGTTAAGGTGGTTCTCATGTGATCTGCTGAACAGCGCAAAATTTTCTGACACAATTTCCGACTCATTTTTAAACGCAAAGACATAAAATTGGCGGACTATTGAAGCGATTTGGAATCGAAATGAGTTTTCCATTTTTTTAAATAAATAAATTACTTATGGAGTTATAAGGGATTCGTGTCACGTGACAACTCGATTTTATCCTTTCTGGCGCTGAAGCATAGGAAATTCGGTTCAAAACGCCGACTTTGACAGTGTTTTCTGAAAGATTTTGTGCTTTCATCATAAAATGGAAAACGTGTTTAGATTACAAAGTTTCTGAATAACAACCCCTGTCCATTTCATGTGTTTTTGAACAAAAATTATTTGAAAAATGTGTCTGAAAGTAGTTCCTTTGGATTTGAGAACAGCAAAAAAAAAAAAAAAAGGCAATCAGAATTTGTTTTCAGGCAGCAGTGTTCTGCCCCCCGACGAAAATATTCTTTAAAAAATTTTTAAACCACTGGTAGAAATTTATTTTTGAATATTTAACAATTTTTTAAAATTCTGTTTTCCTTTTTATGTTTATAATTTTTTAAAAAAATGTCTAGCATGGGAGCTTTTGACCCCCACACTCCCGCCCCCTTCCCTCCCAAAAATTGTAGTTTTACTTATTTCGTTTATAGTTTCCATTTTAAAAAACGTGGTATCGATTCAAAAATCTTGCCCTTCCCTGGATTTCGTTTTGTCGGCGTCCACGGTAAAAAAAAAAAAAAAAAATGGAAAACAAGAAATAGAAATTTGGAAAACAATACAAAATAATTTTCTAAAGCCACTCAGTTACAATATATATGTTATATTTCATCTTTAAAATATTTTAATTTATTACCATGAAAATGTTTTGCTCACAAAAATACAACACTTACAAAGCAAGGGCAAAGCAAATTATGTTTTTACTTTTAAAAAACCCAAAAGAAGAAACAATTCTACGATTTACGAATTTTGACAAATTAAGATCAATAACATTAAAGAAGTAAAAATAAATTGAGGCTGGTAAAGGTGTCAAACCAATTTTATCTTAAACAAAATGAACCATAAAAATTGTAATTAAAGACCTATTTTATTTTTAAAATATGTTAAAGGTTAACATAAAAAGTGCCTATCATGAATTGTTATAATTGTATAACTTAATTTTGTACATAATATTTCATTTAAATCATTACGTTTAAAATAATGCACATGTATGCATATTCATTAATGTAAATTTAAAAAGTGTTATCTATTAATAAATCATTTATTAATTTTTTTTCTTTTTTATGTTGACTGAGAAAATATTTTACTTTTTACTAAAACTTTCATTGAAATATTATTTTCCAATTTTATTAACATTTATTTTCTAGAACAAAATTAATTTGAAAAGAATTTAGCTACTCAAATAATCCTAAGACATATGAGTTCCTGCAAACTGCAAAACGGAAGGCACATCTCTCCGTTCCTGTTTTGATTTCAAAAAGTTTAGAAGTAAAGAAAAAAAAATGTTTTAAACATGTTTCAAATTTCTTTATCTGGAGAGACAGGAAAATTAATCATTTCTGGGACGTTTTCCAAACAGAGATTACAAGTATACCTCCCTTCATTAAGTATTGTGTTTATTTTATTCACTTTTATTCGTTTGGAGCTTCGCCAAAATTTATTTTGGAAGAGTCTGTTTTATCGGAGATCAGGAAAAATAGTTCTTTTAAAATTATTCTGTATATTTAAATATTTTGAAATAATTAATAACGCTAGCATTTTTCAAAGTAATTTAGCGTTTCAATTTTCGTCAAAAAATAATCTTTATACATTTTCCAATACATGCAAATTTACACTTTTAGGATGGATGTTCAGTGAATGTCTAATTTTCAGCAAAAAGGCGCGGGTTTTTTAGCAGTTACAAAGTGTAGATTCAAAGATATTATATGTAGTCCTATTATAGTATATGATATGTAGTCCTAGTAGATATTATAGTACTAGATGGAATCCTGCATTTGATCGGGTAACCCGGTTTTAACCGAACCAGACCCTATCCGCGGTTCGGGTCGGGTTGAGTTGGCGCTAATTCTTTTCGTTGCGGGTCGGTTTGAGTTTAAATGTTTTGGGTTTTGGTCACTTTTGGGTTAGATTTTGACAATTTCGGGTCGGGGGGTCAAGTTGACCCAATTTTTTAAAAGAAAGGTATATTTTTTAAATGGAAAAAAAACTATTAATATTTGAATATTAATGAGCGTATATGTGAGCATTTTTATATACAAAAAAGATAAAATTGATATTAGGGATGTGTAATTGTAGACGATTTTTCCAAATTGTATTACAAAACGGATTAATTTTCTTTCACTTCGTGTTTGGTTTGAATATGTCAGGTTCGGGTTGACTATCAGCAGAAACTTCTGGTTCAGGTTGGGTACATCCCATAATTTAATATGAACTAATACACTATATTTAACAAAACGTCTAAAATCGCAATTTACCGGTCATCATTGGAAATATAGTGTATTAGTTCATATCTGGAAAGATACACGAGGAATTATCCTGAAACTTCAGGAGTGTAAACAACATGATAGACGTCATATATTTCCGCGAAGATTTTTCCCGAAACCCCATAAGGGGCCGTCAACAAATTGAAGAAAACGAATATCTTTTGGATAACCCTGTAAAAACTAATATTGCAAAAGCATTCAAACTGTAGATTATGATTAAGTGGCTTATTGTAATAATTTGGGTTCATTTTTATGAAGATAGCATGTATACTCGAAGAGAAATTCAGGTTTTTATAAAAACAGTCCCAAATTTTAACAAGTTTTTTGCTTATAATTTGCAGAGTTTTTAATATAAAAACAAGTTATTTTCAGAAAATATGACAAACAAAATTGTACACAATACCCTGCAATCAGAATTAAAAAATAATAAAAATTGTACGAAAAATGAGCAGGTTTACTAAATATTGTTTTACTGCGCATGCGCGAATTCAATCAAAATATACTGTGCATAATATATTAGCTAAATGTATAGACCAACTTTTATGAAAGTCTCAAAAACATAGCTTGAAAATTCTGATAGTAATCGTCGATAGAATAAGCTCGAAATTCGCTTTTCCCAAAAGGAAGCAAAAAGATGAGGGGTTGTATCGAAATATAGTAGTACGTGCAATATTGTGTACGCTGTCTTGGCACTAATCAACAGATATTTGATACAACCCCTCATCTTTTTGCTTCTTTTTGGGAACAACGGATTTCAAGCTTATTCTATCGACGATAATTTTCAGAATTTTCAAGCTATGATTTTGAGACTTTCACAAAGGTTGCTTTATATACTTAGCTAATACATTATGCACAGTATATTTTGATTGAATTCGCGCATGCGCAGTGAAACAATATTTAGAAAAACCTGCTCATTTTTCGTACAATTTTTATTATTTTTTAATTCTGATTGCAGGGTATTGTGTACAATGTTGTTTGTCATGTTTTCTGAAAATAACTTGTTTTTATATTCAAAACTCTGCAAATTATAAGCAAAAAACTTGGTAAAATTTGGGACTGTTTTTATAAAAACCTGAATTTCTCTTCGAGTATACATGCTATCTTTATAAAAATGAACCCAAATTATTACAATTAGCCACTTAATCATAATCTACAGTTTGAATGCTTTTGCAATATTAGTTTTTGCAGGGTTATCCAAAAGATATTAGTTTTTCTTCAATTTGTTGACGGCCCCTTATGGGGTTTCGGGAAAAAAAACTTCGCGGAAATATATGACATCTATCATGTTGTTTACCCTCCTGAAGTTTCAGGATAATTCCTCATGTATCTTTCCAGATATTTAACAAAACGTCTAAAATCGCAAGTGACCGGTCATCATTGGAAATATAGTGTATTACTGAAATAGAATTATTGAAACTATTTTATTAGACTAAAGAAATTTAGATTGCATTGGTGTAAAATTGTAGTATATTTTTGCATTTTTCAATAATAAATTATGTACTTAGAAATAGGGTTGGTCATTTTGCCGGCAAAATGGTATTTTTGCCAGGACAGTGACAAAAACTGAAAAAAAAAAACCTGGCAAAAACTAGAAAATGGCTGAATTTAAAAAATATACGACAAACAATATATCTTTATACAAAATATGACTGAGATTTAAATCAGAATAATAATTTGTATTTCATTGATATTAATTTGATTAATTAAAACAATTTTAAATAATTTTAATTGATGATAACATTTGAAGTACAAGTAAAAACATCAATAAATTTATATTTGATGGAGATAAAAATTATGTTTTTCTTCATTCCTCAATTTTAATATAGTAATGTCATCTTTAATAGTAATAGTTAGATATATATATAATAAAAACTTTTGAACGCATAATTTATATAGTCAAGAAACCTATAACTTTTAAAGACAAAATTACTACATTAAAAGTGCCCTTGTAACATATATAAATATATATAATAGCTTTATAACAAACAAATCAATCTTAATTTTATCTTTATCCGAACCTCTTATAACTTTTACATTTAAAATTTATATAGGTAATCCGTTAAAATTCCTACAAAAATAATTTTTGTATATAAAAATAAAAACATATGAACTAGATAAAATTTATTAATATACATGAGAGAGGGAAAAAATTACTTTGTATTTTCCAATTACTATTGTTCTGATAGCACAGAAAAGTGGGTAATATTTTTTAGACTTTGTTAAAAATAAACTGAAGTATAAAAATTAGCCCTGCTCTAATTATGACTGTTTAAACCATTACTCGGAGAGTTGTTTTGTTATTTACGCTCCTCTTTCCCAATCTCTGCATCCATAGCATAAACTAAAATATATTTTGCTTAAAAAAAAAAAAAAAAAAAGAAAAGAAAGAAAGAAAGAAAGAAAAGCAAACTTAATACCATTTTGTTTTTTTTTTTTGTTTTTTAATGATGCATTGAATATTTTAACTTATAGAATTCAAAGTTACATATTATAAGAGTTAAAATTAATAAAAGTTAAAATAACTTAATTACATTCCCGTAAATAACACATTATACCTATTTTTGCTGGGAAGTACATCTTTTTTCCATGGTTTTTTCCACCTTTGACAAAACTTGCCAACCCTACGTTAGAAATGTATTATAGGAAATTAGAGATTATAGTACAACTGATTCGTTGTTTCTTTTTAAAAAGTCAAACATAGGAACAATAAGAATTCATGAGCTCTTCTAAAAAGAAAAATAAGTGATGTAAATATTTTCTACTATCACTTAGCTGCCATTTAAAACTTGCATTTCAAAAACTATCCTTAAAATAGCTGTAATTCAGTATCATTAAAACACTGCATGAAAGTAAATTATGTTTTTACCTACAGAAAAAAAGTAAGGGAAAAGCAGCTCTTTTTTTCCATAATTAAAATCAGTAAGATTAATGAAGTTAAAATAAATTATCCTTTGCGGAGACGCTAAATTAGTTTTATCTTGACAAAGATAAACAAGGAAAAGGATTATATATATATTATTAATTTTTTTTAAATAATAAAAAATTCATATTTCTAATAAGTGCAATTGTAAATAATTTTAAATATGATATTTCATTCAAATCATATGCATTACATTATAAAACAATCCACAGGAATGCACATGTGTATGATTATTTAAAATAATGCTTCTCTGTAATAAATAATTCGTTAATTTTTCTATGTTGCCTATAATCAGGGCCTGTTTACCGAATAGGTCCGGGAATCTCGTGCTTACTCACTGAAATACAAAGGACCCCAAAATTTACTTTAAAAAATATTTTTAGAAAAAAAAAAATCAATCATGGTAAAAAAAAAAAAAATATTTCCTTACGAAACTTTTCTTTAAATTATGAAACCTCTCTCTTTCTAAAGTGTTGTTTAGTCGAAATTTTGATGGTAAAATTTCAAATTGTTGCAGCATACGAAAAATAGATTTAGTAAATAACAAAGTAATTGGTAGAGTAATAGCACACACACCCCTCCCCTGAGTAATGTCGGTCTTCCCCTACTTCTATGACTCAAGAGGCTACTTCACTCAGACGAAAACACCCGTTCGCTAATGTTAATCCTATGGAGGAAATATTTTAAGATATCTCGTTCGCATTTCAATATTTTTAAATGATTTTTTTTTTTTTTTTTTGCATTGGATAGCTGAGGTTAATCTCTATGCACGCTCCTTTTTACTTTTTCGATTTTGATTACAAGTTTTTTTTTTTATTAAGATACTTTCACTTTCGGAACCGGTTTCGAAAGTGAAAGTATCCTCAAAAAAAAAAAAAAAAAAACTAAAATTGAAAAAGTAGAAAGGAGCGTGCATAGAGATTGCCCTCAGCTATCCCGTGCAAAAAAAAATCATTTAAATTTTTTTAAATGCGAACGAGATATCTTAAAATATTTCCTCTGTAGGATTAACATTAGCGAGCGTGTGTTTTCGCCTGAGTGAAGTAGCGGGCTCTGCCTATAATTTATTTTTCTTATTGATTTTGTTCCATATCCTTTTTTCAACTACTTTCTGATTTATTTTCTAAAACTTACTTAACTTGGAAAGTATTCAACTACTCAAACAATCCTATGACATAGTTCCAACAAACTATAAAACGGAATACACATTTTCCCCTCTTCTCGTAGCATTTCGAAAGGTTTAGAGTTTAGAAGTGGAGAAGAAAAATGTCTCCAACATGTTTCAAATTTATTCATCGAGAAAGAGAGAAAATTAATCATTTCTGGGACGTTTTCCAAACACTCTAAAAGATTCGGTTATTACAAATATACTTCCCCTCGTTAAAAATTGTGGTTATTTTACTCGCTTTTATGCGTTTGGAGCTTCGCCAAATTTCGTTTCAAAACTGCCTGCTTAGTTAAAGATAAGAAAAATAATACTTTTAAAGATAACTCGTGAATTTAAATATTTTGAAATGATTATAATAACAGTAGTGTTTTGAAAGTAATTAAAGAATTGTTTAAATTATCGTCGGAAAATACTTTTCAAATATTTCAAAATGCTTGCAATTTCACATATTCAGAATAAATAACGTTTACTAAAAATTTAATTTTTAACAAAACATGTAGATTTTGATGCGGTTACCATGTGTAGACAGTTTGCATTCAGAGCCAATTTATTTAAATATAGAGATGCTAAATAAATGCTATCTAGATCAAGATGAACTATATAAAAGGTACATTAGAACTACATTATTTTTCAAACAAATTAAAAATTAATGAAAAGACAATGTTTAGTTGTTAAAATTGTAAATTTTATCCACGGTATAAAGTTTAAGTTTTATTTATCACATTTCATTAAATTCCCGTGCATTACAGTTAAAATATTAAAGAAATTAAAAATTATAAAAAATACATTCATTAGTTATTACACTTGTAAATGTTATTTATTATAAAACAAATTAAATTTTACATATCATATTTCATTAAAATCATGTGCATTACATTAAAAATTATGCTATATTTCAAACATCAATGAAAATAAAAATTAATAACAAAGGCATTCGTTAATATTACAATTGTAAATTTAATGTATTATAAAACAAGTTAAATGTAATGCATTATATTTCATTAAAATCGTGTGCATTACATTAAAAATTATACTACATTTCAAGCATCAAAGAAATTAAAAGTTAATAACAAAGACCTTCGTTAATATTACAGTTGTAAACTTTATTTATTATATAAAATTTTTAATTTGTATGACATATATTATTAAATTTGTGCGCATTAGTTAAAATTGCAAAGAAATTTAAAATTAATTAAAAAGACATTCTTTAGTTAATACAATTCTAAAATTTATTTTTCATATAAAGTTTAAATTGTAATATATCATATTGCTTTAAATTAGCTTGGATTACATTTTAAATAATGCTCCTACATGATAAATAATTTATCCTTTTTTTTTCTTTTTTACTTTGATTGTACAAATATTTTGTTTAATTTTTTTTTAACTTTATTCTTATTTATTTTTTAATACAGACTTAAATTGGAAAATATTGAACTACTTCGACAGTATGAGGACGTAGTTTCAACATACTGTAAAACGGAATACACATTTTCACCGTCTCGTTGAATTTCAAAAGGTTTAGATGTACAAAAGAAAAATGTTTCCAATATGTTTCAAATTTATGCATGAGGAGAGACAGAAAATTAATCATTTCTGGCACGTTTTCCAAACGCTCTAAGATTCAGAGATTACAACGCCTCTCATTAAAAGTTGTGGTTTATTTTATTCACATTTAAGCCTTTGGAGCTTAGCCAAAATTCGTTTCTGTACTATGTGCTTAGTTGGAGATGAGAAGTAATAGTTCTTTTAAAAATATTCTGCAAATTTAAATTTTTGAAACACATAATATATGTTTTTTCTTTTTAATAGTTAAAGAAATGTTTCAATTATAGTCAGAAAATGCTTTTTAATTATTTTCCAAATATGTGCATTTTGAAGCAGTTACTATATGTAGAAAATTTGCATTCAGAGTCAATATAAAAAATGCAAATGCTAAACAAAATTTATTTTGACCAAGTTGAACGATGTAAAAGGTTAAAAAAGAACTAGATTATTTTTCAAACAAATTCAAAATTACTGAAATATTACATTTTGTAATTATTACAATCGCAAATCTTATTTATTACATAAAATTAAATTTTATGTATCACAGTTCATGAAATTCTCGTGCATTGCATTTAAGATATCATAGTGATTAAAAATGAATGAAATAGGCATTTTTTGGTTACTTCAACCGTAAATTTTATTTATTATAAAAAAATTTAAATTGTATATATCATATTTCATTAAATTCAAGTGCTTTATATTTAAAATAATGCTCCCACGTGATAAATAATTTATCATTTTTTGTATCTTGGCTGTAAAAAAATTTAAATTGTATATATCATATTTCATTAAATTCAAGTGCTTTATATTTAAAATAATGCTCCCACGTGATAAATAATTTATCCATTTTTTGTATCTTGGTTGTAAAAAAATTTAAATTGTATATATCATATTTCATGAAATTCAAGTGCTTTATATTTTAAATAATGCTCCCACGTGATAAATAATTTATCCATTTTTTGTATCTTGGCTGTAAAAATACTTATTGTTGATCAACATTCGTTTTCATACTTTATTTTCAACTGTTATATTTTCTTATTTTATAAAAGAACTTTAACTTGGAAAGCAATCACTCAAACTAGCCGAGGATATAATTCCAACGAACTGTTAAACGACATACACATTTCTGTTTTCCCATTGGACTTTAAAAAGTTTAGAAATATATAAGAAAATATTTTCAACATGTTTAAAATTTATTCATCAAGATAAATGGAAAATTATATTTCTGGGACGTTTTCCAAACGCTTCAAGATTCAAAGATTGGAGCTCACTTCATTAAAAATTGTGAATATTTTACTCACTTTTATGCGTTTGGAGATTCGCCAAAGTTCGTTTCAGAACTGTCTGCTTCGATGAAGATTAGGAAAAATAGTTATTTTAAAGATACTCCGTAAATTTAAATATTTTGTAATGATTAATAACACTATTGTTTTTAAAGTTAGTTAGATAAATGTTTCAATTATAATTCAGAAAATACTCTTAAAATATTTTCCAAATGCATGCAATTTTATATATTTAGAGTAAATAATTTTCAGTGAATATTTTATTTATGTTTACAAAAATATAGATTTTGTAGCGGTTACAACGTGTAGAAAAATTTAATTCAAAGCCAATTTAAAGATGAAAATGATAAATTCCATTTAATTTTCATCAAAATAAACTATGGAAAACTTAAATTTGCATTTTTTTTTTTCAATATTGAGTGTAAAAATGGTGTGTTTGCATTAACTTTCGTAAAAATAAGTTTTTCCAACTTAATTTTTATTTATTTTCTAAAACCTTGGAAAGTATTCAACTACACAAACAATTGGCAAATAAAGTTTCAACAAACTGTAAATTTTAACATTAACATCAAACTAGAATGCACATTTATCCCTTCTCATTGGACTTTAAGAGGTTTGGATGTACAGAAGAATGTTTTAGACGTGTTTCAAATGTATCCACCAAGAGAAAATAGTAAATTAAACATTTATGGGACGTTTTCCAAACGCTCTCTAACATTCAATGTTTACAATACCTCTCAATCAAAGTTGTGGTTCTTTTACTTACATTTATGCCTACTGCCTACAGAGCTTTGCCAAAAATTGACCTGAGTACTTTGTTGGAGATAAGAAAAAAAATTCTTTTAGAGATACTCCGTAAATTTAATTATTTTTAAATTATTATAAAAACTGTGGCGTTTTAAAATTAAGTGATGTTTAAAAAAATTAAGAAAATAATTTTCAAACCTTTTAAAAATATATTGAATTTCATATTTTTAAAGCAAATAGTGTTCAGTAAAAATTTAATTTTTAACAAAAAAAAAAAAAAAAAAAAAAAAAAAAAAAACAGTTTTTGCAGCGGTTAATTATGTGTGGAAAATTTACATTCAAAGCCAATTTATTGAAAGGCAGAGATGCTAATAAAATTATTATTGATCAAATTGAACGATGAAAATGGTAAACAAATAAATACATTATTTTTCAAACAAATTAATAATTAATGAAAAATGCATTTTTTATTTTTACAATCGTAAACTTTATTTATTATTTAAACAAACAAAATTTTATGTATAGTATTTCATTAAATTATCTTGAATTACATTTAAAAGATCAAACAAAATTAAAAATTACTGAAAAAGACATTCTTTAGTTGTAAACTTTATTATATAAAATTAAAATTTTATATTACATCATATTTCATTAAATTTACGTGCATTACGTTTAAAGTATCAAAGAAAAAATAATGAACAAGACATTGTTTAAATATTTCAATCGTAAAATTTATTTATCATATAACATTTCAATTTTATCAGTCATATTTCATAAAATTTAGGTATATTACATGTAAAATAAGGGTCTCACATGTTAAATAATTCCTCCATTCTTGTTACGTTGGCTTTAAAAATATTTTTTAATTACTTTTTGTTCAAATGCATACATTTTTTTTTAATTATTCTTATTTATATTTCAAAACAGTTTTAACTTAGAATGTATTCAACTACTCAAATTATCCTAGGACATAGTTTCAACAAACTGTAAACCGGAATACACATTTCCCCTTTTTCGTGATAAAAGTATAGAAGAAAAATCTTTCAAATATGTTTCAAGTTTATTCATCAAGAAAGGCAGAAAATTAATCATTTCTGGGATGTTTTCCAAAATCTAATTTCCAGAGATTACAACTCCCCTCCTTATAAATTGTGTCTATTATTTTATTCAATTGTATGTATTTGGAACTTCGCCAAAATTCGTTTAGAAACTGTCTATTTAGTTGAAGATCAGGAAAAATAGTTCTTTTACAATTACAGTGTTCATAAATTTAAATATTTTGAAAATTATTAATAACAGTTGTGTTTTTAAAGTAATAGAAAAATGTTTCAATTATTTAAAAAAAATAATACTTTTCGAAAGTTTGCCAGATGCATTCAATTTCACACATTTAGAGTAAATAGAGTTTAATGAATTTTTAATTTTCAAATTTTCTACAACAACACCAAATCGATTTTGAAGCAGTTACAATATGTAGAAAATTTTAACTCAAAGACAATTTAAAAAAGGAGATGCTAAATTACATTTATCTTGACCAAGGTGACTGATGTAAAAAGTAAATAAAGAAGAACTACACTATTTTTCGAACAAATGAAAAAATAATGAAAAATGCATTCGTAGTTATATTACAAATGTAAATTTTATTTATTATTATATATTATATACAGTGGACTCTCGTTAATGCGTCTCCGTTTAAAACGTATCTCCGGTTTATGAAGACAATTTCATTATACCCATCCTTTCCTACACTGCAAAAATAAAAGCGCGGCAGCGTATTACTGATTATTTTACTGTTTATTACTGTTAATTTTACGGTATAATACTGACAGCTGGGATGCCAGTATTATACTGTCAAATAATTTTTTTTATTATTATTTATTTATTTATTATTATTATTATTATTATTATTATTATTATTATTATTATTATTTGCAGTGATTTGCGTTAAAAACGTGCTAGCTCATTGGATAATGCGGACATTTTTCACAAACTGACCCAGCAGAATCAGAAACTGCTTTTCTACATTATTGTTTCAGAAGTAACTTTAATAATTGATGTAACTTTGGTTATTGAAAGATCAAGAAATTGTTAGTGACAATAATGAAGAGAATGAAAACTTCTACCACCAAAAACGTGAGAGTTTCAAAAATGGATAAAGGTTGTTCGCTGATATTGGCAATCAAAATATAATATAACATACTAAATTTTCAAAGGTGTCGCAAAACTGAAAAATGATATGGTAAAAAGATCACATGTCGAAGTAACGAAAAAAAAAAAAAAAAAAAAAAAAAAAATCAGATTACTTCAGTTAATATTAAATGATGTAAGTGCTGCAATTTCTTTGCAAATTTTGTTTGACCCCAGTAATTTCTTCTTTTGTATTAACAAATTGTCACTAATTTGCGTTTTAATTAAAATTACTAACTTAAGGCTGTTCTCAAATCCAAAAAGATTACTTTCAGACACATATTTTAATTCATTTTTTGTTCAGAAACGTATCAAATAGACAGGTGTTGTTATTCAGAAACTGTGTAATCGAAACACGTTTTCCATTTTTTGTTAAAGGCAGAAGATATTTCAGAAAACAATGTCAAAGTCGGCGTTTTGAACCGAATTTCCTATGCTTCAGCGCCAGAAAGGAGAAAAACATGTTGTCATGTGACACGAATCTCTTATTACTCGATAAGTAATTTACTTATCAAAAAAAAGGAAAAATCATTTCGATTCCAAATCGTTTCAAAAGTCAGGCCTGCCAATTTTATGTCATTCTGTTTAAAAATGAGTCAGAAATTGTGTCAGAAAGTTTCGCGTTGTTCAGCAGATCATTTGAGAACCACCTTAAAGAAAAAGTTGTTTATTTTAGCATTATATTAACAACTTATTTAATTTCTGTCAAAAGTTGAATTCAATGTATTCAACGAAAATGATATTACATCATTCAACCGTTTACATCGTTTTATGCGAACTACGGTTAGTGCGGAGAAAAAATGGCCTACCTTGGAAGTCCTCACTAAGGGGAGTTCAGTGTATGTCATATTTCATTAAAATCACGTTCCTTGCATTAAAAAACAACAACATTACATTTAAAATATCAAATATATTAAAAGTTACTGAAAAAGGCATTTTTTGGTTTTATTTTATATTTATTATATACACTGCAAAAAATAATTGTTGATTTTACAGTATAAAACTGGCACCCAGCTGCCAGTATTATACTGTAAAATCAACAATTATTTTTTGCAGTGTACAATTATCACATTTTATTAGATTCACGTGCATTGCATTTAAAAATAAATATTGCCACCAGATAACAAATATATATATATTTTTCAAATACCTTCCGTTTGTATACTGTTTTTCAACTGTATTCCTATTTATTTTATAAAAGAGATTTAACTTGGAAAGTATTCAACTACTTAAACAAACCTAGGACATTGTTCCAACACACTGTAAAACGAAATACACATTTTCTCCTTTTAGTTGCAGTTGGACTGTTAATATTATATTTTTTTAAATATGGAAGAAAAAAATTTCCAACATGTTTGAAATTTATTCCTGAACACAGACAGAAAATGAACCATGTTTAGGACGTTTTCCAAATACTCTAAGATTGAGAGATTACAAGTATACCTCCTCTCATTAAGAATTGTAGTTATTTTTTGCGCACTCTAATGCGTTTGGAACTTCACCAAAATTCGTTTTTTTTTTTTCAACAGCCTACTTAGTTGAAGATGAGGAAAAATAGCTCTTTTTAAAATATTCTGTAAATTTGAATATTTTGAAATGATTAATAGCAACTTGTGTTTTTAAAATAACTAAATAAATGCTTCAATTATCTTCAGAAAATACTTTTCAAACGCTTTCCAAATGCATAAATTTTACAAAAATATTTAGAATAAATAATATTTAGTCTGTATTTAATTTTTAACTGAAAATATTGGTTTTGAATACAGTACAAATTGTAAAAAATTGCACAGTAATCGTTTTATTTAAGGCTGAACTGTCTACTTTCTGACATATTTTTTTAATTCAATTTTTTCCGCAAACGCATGAAATTGACAGGTGGGCTTATTCCAAACTATGTAATCGAATTACGTTTTCTCTTTTTTGCTAAAGGCACAATATATTTCAGAAAATACCGTAAAAATTGGGCGTTTTGAATCGAATTCTCTACGCGGCCCGGCGAAAATGGGGAAAACTTCTTCGTCACGTGACACGGATTGCTTATATCTCAATATAAGTAATATGTTTATCAAAAAATGGAAAACCATTTCGATTCCAAATCGCTTCAATAGTCAGGCCTGCCAACTTATGTGTTTGCGTTTAAAAATGAGTCAAAGAATGTGTCAGAAAGTTTCGCGCTGTTGAGCAGGTCAGAAGAACCACTTTAAAGATCAATTTCAAAGGTATTAAATGATATATAATGATGTATTAATATTGCATTTATATTTTCATACACTGTTAAAAATTTGCAGCAAACTGTCAAGTCATTTGACCGTTTTTATAGAAAACGGTTGAATAACCATAATTTAACACTATTCTGACCATAATATGGGCAATAATATGGTCCGAACAGAGTTAAATTATGGTTATGTAACCTTTTTCTATAAAAACGGTCAAATGACTGGACAGTTTGCTGCAAATTTTTAACAGTGTACATCAAATCATTCCTTAAATGCAGAACTGTCGAATGTGAAAATATCTATTTTTCGTGAGGCCCAAAATATTTTTTCGCATCAGGTTGTAAAGCCGTTTTCTATTCTTGGCGAAGGTTAATTTTCAGAAAAGATTTCCCATTTGTAAGTTGTAACTGTATGCTACTCACCGAAAATAAGCATAAACTAGCGAAATAATAATAACGATAATAATAACAATGATATTTATTGCAGTAAGTAATATTTCTTTTCACGTAGTAATTCTGTATAAGATTTAACGAAATTCAATTATATCTTCTAGTAAAAAAAAAAAAAAAAAAAAAAAAAAATTATATCATTTTTGTAATGTTTTTAATTTAATTTAAACTGGTTTGATTGTAGTATCCTAATTTTCCGCGGTATTTTTAGCAGCAGAAAGAAAATACTTATTTTTTATACAAAATATAACATTATTATATTTTAAGTGTAAAGAAAATTGAAATACCATTTTGTAAAACAGTATGGTCATATATATATATGTATCGTTTTAAAATATTGTCTTTAGAAGACATTATAGTAGAAAACTATTATTCTTTGTGTCGGAAAATACTTTTTTTTCATTTAAGTTTTCCAATTGTCCTAAAAATTTGAAAGCAAGCCAATAACAATTTCAAAAGAGAAATTAAGGGATAGAAGTAGTAGGAAAACGAGAGTTCTGGCTCAGCCGGAGGCACTGAGGCACCGTGCCTCCGGCCGGAGGCACGCAGCTGCAGCACTGAGGATCCGCTCCTCCGGCCGGAGGCACCGCTCCTCCGGCTGCACCGATCCTCCGGTGGGGAAAAATAATTTTCTACTGTAACACGAGGGGTGAAAATAAGAACTCTAAGAAGAAGTTAAATGAACAAGATTATCATACTATAAGATGAATATTGATTTTATATACTAATTTTGAAAGACAAACACCTTATAATGAGTATCACTAATTAAGCGAAACAATGGAAAAATATTAATTTTAACGAAAAAAGCTGATTTCGTAAGAATTTTTCAACTATAAGACGAGGATATCAACTTATCAGAAGAAATTTAAACTTACATTTTAGTTTTTGAACAATCATTACATTAATGAATACTGATAATTAGACAAAATATTCATTTTTAACGAAAAAAGCTGATTTCTTACAAATTTTTCAACTATAGAACGAGGATACCAAACCACAAACCGAAGATTAAACATATATATTAATTTCGAATAACAAACATCTTAATGAGTATTACTAATTACACGAAACAATGAAAAAAATATCAAATTTTAACGAAAAAGCTGATTTCTAATAAATTTTTCAACTATCAGATGAGAACATCAAACTATAAGATAGATTTTAAACTTATATTATAGTTTCTGAACATTGGACACCTTAATGAGTAGAATAATTAAGCAAAATAAAATAACAATTTTAACGAAAAAAGCTGATTTCTTACGAATTTTTCAACTATAAGACGAGAATATAACCATAAGCCGAAGATTAAACATATATTATAGTTTATGTACAATGAGTACCTTAATGAGTATTACCAATTAGACGAAACAATGGGAAAATATCAATTTTAAGGAATAAAGCTGATTTTTTCAGAATTTTTCAACTATAAGATGACGTTATCAACTTATAAGAGAAAATTACACCTATATTTTTAGTTTTTTAACCGCAATACATAGAAAATATTCAAAATTTGAATGATTTTTTTACTGAATTAATTGATTTTCCGCACAAAAATAGGAGTTTTAACAACCAATTAACTAAGTTTACTCTGTATACTTGATTTAATTCTGTTTAGACGCTCGTAATATAATCTTTTTACATCATTTAGACTTGAAATAACCGACCATATTTAAGTAAAAAACCTGTTGTTTATTTATTCTCAATACGCAATTTTTTTTTCTTTCTTTTTTTTTTTTTCATTCGCAAAATGTAGCATTTGTGAGGGGAGATCCAACCCCACATTCTAAGAAAAGGGGAAGATAACAAAAGATCGTGTAGGGTCTTACTTTGAAGCGATGCAAATATTATTCATTTTTAAAGTTTTCAAAAAATCCACGCTCTAAAATAAAATTGTACTATATTTAACAAAGTTTACCTTCCTCTATCTTCTTAAAGAGTGCTAATAGTATGCATTTATTTTTCTTTATACAAGTTGTTATGTATTAATTTTAACAAAAACAGCATAATTCAGTATTAATAAATAGATAAAACAAAGGAAAGTATCGACTTTTATGGGAAAAATGTTAATTTTAATGAATTTTACACAAGTTTTCTATATTATTGTACACTAAGATGCATGATTACCATACGTCTCATACCGCTTAGATGACCACAGTACACAGAAATAGAGAAAATATTTACGTTTTAGATTACTTTACATGAAATTTCAATAGTAATTATATAAACTCCTGTTTACATCACAATTTACATATGAAAATAAGGATTTATAGGATAAAATAAATAATATTAGCTTACACTTAGCAATTTTTACGTAATTCCAAAGATTATATACCATGTTTTTCATAAGTTTTATATTAATTAGTAATTTTATATTCAATATTTTCCGTGATAAAATTAAATCTTTTCTATCACAGAAACACCACTACCTAAATTTTCACTTAAACTCATATTCTAAGTATTAATATTCTCTTAAAGTTATACTTTTCTTCAACTTTTACCTGAAAACATGGAAACGTATGGAATAATTAACCTGTTTGCACATATCAAATTTAGTAAACAACATTTTTTTTCTACATGAATACGAATACTGTCTTTTAAATTTTCTAGTTTTAACAGAATATACACGAATATAAACTTCAATTTTATTTCAAATTGCCTCGTTTATGAAAACGATAAATATTACCAAATATTAGACAGCATTTTAACATGAACTTAGATGCTGCTCACATAGCTATTTTAGCACAACTTAGATGATGTAATTGCATTTCACCCATTTCTTTCAGAAACATACATATAAATATATGGATTTATCGAGTAAATATCCAAATATATGGATTTATCTAGTAAATACCCAATTTTAGTTTTTATTTAGTGATTTTTTACACCATTTGAATGATTTCAAGCTATTTTATATCACAGAAACGGAAACATATTTGAAGATAAACGACAGTAAAATAATATTTGAACTGTGGTTCCTATTCAAAAATTCAAATCACATGTTAAAATTTATATTCTATCACTTATCAACTATATATCCCACATAATTTTTACCATAGAAACATCATAGAAATTAAATATACGTTAAATGAAAATAATAAATTGTAAGTATCTAAAAATATTAAACACAAAAGCTATTAATCAAAAATTTAAAAAATTAAAAAAAAATAAAAGTTTTAAGTTAAAAAAGAAGTTAAAAAATTGTTTTTACAAATTAAAATAAATTACAAAAAAAATATATATATATACAAAAAAAGTTTTTACAAAACAAAATAAAAAAAATTCACAAAATCTAAATAAAAAAGTTTTTACAAAAAAGTTTTTACGAAAAAAGTTTTACAAAAAATTTTTAAAAAGTACAAAAGTTTAAAAAAAATTACAAAAAAAATTTACAAATTACATATTCAACTACAAACATTACCTCTATCACATTTGAAATATAATAATCTACAATTTACTAGAAAATATTTCATTAATTAGATAAAATTTTGAACTATTAAATGAAAAAATATACTTAAGTACGCATGCGCGCTTTGTCACGTGATCAATGCAATCGGTGATAATATAAGTATTCGATAAGTAGCACTGTGTTTCTCATTCCCACTGTTAAACTCTTGAGGGAGGGTAACTGTGTGCAGCTCTGATAATTTTTTCAGATTTTAATTCAAGTGAGGAATCGGTTTTTTAGTAAAGGAATAAAGTAAGTTTTAATATATCATTATAAAATCAATAACAAATTATTTATCCTTTAAATCTTTTCTAAGTATATAATTATTTTACTGTGTAGATATTACAACAGAACAACTCAAAACTGCAGAAATGGACATTCCGAATGTTTCGTCGTTGACACATATAAAGTTAGAGAATAATAAACATGTGAGTACTTATATCTGATATATTTAGAATACATACATTAAGCATAATGAGTGTAAATTTACATTAAAATATTTTACCACATATTCTTTAAGAAGTATTTTTCACCTGTAACATTAGAGTGAATTGTAATTGTTTACATTTATTTCTCTTGCAGATGTGTTCTATTTGTGACAAATACTTTTCATCTAATTGGAATTTAAAAGAACATATGCAGATCCATACCAATGAAAAACCATTTACTTGTGAAGATTGTGGAAAAGCATTTACAAGAAAGCGTGAATTAAAAAAGCATATGATGACGTATGATAGTGTATCACCTGTTGTATGTGAAGTTTGCAAATTATCCTTTACTAGAAAATGTGCTCTAATAACTCATATGCAGATTCATACCAATGAAAAACCATTTACTTGCGTGCATTGTGAAAAATCGTTTGCAAGAAAGCGGGGATTAAAAATACATATGATGGTGTATGATAGTGTATCACCTGTTGTATGTGAAGTTTGCAAATTATCTTTTACTAGAAAATGTGCTCTTTTAACTCATATGAAAACACATTCATGTAAAAAATTGTTTAAGTGTGAAAAGTGCGAAAAAATCTTTGATTGCCGTTATAGATTGAATAAACATATTCTCATTCACAATCGACCACAATTAGCTTGTAATGAATGCGAGAAGTCGTTCTCAAGTGAATATAGATTGAATCAGCATTTGAAAGAACATCAAATCATACATAAGCCACAGTTACCATGTAACGAATGTGGGAAATCGTTTTCAAATGAAGATAAGTTGAACCGTCATTTGAAAATGCACCAAGACCTACATTATACATGTGATCACTGTAATCGAAAATTTTGTCAAAAATCAAATTTAAATCAACATTTACGTACACACCATACTAAAAAACCTCTTGTTCCTGTTAAAGTTGAAATACCACTACCTAGTGTAGAGTTTAATAGGTTAAGACATCAAGCATCAGCTTTCGGCATGTTTAAAACTCTAACATTTCATCCTGAGAAACATGAGGAAGGCTGCTTAATAACTTTTGAAAATAATTTGAAACCTGAGTTACAATACAATCTTCAAATTGAGGCGAGAGAGAAAAAAGCAATTAAATGGAATATGATTACTAAAATCATGTTTCAGCGTGAAAGAGGTGAGGATGAAATTGAAACAATCACATCTTATTTTAGAAGTGGCTGTTATGTTGATCTTACTGAAAATAGTATTGCAAATCATATTGATGAAGGATATTCAAAAATTAACCAATCGTTTGAAGAATTTAACAATCAAGGATCAGATTGGACACTCCAAAAAATTGAATGTATAGAGCTCAATATTGCAAAGTTTAAACCCTTAGCTAGAAATTGACTCTACATAATGAAAAAAGATACGTTCTTTAATCATTGAATTTAATTATTCTATTATAAAATTTATGATTTTACAACATTTATCCAAACTACTCATACAACATTATAGATTTGACATATGATCACCAAACGTGAAATTTGTAAAGAATTTTGTTAGTCAGAGTTTTTGTAATTGATATAAATGTAGACAATATTCACAATGTATTGTTTAAATGATCATAATAAATTTTTTTATCTGTACATATCTGTGCTTATTTTATAAAACATATTTCATTGTTAAAATATATTGTATGATTTTTAACATGAAATTTCTCATGATAGTAAATAACTAATTTTGCTTTACGTAAGACTTGGGATACATCATAACTTGTTCAACGAAACAACATTTCCACCAATGAATATCCAGTTTACACACGTACAGGTGAAAATCAACTTTTGATAGTGCTACGCATCAGATTAATGAAAAAATATATACAAGTCATTAAAAAAATATGTTTTTGCAAATAAAAAATAAAAAAGATTTTACAAAGTTTTAAAAAAAAAGTTTTTTACAAATTAATTTTTTTTTTTTTACAAATTTAAAAAAATTTACAAATTAAAAAAAAGTTTTTAAAATTAAAAAAAAAAGTTTTTTACAAATTATTTTTTTTTTACAAATTAAAAAAAAGTTTTTACAAATTAAAAAAAAATTTACAAATTAAAAAAAAGTTTTTAAAATAAAAAAAAAAGTTTTTACAAAAAAAAAATTTTTTTATTGGATCCAATATCTGGTATATTAAGAATCATTTGTGATTTGAACAAATTAAATATGCATGAGAAAACCATTAATTGTATCAGCAGCTGATGGGACTTATTTTGCTGATGTTATATCAATCAATAAATCTGAAAGTTACCAACAGTAACAGTAACCAAAGACTAACAGATAGAGATGTTTTAAGGGTGTTGGCATTACAGACATATACAAGAAACAATTTATATCTGACTTAATCAAATAAAAAAGCTTCATAGTTTCCTTTAGACTTACCTACTGAAGTGTGAATAAATGAAAGCATATCCGTTGGTTCAGAAGTGACTCATATAACAGCAAAGGATACAGATAATGGGTATAGCAGACTTTTAGTTTATGTTATCGCTTCAGATGATGAATACAGTTCATTTCGGATAGATATGCTTACAAGTAAATTATATATTGAGTCGAAATTGTACTGAGAATTCATATCGGAGTATAACTCAAACATATGTATCTGCTTATGACCTGAGAAATTCACGACAATCTACAACGAATGATTTCGAATTCATGACATTCTACAACGACTGATTTCAAATTACACAACCAATAAAATATTTACCTTCAAGGAAAGAAAATGAAACCCCATTCAACTGTTTCAGATATCCAAATTGATCACGTGATCGATGTTGAACAGCAGGATCAGGCCTAAATCTAACATCCCATTTTTTTCTCGATTTCGATTGTTTAAAGTGTTATTTTAAAGAGTAGTATAATGGTTGCCTAACCATTGTACATTTCTTTAAAATAAGAACTTTAAACAACCGAAATCGAGAAAAAATGGGATGTTAGATTTAGGCCTGATCCTGCTGTTCAACATCGATCACGTGATCAATTTGGATATCTGAAACAGTTGAATGGGGTTTCATTTTCTTTCCTTGAAGGTAAATATTTTATTGGTTGTGTAATTTGAAATCAGTCGTTGTAGAATGTCATGAATTCGAAATCATTCGTTGTAGATTGTCGTGAATTTCTCAGGTCATAAGCAGATACATATGTTTGAGTTATACTCCGATATGAATTCTCAGTACAATTTCGACTCAATATATAATTTACTTGTAAGCATATCTATCCGAAATGAACTGTATTCATCATCTGAAGCGATAACATAAACTAAAAGTCTGCTATACCCATTATCTGTATCCTTTGCTGTTATATGAGTCACTTCTGAACCAACGGATATGCTTTCATTTATTCACACTTCAGTAGGTAAGTCTAAAGGAAACTATGAAGCTTTTTTATTTGATTAAGTCAGATATAAATTGTTTCTTGTATATGTCTGTAATGCCAACACCCTTAAAACATCTCTATCTGTTAGTCTTTGGTTACTGTTACTGTTGGTAACTTTCAGATTTATTGATTGATATAACATCAGCAAAATAAGTCCCATCAGCTGCTGATACAATTAATGGTTTTCTCATGCATATTTAATTTGTTCAAATCACAAATGATTCTTAATATACCAGATATTGGATCCAATAAAAAAATTTTTTTTTTGTAAAAACTTTTTTTTTTATTTTAAAAACTTTTTTTTAATTTGTAAATTTTTTTTTAATTTGTAAAAACTTTTTTTTAATTTGTAAAAAAAAAATAATTTGTAAAAAACTTTTTTTTTTAATTTTAAAAACTTTTTTTTAATTTGTAAATTTTTTTAAATTTGTAAAAAAAAAAAAATTAATTTGTAAAAAACTTTTTTTTTAAAACTTTGTAAAATCTTTTTTATTTTTTATTTGCAAAAACATATTTTTTTAATGACTTGTATATATTTTTTCATTAATCTGATGCGTAGCACTATCAAAAGTTGATTTTCACCTGTACGTGTGTAAACTGGATATTCATTGGTGGAAATGTTGTTTCGTTGAACAAGTTATGATGTATCCCAAGTCTTACGTAAAGCAAAATTAGTTATTTACTATCATGAGAAATTTCATGTTAAAAATCATACAATATATTTTAACAATGAAATATGTTTTATAAAATAAGCACAGATATGTACAGATAAAAAAATTTATTATGATCATTTAAACAATACATTGTGAATATTGTCTACATTTATATCAATTACAAAAACTCTGACTAACAAAATTCTTTACAAATTTCACGTTTGGTGATCATATGTCAAATCTATAATGTTGTATGAGTAGTTTGGATAAATGTTGTAAAATCATAAATTTTATAATAGAATAATTAAATTCAATGATTAAAGAACGTATCTTTTTTCATTATGTAGAGTCAATTTCTAGCTAAGGGTTTAAACTTTGCAATATTGAGCTCTATACATTCAATTTTTTGGAGTGTCCAATCTGATCCTTGATTGTTAAATTCTTCAAACGATTGGTTAATTTTTGAATATCCTTCATCAATATGATTTGCAATACTATTTTCAGTAAGATCAACATAACAGCCACTTCTAAAATAAGATGTGATTGTTTCAATTTCATCTTCACCTCTTTCACGCTGAAACATGATTTTAGTAATCATATTCCATTTAATTGCTTTTTTCTCTCTCGCCTCAATTTGAAGATTGTATTGTAACTCAGGTTTCAAATTATTTTCAAAAGTTATTAAGCAGCCTTCCTCATGTTTCTCAGGATGAAATGTTAGAGTTTTAAACATGCCGAAAGCTGATGCTTGATGTCTTAACCTATTAAACTCTACACTAGGTAGTGGTATTTCAACTTTAACAGGAACAAGAGGTTTTTTAGTATGGTGTGTACGTAAATGTTGATTTAAATTTGATTTTTGACAAAATTTTCGATTACAGTGATCACATGTATAATGTAGGTCTTGGTGCATTTTCAAATGACGGTTCAACTTATCTTCATTTGAAAACGATTTCCCACATTCGTTACATGGTAACTGTGGCTTATGTATGATTTGATGTTCTTTCAAATGCTGATTCAATCTATATTCACTTGAGAACGACTTCTCGCATTCATTACAAGCTAATTGTGGTCGATTGTGAATGAGAATATGTTTATTCAATCTATAACGGCAATCAAAGATTTTTTCGCACTTTTCACACTTAAACAATTTTTTACATGAATGTGTTTTCATATGAGTTAAAAGAGCACATTTTCTAGTAAAAGATAATTTGCAAACTTCACATACAACAGGTGATACACTATCATACACCATCATATGTATTTTTAATCCCCGCTTTCTTGCAAACGATTTTTCACAATGCACGCAAGTAAATGGTTTTTCATTGGTATGAATCTGCATATGAGTTATTAGAGCACATTTTCTAGTAAAGGATAATTTGCAAACTTCACATACAACAGGTGATACACTATCATACGTCATCATATGCTTTTTTAATTCACGCTTTCTTGTAAATGCTTTTCCACAATCTTCACAAGTAAATGGTTTTTCATTGGTATGGATCTGCATATGTTCTTTTAAATTCCAATTAGATGAAAAGTATTTGTCACAAATAGAACACATCTGCAAGAGAAATAAATGTAAACAATTACAATTCACTCTAATGTTACAGGTGAAAAATACTTCTTAAAGAATATGTGGTAAAATATTTTAATGTAAATTTACACTCATTATGCTTAATGTATGTATTCTAAATATATCAGATATAAGTACTCACATGTTTATTATTCTCTAACTTTATATGTGTCAACGACGAAACATTCGGAATGTCCATTTCTGCAGTTTTGAGTTGTTCTGTTGTAATATCTACACAGTAAAATAATTATATACTTAGAAAAGATTTAAAGGATAAATAATTTGTTATTGATTTTATAATGATATATTAAAACTTACTTTATTCCTTTACTAAAAAACCGATTCCTCACTTGAATTAAAATCTGAAAAAATTATCAGAGCTGCACACAGTTACCCTCCCTCAAGAGTTTAACAGTGGGAATGAGAAACACAGTGCTACTTATCGAATACTTATATTATCACCGATTGCATTGATCACGTGACAAAGCGCGCATGCGTACTTAAGTATATTTTTTCATTTAATAGTTCAAAATTTTATCTAATTAATGAAATATTTTCTAGTAAATTGTAGATTATTATATTTCAAATGTGATAGAGGTAATGTTTGTAGTTGAATATGTAATTTGTAAATTTTTTTTTGTAATTTTTTTAAACTTTTGTACTTTTTAAAATTTTTTTGTAAAACTTTTTTCGTAAAACTTTTTTGTAAAAACTTTTTATTTAGATTTGTGAATTTTTTTTATTTTGTTTTGTAAAAACTTTTTTTGTATATATATATTTTTTTTGTAATTTATTTTAATTTGTAAAAACAATTTTTTAACTTCTTTTTTAACTTAAAACTTTTATTTTTTTTTAATTTTTTAAATTTTTGATTAATAGCTTTTGTGTTAATATTTTAGATACTTACAATTTATTATTTTCATTTAACGTATATTTAATTTCTATGATGTTTCTATGGTAAAAATTATGTGGGATATATAGTTGATAAGTGATAGAATATAAATTTTAACATGTGATTTGAATTTTTGAATAGGAACCACAGTTCAAATATTATTTTACTGTCGTTTATCTTCAAATATGTTTCCGTTTCTGTGATATAAAATAGCTTGAAATCATTCAAATGGTGTAAAAAATCACTAAATAAAAACTAAAATTGGGTATTTACTAGATAAATCCATATATTTGGATATTTACTCGATAAATCCATATATTTATATGTATGTTTCTGAAAGAAATGGGTGAAATGCAATTACATCATCTAAGTTGTGCTAAAATAGCTATGTGAGCAGCATCTAAGTTCATGTTAAAATGCTGTCTAATATTTGGTAATATTTATCGTTTTCATAAACGAGGCAATTTGAAATAAAATTGAAGTTTATATTCGTGTATATTCTGTTAAAACTAGAAAATTTAAAAGACAGTATTCGTATTCATGTAGAAAAAAATGTTGTTTACTAAATTTGATATGTGCAAACAGGTTAATTATTCCATACGTTTCCATGTTTTCAGGTAAAAGTTGAAGAAAAGTATAACTTTAAGAGAATATTAATACTTAGAAATGAGTTTAAGTGAAAATTTAGGTAGTGGTGTTTCTGTGATAGAAAAGATTTAATTTTATCACGGAAAATATTGAATATAAATTACTAATTAATATAAAACTTATGAAAAACATGGTATATAATCTTTGGAATTACGTAAAAATTGCTAAGTGTAAGCTAATATTATTTATTTTATCCTATAAATCCTTATTTTCATATGTAAATTGTGATGTAAACAGGAGTTTATATAATTACTATTGAAATTTCATGTAAAGTAATCTAAAACGTAAATATTTTCTCTATTTCTGTGTACTGTGGTCATCTAAGCGGTATGAGACGTATGGTAATCATGCATCTTAGTGTACAATAATATAGAAAACTTGTGTAAAATTCATTAAAATTAACATTTTTCCCATAAAGTCGATACTTTCCTTTGTTTTATCTATTTATTAATACTGAATTATGCTGTTTTTGTTAAAATTAATACATAACAACTTGTATAAAGAAAAATAAATGCATACTATTAGCACTCTTTAAGAAGATAGAGGAAGGTAAACTTTGTTAAATATAGTACAATTTTATTTTAGAGCGTGATTTTTTGAAAACTTTAAAAATGAATAATATTTGCATCGCTTCAAAGTAAGACCCTACACGATCTTTTGTTATCTTCCCCTTTTCTTAGAATGTGGGGTTGGATCTCCCTCACAAATGCTACATTTTGCGAATGAAAAAAAAAAAAGAAAGAAAAAAAAATTGCGTATTGAGAATAAATAAACAACAGGTTTTTTACTTAAATATGGTCGGTTATTTCAAGTCTAAATGATGTAAAAGATTATATTACGAGCGTCTAAACAGAATTAAATCAAGTATACAGAGTAAACTTAGTTAATTGGTTGTTAAAACTCCTATTTTTGTGCGGAAATCAATTAATTCAGTAAAAAATCATTCAAATTTTGAATATTTTCTATGTATTGCGGTTAAAAAACTAAAATATAGGTGTAATTTTCTCTTATAGTTGATAACGTCATCTTATAGTTGAAAAATTCTGAAAAAATCAGCTTTATTCCTTAAATTGATATTTTCCCATTGTTTCGTCTAATTGGTAATACTCATTAAGGTACTCATTGTACATAAACTATAATATATGTTTAATCTTCGGCTTATGGTTATATCTCGTCTTATAGTTGAAAATTCGTAAGAAATCAGCTTTTTTCGTTAAAATTGTTATTTTATTGTTATTTTATTTTGCTTAATTATTCTACTTATTAAGGTGTCCAATGTTCAGAAACTATAATATAAGTTTAAAATCTATCTTATAGTTTGATGTTCTCATCTGATAGTTGAAAAATTTATTAGAAATCAGCTTTTTCGTTAAAATTTGATATTTTTTTCATTGTTTCGTGTAATTAGTAATACTCATTAAGATGTTTGTTATTCGAAATTAATATATATGTTTAATCTTCGGTTTGTGGTTTGGTATCCTCGTTCTATAGTTGAAAAATTTGTAAGAAATCAGCTTTTTTCGTTAAAAATGAATATTTTGTCTAATTATCAGTATTCATTAATGTAATGATTGTTCAAAAACTAAAATGTAAGTTTAAATTTCTTCTGATAAGTTGATATCCTCGTCTTATAGTTGAAAAATTCTTACGAAATCAGCTTTTTTCGTTAAAATTAATATTTTTCCATTGTTTCGCTTAATTAGTGATACTCATTATAAGGTGTTTGTCTTTCAAAATTAGTATATAAAATCAATATTCATCTTATAGTATGATAATCTTGTTCATTTAACTTCTTCTTAGAGTTCTTATTTTCACCCCTCGTGTTACAGTAGAAAATTATTTTTCCCCACCGGAGGATCGGTGCAGCCGGAGGAGCGGTGCCTCCGGCCGGAGGAGCGGATCCTCAGTGCTGCAGCTGCGTGCCTCCGGCCGGAGGCACGGTGCCTCAGTGCCTCCGGCTGAGCCAGAACTCTCGTTTTCCTACTACTGATAGAACTATCCACCGATATCTTGTTTGTTACTTCATGAACCTTCTATGAAAATAAATTACAGGATAACTCCTATAAGTTGGGTTGGACACCTGGGTTCCAAAACAATGTGGCCAACTTATAGAGATGCTTATAATTTTTTAAGCCTTATTACAAGTGTATATGCACGCTTCTTAAGCTTTAATTATATTAATCATTTCTAAATAAAATAAAATAATTAAAATTTCAGTGTTTAAATACATAAAAGTGATTATCTTTCCAACTGAAATAACAAAAAGAATCTCGACAGAAGAAATAGCAGTAGTGGGAAAAGGAGAGTTCGATTGAGGAGGCGGTGGTGGAAGAGGAATCATACTATAGTATGATGTGAAAATAACACTTTGAAATGTAGAGTAGGTCGTAAGGGTGTACTATAGGAGGAGGGTCCAAAAGTGAGGGGCTTAAAATTTTTTTTAGGATCAAATTTAAATGTTAGATTGAAGTCTGCTATAGGAGGGGGTATAAAATGAAGGGGCTTATTTTTGAAGAGGCGGCTAATTTTTTTAAGGGGGGCTTATTTTTGAGGGGGGCTTAATTTTTTTAAGGATCAAATTTAAATGTCAGATTGAAGTCTGCTATAGGAGGGGGGTATTTTTGAAAAGGAGGCTAACTTTTTTTGAGGGGGGCTTAATTTTTTTTTTTAATTTTAGAATTGACTTTCAGTTTGAAGGCGAAACGGAGATAAATTTTTTTTGGTGGCGCCCTCTATCGGAAGGGAATGCAATAACGGATATTTAAAATAGGTTTTCTTGAAAATATTTCACTGGCGTTTGAACCTGCAAAATAGCTTCTTGACTTGATAATTTGTGGTAGGTTTAACTGATCAAGCCAAGAAGCTATATATGAATGTCGAGATTTTAAGTGGTTAAAGAGAGGTATCGTGAGAGTGACGTATCATTTGTTAAAATGACTTCGAGAGAGGAAGTGATTAGCGTCGTGTGTCTGTATATAACGGTCTGCATTGTGTTTTCGCTCATTTATGTATTTACCGGAAGTGAAAAGTTTAAGGTTGATTTTATACTGAATTTAAATGAAACCGGAAATTTATCTTTTTCGATATGATGCGATTGAATATTAACATATTTCTTCTAAAATGTATAGTGGAAGCAATGGTAGAAAGAAGACATGTTTAGGGTAAGTACTGTTTTTATTGTGTTTGGTGTAGAAAACATAAGAAAGAGGCGTAGTTTAAAAAACAAATTCAATTTTATTAATAATTTTCCCAATGCAATACATGTGGACCCACTTTTCGTTTTTTAGCGTGTTTTGACAAATCTAATGCAGAATCTTGTTTAATGTTTGTTGACAAATATTTATTTTTAATAAAATTTTGCGGGACATTCATTTCGTTTAATGTTTCTAATAATTCGTTCTGTGCCTTGATCGGTCTTCTTTTATTCACAGAAAACAAAAGATTAAATAAATCTGCCAAGTTCGATTCGGGGATAGGTTTTCCTTCGAAACTTACAGTCAAATTTTTATCCTATCGAAATTTTCTTGGATCTGCTAAGACAAACTGATCTAATGCTTTGATAATTTAGGATAACTTTATCTGTTCAAGTTATAATATCACAGTGGTTAGATTACAGATATTTGTGTTTGGAATAACGTGATTTTTAATTTTGCCTGTTTAGTTTCTATTATATTGTGAAATGAGAGTTTATTTTTGAAAGATAATGTTAACTTTTTGTGAATGTCTTATAACAGACTGCTTTCATTAAAGTGTATTTTAGAATTGTAAACTGCAATTTTGAATTTTTCGTCTGTTAGGAAAAAAAGCACAGGAAAAAAAATAAAAGTATTAAAAAATAATAAGAACAACTGTTCAAAAATATAATAACAACTGAAAAATGTTCAAATAATAAAAACTGTTAAAATAATAATAACAACTGTTCAAAAATAATAAAAACTGTTTAAAAAATAATAACAACTGTTAAAAAATAATAAACAATTGACTTTATACAACCAACATTTAAAAAAAAGATAATCGAATTTAGTTTTTTCTAACGTGACTTATTTGAATTATTCACTTTTTTCTAGTTAAATTTATAACACATAAGTGATTTATAACACATAAGTGACACATAAGTAAAATATTATTTGTAAAAGCACTAAATACGAGATTAATAAAAAAAATTAACCTACAAATGTATGAACTTCTGATACACAAGTGATTCGATCACTAAAATATTAAATACGAGAATTTTTGACTTACAGTTATACGAACTTCTGATATGTAACACTTTCTGAATCAATGTTTAAAGAACTAACTGACTATTGAACTAATTACTAATTTCTTTGCGTATTATTTTAAAAAGCATAGCATTTTAAAATAATAAATAAATTAATTATTAATTTATGAATATATTTTTATAAATATATTATAAGTATATTTTATGATAATTACAATTAGCTACGTGATCCAAATATCACTAGTAATGTGAAGGTTATGATCGCGTAGTCACGTGATTAACCTGTGATGGATGACGTTACTTAGTAACGTCATCATATCACGTGAGATTAACTGATATACGTTTGTACTATCTTTCAAATCTTTACAAGTCGTCGCAAAGGCTAGACCATGCTTACCCAGCTTATAAATAAGGTAAGTTTAATTTTCATGTGAATTAATCTTTTTTGTTTTCAAAATAATAGATAGTTAAAATAACAATGTTCATCTTTAACTAATTAAAACCGTTTTATAAGAACTTATTTGCAAATATATTGCAAGATCTTTTGTTCGACATTTAAAAGAATAATTTAACATAATAAAATTTAGTCTTTTAACATTGTGATTTAAAAATAAGTGGGTATAAAAAGAAAATTTTCCGATTAGTTTATTTCCTAAAAAGAAAGAAATGGTAGACAAGAAAACTTACCGAACCACAGTATGCGAAGACAGAAGTTAAAATGACCAACATGCTGTTTTGAGCTGTTATCGGCCTGAACATGTAACTGATAAGGTCTTGATCACGTGATTGATAAGGAAGTAAACTGATAGTTTAACCTCATTCTGTTATAAACCAGACGCTTGATTTTAGCAAGCTGAAATGTGTGGACCCCTTTTTAAAATATCCTGTTTTTGTAAGTATATAAATTACATTTATTTGTTAATGTTTTAAGATAAATAGGGGCGAATAGTAAAAAATTATAATTTTTCTAAGTATGGAAGATATTCGACTTGTATAATATATCTAATCTAGCAAAGGTTTAAAGTAAAACTCAAGTTAGTGTTTTTTTTCTGCGCATGTGTAGATACAAAGTATATGGTTGGCTAGGCAACCAGTTGGTTGGTTGGAAGATGGGTAAACAAATGATTATGGGGATAAACAGTTAGCTCGATATTTAAAACATTGAAACTTATATTAACATAAAACTAAAAGTCAATTTTGATTAATTTTAAGATTTTTAAACATAACTTAAAATTTTTAAAAACTTTTAATTTTTATAAACTTTACTTTTGATAATTTTTATTTTATTTTATTTTTTTGTTAACTTATAATTTTCATAAAGTTTTAATTTTGAAACTTTAATTTTGTAAACTTTTATTTATTTATAATGAACAGAGGAATTATTTATTTATTTTGTTAACTTAAAATTTTTATTATTTTAAATTTAAAATAAGTAATATTTTAAAAGGTTTTATTATTTCTAATAATTGAATAAAACATTCGTAGCGCAATTGGTAGAAGGCGATCTGTTTTTTTTTTTCATTAATTTTCGGTTTTACATACGCTTAATAACACTGAATAAACCTAGACAAACCTTTAAATACACTTTCAGGGGTATGAAGTCATGACATAATGATTAAAATAACATACAAATCATTGTGTCTTAATTTCCTTTTGTCAAGTTCGAACCACAAGACTATTAAAAACTATCTTCTAAAATAAGTTCGAACTATATATGGCAGGACCAAGAATTAAATATGTCTTAAAAATTTCCATCAAACATTTCTTATAATATTTAAATCCGTAATGTGTTTCGTATATATATTTGTTAAATTGTATGAAATTTAAAATCTTTCATTTTATTAACTTGTGATTTTTTTACTAATATGCATATTTCCATTCAATAGTTGAATCTTTTTGCAATAGTTAAAAATTTTATTTTGTGTTAAGTTATATAAAGACATAAATTCTAACTGTTCACTTAAAAGTTATACTAAACGAAAAACTAATAAATACACACACATACATTTTGTAAGTTACTTCCACAAGGAACTCTTTATAACACATACATTCTTTTGCTTTTTAAAATATTTTATTAAATTTTAACTTTTTGTTAACTTTTACTTTATAACTTTTTTTTGTTTACTTTTATTTTAAAACTATATTTTTGTTAACCTTTATTTTATTTTTTATTTATTTATTTATTTATTTTTATATTTTGTTATTAACTTTTAATTTTGATATGTTTAATTTCATTAACTTCTAATTTTTTTAACCCTTTTTTTTTTAATGTGAATATTTTTATTTCAATTAATTTTTGTAATAGATTAATTTATTTTTTAATTGGATTATATCACTTCACTTAAAAGTTCTACTAAATTATAAATTAATAAATTCACTCATAGACACTTTGCAAAAATGAACACACAGAACTTAGTAAAAAACATTTTATTTTCAGGTCTTAAACAATTCATCACAAATAGTTTATTCATTAATCTTACATAAAAAGTGCTCACTAACATTATAAACTCCCTTTAGAAACGTTGAAGTTACATAATCGAAATCTATGAGCATTAACAAAGCTTCTCCTAATTGATTAAATTTTTCCCTATTATTAAATGTGAAACAGGAGTGAAGGCTTTTGCTCGAATGTCGTAGTGCACATGCCTGACATTCATACAATTGATTAAGTATTGATAACGTATTATTCTCGATACACGTGTTAAGTTTATACTTTAACACCTGTTCATTTTTTGTAGATATATTTCTCACCATACATTTCTTTTTAATAAGAGATGGTAAAAGTTTTGTATACATATGTTGTAAAAGTGCACTATTTAAATGAGAGGTACTTTCTTTTAATTTTTCCAGTTGATGTTCGTTTAAGTCAATATAAGAATAATTCTTTAAATTTTTAATTCGCATCGTAGAATTGTGATTTAACACTAAAATCATGTTATTAGAAACAAAGGAAGTACTTTTGTATCTTAAATTAAATGCAATGAGTTTATATTGAAACTGAAACCAGCTAGGAATATCCATATTAACCACGCGGTTGGTCGGGATTTCTTCATTAGGAGATACATTGCGTTTAAATTCTCGTATAAGTATATAATATTGTTTAGTTCTTAACTTCAAAGTTAAATAGAAAAAGTCACTTAGTTCTTTGTGAAACACATATGAATTGCATAATTTATCATTTTTAGTGTCATTTGTAGGTGAGATGGTGGTTTGTGAATCACCACTTGTTTGCGAAAGGTTGCTTGCTTGTAGCTCGTTGACCTCACGTTTAACAGTAGTCTGTAAAATATTATTTGTGGGTTCTTGAAACGTTAAGGTAGTAGAACAATCTATATTTTCAAAACTTATGTCTTCGAAAAATGTATTCAAATAGTCCGTGACAGAATTTGGCTTTCGACCGGGATTCTCGAAAGTTGTTGTATCATTCCTATAGGCAAAGGTTGAAAAATTCATAGCGATCTCGGGTTTCACATCTTGTAAGTCCTCAGTAGTTACACAGTTATTACCCATTTTAGAAAGTTTTAATCTTGAGTCTTTTAACTCCTTCTCATAGGTATTTGAATTTTCCATGGGTTTTTCTAAACGTAGACGTTTTGAAGGTGAAAGTACTTCTTCGTGAGATCTTTTCTGCATATTAATGTCATAAAATATTTTTAATCAGCATTCCACTAACTGGTGTAATCTCGATAAAAGTCCACAGTAAACTGATTGCGTTTCATGGAAACATTTACTTATCTAGGTTAAAAGCAGTCACAGTTATAGTTAATCATTTAAATTACATATAGGTTAAAGATAAAATGTTTACTTATCTATAATAAATACAGTGACGGTTTAAGTTAAACATTTTTTAAATTAAATACTGTAATGTTAAACTGTGGGGTGGAAATTATCAAAACATACAATGTCATTGTTTAAACGGAGAGAAAAATTAAACTTTCTTATCAATAAATAAGTTTAATACGTATTCAAATAAAAATAATCAATTTTTCTTAAAAATAGATTTCATTTGATCAAAAAGGGTTAACTTTAAAGACTACAATTAAAAATATTTTGTCTACTCAGAAATATATGTTTACTTTTTTTTTCTAGAAAATAAAACTTCAAAGATTGATTTCATAAATAAATAAAAATAAAAAAATAAATAGACATGTGAAATAAAAAGAGATATGTGATATTAAAACAAATATTTATTAAATAAATACATTTCTATGTTAATTTATAAATACATTGTTTAAATGGTTATTATAAAAGTCTATATTCACAGTTTCAAAAAATAAATGAGTATAATTACATGAACATTGCTTGAACAGGTTTTTTATAAATTCAGTCACGTTGAAATTTAGCAGTGCACTCTCATTACACCAATTATATTTTCTGCGCAAATTATGACTATCACACTCGTGTTTCATATTAATCGGTTCTCCGATTGAACATTGATAGCAATCAAACACGCGAGAAACTGATGACTTTAACTCGTCATCGAAACATGTTAAGAAATAGTTCAAAGTCTCTTCGATTGTGAGGTGGGTACATTTACATTTGTTTAAGTTTTCTAAAACCGAAACAGAAATGAGCTTAGTTAAAAGCGTCTCAATGAGACATTCAGTAATTTTAAAGCGATTTTTCACTAGTTTCAAATATTGATCTTTTGTAAGCAGTAAAAAATCAGACTTCTGTTTGAAGTCTGTTTGAACCAAACTTTTTCGATTTGAATAATTTTTGCAGTATGCATGATTCCTTATTTACATAAGCAATTAGTAAGTCATTATTACATACGGATGTATCTTTTTCAGAAACAAAATTAAATTTATCCAATCTGGATTCAAATTTGTCGAATGTTGCACATGATAATGTAATGCCTTCATTTGTGGGGGTAAGTTCACGACCGTTCTTTTCAAATTCTTCATATTTCTGTATGTGAACATAAAGCTCATAGTTCTTATTCATTTGTACTTCAAAAATCATTTCCTCGCCTAAATTCCAATGTGCACGAGTAAAAACATCGAAAAACTTAAATATTTTACTAAATTGAATGATGTCTGAAATTTCATATTTCGAACTGTTTCCCAAGGAAAGTCGATCAGATGGGTTAAGTTCTTTAGGTGAAAGATGAATTTTTCTATGTTTCACTAAGTCAGATCTATTATTAAACGTTTCAAAACAATCGTCACATTTACAGTGACTGGGTGACTGTCTACTTTTCCTTTGTTTTGGCTTGGAAGTGTTATGAATTTTTCCATGCTTTAATAAATCACTCTTTTGTGAAAATACTTCGCCACATACATTACAATTATGAATCACAGGGGTCTTTGTATGAATCTTCATATGATTTAATAAATTATACTTTCTACCAAATGTTTTTTCACAGATTATACACACAAAAGGTATTTTCTCCAGATGACATTTCATGTGAAACGTTAAGTTAACTTTTCGAGGAAAAGCTTTGTTGCAAGTAGAACACACAAAGGGTAACTTCTGTTTCTTTAATCCTGATGACGTGGGTTCACAATTCGAAACGGATTCTTCTTTAGGCTGTATTAAAAATTCCATGTCATGGTCATTTAATCCTGGTGATGAGGGTTCACTCTTCACGTTAGACATATTATTAATATTTAACAAAGCAGAATCCATGACTCGCTCTTTAATCACTTAAATGTAAACTAACTTAAAAAAAAACAAAAAAAACACAACCTTTCACAGTGGTAACAGGAAACAATATAATCCTATTAACTCGTTTCTTGGAAGTTCATAAAATGATAGAGGGCCCTTGTTTAAAAATATTAACATTTTAATGGTTTAAAAAGTCACGTGACTATTTTATCATACTCTGTTATAAGTTCAATAGTCAGTTAGTTCTTTAAACATTGATTCAGAAAGTGTTACATATCAGAAGTTCGTATAAGTGCAAGTCAAAAATTCTCGTATTTAATATTTTAGTGATCGAATCACTTGTGTATCAGAAGTTCATACATTTGTAAGTTAATTTTTTTTATTAATCTCGTATTTAGTGCTTTTACAAATAATATTTTACTTATGTGTCACTTATGTGTTATAAATCACTTATGTGTTATAAATTTAACTAGAAAAAAGTGAATAATTCAAATAAGTCACGTTAGAAAAAACTAAATTCGATTATCTTTTTTTTAAATGTTGGTTGTATAAAGTCAATCGTTTATTATTTTTTAACAGTTGTTATTATTTTTTAAACAGTTTTTATTATTTTTGAACAGTTGTTATTATTATTTTAACAGTTTTTATTATTTGAACATTTTTCAGTTGTTATTATATTTTTGAACAGTTGTTCTTATTATTTTTTAATACTTTTATTTTTTTTTCCGTGCTTTTTTTCCTAACAGACGAAAAACTCAAAATTGCAGTTTACAATTCTAAAATACACTTTAATGAAAGCAGTCTGTTATAAGACAATCACAAAAAGTTAACATTATCTTTCAAAAATAAACTCTCATTTCACAATATAATAGAAACTAAACAGGCAAAATTAAAAATCACGTTATTCCAAACACAAATATCTGTAATCTAACCACTATGATATTATAACTTGAACAGATAAAGTTATCCTAAATTATCAAAGCATTAGATCAGTTTGTCACAGCAGATCCAAGAAAATTTCGATAGGATAAAAATTTGACTGTAAGTTTCCAAGGAAAACCTATCCCCGAATCGAACTTGGCAGATTTATTTAATCTTTTGTTTTCTGTGAATAAAAGAAGACCGATCAAGGCACAGAACGAATTATTAGAAACATTAAACGAAATGAATGTCCCGCAAAATTTTATTAAAAATAAATATTTGTCAACAAACATTAAACAAGATTCTGCATTAGATTTGTCAAAACACGCTAAAAAACGAAAAGTGGGTCCACATGTATTGCATTGGGAAAATTATTAATAAAATTGAATTTGTTTTTTAAACTACGCCTCTTTCTTATGTTTTCTACACCAAACACAATAAAAACAGTACTTACCCTAAACATGTCTTCTTTCTACCATTGCTTCCACTATACATTTTAGAAGAAATATGTTAATATTCAATCGCATCATATCGAAAAAGATAAATTTCCGGTTTCATTTAAATTCAGTATAAAATCAACCTTAAACTTTTCACTTCCGGTAAATACATAAATGAGCGAAAACACAATGCAGACCGTTATATACAGACACACGACGCTAATCACTTCCTCTCTCGAAGTCATTTTAACAAATGATACGTCACTCTCACGATACCTCTCTTTAATCACTTAAAATCTCGACATTCATATATAGCTTCTTGGCTTGATCAGTTAAAACTACCACAAATTATCAAGTCAAGAAGCTATTTTGTAGGTTCAAACCCCAGTGAAATCTTTTCAAGAAAACCTATTTTAAATATCCGTTATTGCATTCCCTTCCGATAGAGGGCGCCACCAAAAAAATTGATCTCCGTTTCGCCTTCAAACTGAAAGTCAATTCTAAAATTCAAAAAAAAAAAAAAGAAAAAAAAAGCCCCCTCAAAAATAATCCCCCCTTAAAAAAAGTTAGCCGCCTTTTAAAAAATACCCCCCCCCCTCTCCTATAGCAGACTTCAATCTGACATTTAAATTTGATCCTTTAAAAAAATAATAATAAGCCCCCTCAAAAAAAGTTAGCCGCCTCTTCAAAAATAAGCCCCTCCATTTTATACCCCCTCCTATAGCAGACTTCAATCTAACATTTAAATTTGATCCTAAAAAAAATTTAAGCCCCCCTTAAAAATAAGCCCCTCACTTTTGGAACCTCCTCCTATAGTACACCCTTACGACCTACTCTACATTTCAAAGTGTTATTTTCACATTATACTATAGTATGATTCCTCTTCCACCACCGCCTCCTCAATCGAACTCTCCTTTTCCCACTACTAATAGCCAATAAGCACAAAAAGACCATACCAGTTTGTTAATTACTAATGCAAATAAAAAATAACGAAACTTATTGACCAGAGAAATGTTTTGTAATTGGAACTTAAATTTATCGTGCATATATATTTTAACTCAGTATTTATTGATTTTGTTTCTATTTTGCAAATTTTTTATAAAACATTCGTAATTTCGATATAAAATTTTTAAGCATGAATAACGCATTTAAAACACCAAATTCGTGTAACTGGAATGGAACAGTAAATCTTACAATTTGGAAAAAGAAAAAAAATGCAAGATATAATAGGATAAATTTATTGATACTATAAACATTGGTTTTTAGGTACATATAATTTACAGCTATTTCCAGGCGGATTAAATTTTAAAAGCGGTATTTCTTGAGTAGCTTGAAAAAAATTTCCGGATATATATACGTGCATATACGTATTTATTAAATAAGGGGATGCCCAACTAAGGCCAATTTTTGAGTGTCCTACATCCAAATTAGAGAGATGTCCAATTTATAGAGGTTGAACATTATGTTAATTCCATGGAGACATGCCTACATACTTTGTCTAGTGCTTAGGGCGCTGACTATTGGACAAAAGGTGCCAGATTCGAATCCGAATTCAGGTATGGACAGTATGTAGTGGGCCAGATTCCACTTTAAACGGATGTCCCAGTATGTTTAACCCTTGTGTGCAAAAGGTGACCACGGCGTCTCTGGCAAACAACCTGTAGATATACATACGTATCCATAAAAAAAAAATAATAATAAAAAAAAAAATAAAAAAAAAGTCCAGCAGTAAGTTGGACACAATTCCAATTTATGGGAGTGCCGAAAGCCGAAATTGGGAGGTTTCGCTTATCACACTTCAAGGAATTGTACGATAATGTGATGACAATTCAAATATTCCAATTAAATACTATAGTAAATTGCTTAAGTAGCAGAATTATTTGAATCTCCAAATATTAATTTCCCAATCATCTTTAAATGTATTAAAAATTATCCAGGTGCTAAACGTGATCCGAACAAATGATTTCATATAATCATAAACATAAATAAATAAACAAATGCAAATGTTAAACAAAATAAAGCAGCAAATATAAATGGATGATTTCGTAATAAAATTCAAAAGAAAGCTTTTCAGTTTATTTGAAGTGCAAAACTAATCATGGTAAATCTCTTTGATAAATACTGAATCAACAGAGAAAGTTTACCGTGCAATATCTCTTTAGAGAAAAATGTTATTTTCTTTTCTTTCCCTAATGTGTTCATATACTAATACCGCATCAGAAATGCTTAATCATAGTTATTACAGAATTAACAAACCCATTTCTGTAAAACTCGCTAGCATCTGAAACGGCAATTTTTTTCTTCTTCAATTATTTTGAATCAAACTAAGGAGATTGCAATCAAAATGGATATCTTCTTTGGAGAATTTTCTTCTTTTTCTTTTTTTTACTTCTAGTTAACTGCAGGCTGTGTTATAACTCGCTTTTCATAATCCTCTCCTGCAAGATTTATTTCTAACGCCAGAGAGACAGATATTGGAAAAAGGAATTAATGTGTTCAACTTTACGAAACAGGATCAGCTTAAACTTAAAATATTCCGAGTACATGGTAACGACCCACGGCGAATCTTGGTGAAACGAAGCTTATTATTTTTTAGTCCTAATGAAACCGAATTTCAAAACCCCTTTCGGCTTCAAACTATTTTTGATCAAGTCGGGAAAAGTAATAACTTTGCTTTTTTTTAAATATATATATATATATCCTTCCCTCTTTCCCCCCAGTATCCCACCAGCAAAATAACACTCCATCATTCTGACATTAATTCTCACTTATCGCTCCTCTCCCCCTTTCCCCCTTTTACATTATCCTCCACCTTATTCTGGCTCTACTATCGTCTCTCCCAATTTATATTTATTTTATTTTATTCCTTCCCCTTTATTCTCCCCCCTCCCTCCTAGCGACGCTGCTGAAATTTGAACAATGGAGGAGAGCCGAGTTGTTCTGCTGTTAGGCTCGGGAGGAAACGAACGATTTGCCAAGCCAGAAGCGAACTCGAAATTGAAATTCAATTAATTCCATTCCACTAGTGCTATAGGATCCGTTTTCTACTTCTGTGGTTTTCCAGCTAAGGGGATTGGGGAGAGAGAAAGAGAGGTGGTATATGTTGGAGCGCAAATCTTGCGATGAAATGTGTGGATTTTGGAGGAATGATTAAATATTAGTGTTTCTACTATGGCAACAAATGTAAGATTTTAAGTAATTTGCATTTCTTTTAGATGAAATCCTCTTCGCAGTTTACCGTCACAGTTCAAAACGTGTTTGTGTTCGTAATGCTTGAATAATTAAATCTCTCTTGAGATAATTGAAAATATACATTTCATCAGAACCTGGCAACGCTTGTAAAACATGTTATTTTATCTTTCACTTGAATGAAGTCAAATTTATTTAATGTAGCTGTTATTACCGAATTTTTAAAAATGCAATCATGAACTGTAAGGAGTTTTATTTTGTTCAAATGTAGCAGATTTGCAGAACGTAGTTTAATTAAAAATCAATTCGCTTCCGCGATATCTCCCATAATAAGAATTATGAAAAATAATACATTGAAGCAGGTAATTTTTATAACGCTACTCTCTTGATTCAGGACAAATACAAAAACTTGTAGGTGTAGCTACATTCATTATCTATCACTCCAATTTTTTTTTGTCTGTATTTGTCCTGAACCAAGAGGGAAGCATTATAAAAATAAATAAATAAAATGTTTATTCCCAACTCTCCCGTTTACCCTATAATTTTAAAGTGACACATCTCAAAATTTTAATTTTAAAATATTAAGCGAGCGAAGCATAATAGATTCGGACGTGTTATGTGAAACACATTTATTTATCTTTTAAAATGATCCATTTAGACGTTTAGAGACTAGAGGGATTATTTTTTTCTTCTTTTTACCGTCTGACAATGCTACCGTTTAAAATTTGTCAAATAAACAGTTGCACACTGCCCTCTGGCTTATACGGATCACAAGTTCTGCAAGAGCAGTTTGAATCATTTGAAAATTATACAATATGTGTCAAACAGAAAATCCGGTGCTACAGACAAAGTAATAATTTTCTGTCGCTCCGCTCTAGAGTAAGTCAAAAGTTTAATAATAATAATAAAAAAATCCAAATTATGAATTTGGGGACATAATCTGGGACCCTGGGCAAGCTCAATACAGTAACATGTCGCTAAAGCTTTTAATCTTGAATTCGAAAATTATTAATTTATGGTCAATTTATGTAAAAAACAATTTGTTTTTCATGCTTGAAAACATTTTTTTTTTTTTTAAGAAATTCGTTTTCACATTTCATCACGTTAGTATAAATCTACAAATTATTCCTTTATAATAAACTGCTTAAGCAATCTTCATTAATTTGTTCTTAGTCTAAAACAGGAAGAGACTATTTAGCAATTACCAAAAATGTTTCAGTGAAAATTTTATCACCTTACACTGTATGCGATATAGATATGATGTGCAAACTAAGATACACGTGAGTGACTCTGATTTGCATCCGATTATTCTAAACAGAAGTGGCTCTTGTTACCTGCTAGAATGTGTCCTCGCCTTTTGGCTCATGAATATTCATCTTGCAAAGCTTTTTATGCAGTGTCATATTCAGAGGGAGACTCTATCCTGAAAAATTTATCTGTGCCTTTCCCCCCTTAAGCTGCAAAAGAAAATATCGTGAAAAGAGACATTTTTTGCATATATTTTACTCCTCACTTTTTCTCTGATTTGAGTAGAATTTTTTTTGACAAATTATTGCATGAATCGTCAGTGCACTTTTAATACATCGTTTTTATTCACACCACTTAATAAACCTTATTTATTTGACTCAGAATTTATCTTTTGATACGAGAACGATTCTTGAAAGTTAGTGTTTAGTTTTCTTTCTGTTAAGATATTCTGAGGCGTATTGCTGGATCTTATTTTGGAGAAGTTTCATTTTATCAGTTGGCTTCCGTAACCAATTCAAAAATCAATAAAGACGCTGCAATACTGGTTGAGATACGCGCAAACAGAGATAAAAGAAAAACACAGTACATGTGTCTGAAAGTATACTTCTGCTATTAGAAAATTCATCTGTACACAAAAAAGCAGGTTGTACCCAGGACTAGCCCTCTCTTTAAAGGAGATCAAATGCATAAAATTTTTGGGGGCCCTACATTTTTTTTCAAAGTGAAAAAAAAAATACAAGGTCTTGATATTTCGTTCGGGATAGGTAAAAAAACATTTTAGACTAACATTTTCCCTTTCCAAAGAAAAAAAAAAAGAAAGAAAAAAGAAATCAGTAATTTTTAAGAAATATCATTAAAGCGCCCCCCCCCCCCCTACCCCTCAATAAACTTGGGGTCCGGATATATTACACTTGCTGAATCTCCCTTTATGGCCGCACTGGTTGTACCTTAATTTTTGGAGACCAGTGTATATTTAAACTTTCGGCCTAAGTATTTTTATGTTCTGTATGTTTTTAACAGCATATTTTTTTAATGTTCTGAAACACTACCGTGAGTTTAGTCCGCAGACGATAACTTGGCTGAAGATTTTGCAAAAGAGTTTGCGATGTTACAGAGAAAATTGCTAGCAGACACAAATGGTGCAGTAAATGGGTTATTTAATTAAAAACTAGATTCTGGAAGTTGTTAGTAGTGATTAATAAACTGAATATTTTGAGTTATTCATCGGCCAAGTTGTCGCAGACGTACTATATCTGCTGCGCAAAATAATTTTAATAAAATGACGTGTTTTCAAAATTCAAATAGATAGGTGAAAATCACATAGATTTTTTAATTCAGCAATTTTTTCAACAAAATTAGCGGCATAGGATAGCATTTTATTTTCTTGTAAACATTGAATTATAACCCTCTTTTTTTTCTCTCTCTTTTTTTAACAATTGGGAAAGTGGTTGTTGTTTTCTGTCGAGAATGGACCTCTTGGCGTCCTCACTTTATTTTTTAAGCGTTTTTAACGAAATTTTGTAACTTTAGAAGAATTTTTCTTTGAATAGGCAATAGAAATGTATAAAATCGTTACAAAAATGTTAAAATTACAAAAAGGATAGATGCAAACTATCAGATATATCAAAATTGTCTTGCACAAAGGGTTCTGCAAGAAAGAAAAAAAAAAAACCTCTGGTTTATTTTATTTCACATTTATATTCTCCCTTTTTAAAAACGTAGCCAAGTCTGCGAACCACAGCACATATGTTCCAAAATCTTGTTCCTCCATGGATTTCGTTCTGCCGGTGCCCCGTGTTTTGAAAGTATAACTAACAGCTTTGTAGAAGTACTTATAAACTAAATAATGATATTATTGTTCTTATTTTGGCCATGGGAGTAAAAAGCCTTAGAATTAGTTACACTACGGATTTCCTTTCTACTTAAATTGCAGGGAGGGCAAGCAGGTCAGAGAATTACATGTCAAGCCCACTAATGCGGGGAGACAGCACTTACAAGAGCGTGACTGTGCTCTGTTTCCTGTCAAACTCATTCATTCTGCCAATGCCAACAGGGTTTCTATTCCCACAACTGCTGTACAGTTTGAACTTACAAAGGCACAACATTTACCAACTACGAAATGGATCATATTTCGACTTTCAAAACACCAGAAATTGGAAGAAAAAAAAAATGATACCCATCTGAAAATATACGTTTTCATTGGGAATAAATAGGCAGCATAGGTAACATGGGAATTTTATTAATAATTTCTTTTTCGATATATCCTATATTACACGCTATTATTTTTTTAGGATTGATTTTAAATCAAAATCAATAAAAACTTTAAAACAGAAAACATACATATATTTATTTATTCAGATACACATAAATCAAATAAAGGCTAAAAATATTATTACATTTAAAAAAAGTTAAAAACTTAAGTATGCATTTTTTTTATATAAATTCTTCACTGGTTTCTAGGCATTTTTTTTAAAACTACAACAAACTAAATAATGGTAAACTATGAAGAAATAAAAAAATCGCCAGGAAAGCATGTCTGAAAAAAAAAAATAATAATTTAAAAAAATAGTAAGTAAATAATTAAAAACTTTCAGTACAATTAATGTGTTTGAAAATTATATCAATTTAACACCTTCGGAACCATTGGTGCATATATGCATTTTTAAAAGGTGCATAAAGCAATTGTTTTTTGTACTACTAATAAAGAAAAGTAACTTTCTGTATTAAATTAAGACATTTTCGTGTTTAAACAAGTAAAGGTGAATGCTTTCTTAAAAAAAAGTGGTGCCAACCGAATAAAATTCGCGTATCGGACGTTGGTCCCGAAGAGGTTAAGGCTAGAACTCCATTTATAGGAGTCTTAGTTAAGGCTATTTCAGACACAGCAACGTAACTATAAATAACTATTTTATAGGGAAAAAACAAACATAAATTATTAATAGTATAATGTACAGGAAATAAAGTGAAAACTTCATGAGTTCAGTTCATTGTACAAAAATGGAATAAATCTAAGAATCCTCTTTCAATGAGTAAGATTATTTATGTTTTGATGACAGCTGTTTTCTCCTATCATAAGCCTATATCTGATTTAATTAAAAATTTTGTGTTTGAAATTTATTATTTTATTTATTTTGATTTTCTTATCCTTACATAAATGGAAACTGTCTTATTTCTAATAAAGTAAAATTTTGATTCATTTCCCCTGGGCGACGTTTCTCCGTAATGAATTTTGTTACTTTTTTTTTTTTTCTTTTTTTCCGATTTCATGCTTTATATTTCTGTCACTATCTCTTCAATTTATTTACTGAGTTCTCTCAAAAGGGGAAAAAATTTCATCTTTATATATTCACTTTTTTTTCCCTTGCGTCAGTCGCGCTTATTGAATATCTGTTTTATTTATTTATCTTTTACTTTTTAGTCGGTTATTCTGTTTATTTTCCTTTTCTTTACACACTTCCCTTTTGCTGACTTTTGTGCAGCTAGCTGTGACGTCATTTTGCCGTCACATTTCTGTTTTCTTCCAAAGTAAACGTACTGCCATCTCTAACCATTTCAATAGCTTTCGAACTGAGGCAGTGAGTTTATTTACATAGCTTCCTGCATATTAAATAAATTCTTGGGGATCCAATCCGGTTAAATCTGCTAAGAGGAGGGAGAAGTAAAAAGGAAGAAAGAAAGTTTAGCAGAAAAGAAAAAAAAAATTGAAATTTAATTTTCTTTGGCTGCTGATCAATATTCATAAATGTCTGCGCCATCTGGTGGGGATTTTTTTAAATCTTCGTTGAGAATTTCTCTTGGGAGGATATGCAGAAGAATAAATTGCTCACGCTATATTTCTCTTATTATCTTGTTAACGTTTTTTCCCCTTTTGCAGAGGAAAGTTTTATTAAAATAATAACGTTTTCGAACAAAATGATGTCCAATTTTTAGTTTTAAAAAGAAACAATTTTCTATCTGGAAGTAGAAAAATAAGAAAGAAAACTAAAGTGGTATTTGAACAAATTTTAATTACAGCCTTTAATAACAACAATAAAAAAAAAATCTATTGACGAACCATCTGAATTCACTTAAAGCTGTATTTTTTAACAAGACGTTAGCGATCCTTCGAGTATCTTTTGCTTTATCGATTTTACATTTATTAGTATCTTAAGTTCTTAAGGCTGTTTTTTCAGTCTCTCGTCTTCTTTTACTAAAAAACTTTTTTCCCCTGGTAATTTTGCAAGATTTCAATAAACAACTTTCTGCGAACGAAGAAAATTAATTTTCATCTTTCAGTTCTAATACCTCAAAAAAAAAAAAAAAAAAAAAAAAAAAAAAGGAAAAGCAAGAAAGAAAAATAAATAAATAAACAAATAAGGTTAATACACAAATTTTAAAGGGAAATTATTCTTTTTTATACTTTCTATTTTCATTTATAGTCTTCTTTTAATTAAATTCAACATTTAAAAAAAAAAGAAACATATTATCACTTATTTTATTTAAAAGAAGCTGCAAATAATACGTGTTTCGCCTATTTTCAGAAAAAGTGTATCGAACACATAAAGTGACGCATTTTATTTACTGGGAAAATGGAAATTGCATTTATTTATGTACACGAGCTGATCCGCCCGGCGTTGTCCGATACGGTCAAAATCATAGAACGACACGCGAAAACACTCTAAAAATCGCTGCACGAAACCGTTCCTCTGGTAACTCGTCTGTGGAAAAGTACTCTATAAAAATTGTTAAAAATCTACAATATTTAGGAATTACACTAGACCAAAAATTAAATTTTCAATCGCACCTAAGTATTTTAAAAGCTAAGATCGCCCAATTTGTTTCGGACTTTAAAAGTTTCCACAATTACAACAAGGGAATCAGTCCCTTCCTCAAGAAGATCTGGTATCAAACAGTTATTGAAAGACAGATTCTTTATGGCTCCGAATTTTGGTATCCAAACATGAATTGCTACGGCATCAGAATCCTTAGATCAATTCAGAGAATAGCATTGTTAAAAATCATAAGAACTTACCGAAGTATTTCAAATGACGCATTAAATATTTTAACTGGAGTGCCTCCAATTACCATCAAAATACCAAACGAATTCCAAGTCTATGAGATAAAGCAAGGAAACAGATTACTTACATCAACAGTACAATAATATACAATAATCTTATGCAACGGGAAGCAATTTATAAATTTCCAGAATATTACAAGTTGAAAAATATAGAAATTATAGATAACCTGACAGAAAACATAATATTGGAAAATCATCTACAATTTTTTACAGATGAATCATCTATGGGAAATGGAGTGGCAAGTGCATATACAGTCTCTCTTAATAATAACTTCATCCATGATCATGCAATAAGACTTCACCCAATTAATTCAATTTACAAAGCCGAAATTATATATGCGATCCAGGAAGCAATAGTTTGGTTAACACAATCACAATTTACATCAGCCCTTATTTTGACAGATAGTCGCTCATCCTTAGATGCACACAAGATAATTTTTCCTCGAAACTCCATAATTTTAAATATCAACAATAGTTTACTACAAAACCCCAATAAATTCATCAAAATAGCCTGGATTAGAGCACATGTAGGCACAACTGGTAACGAGCGAGCAGACTTTCTCGCAAAAAATGCAATCACAGAAAACCATTATGATGACATCTCTGTCTTACCATTTCCAGAAACCATTCTAAAGAGTTATTTTAAAAACAAAATCATCACAGATTGGCAAAATGATTGGACCAACTCAACGAAAGGAAGAGAAACGTATAAAATTCTTAATAAGGTAGATGTTAAATTTTTATGTGTTCAGAAATCAGCAGCATATTATCTTAGCGGCTATGGAAGCTTCCCAAGCTTTTTATATAAAATTGGTAAAAGAACCACGGATAGATGTCCTTGTGACAAAAACCCTTTAACTCCTATACACTACATCTTCGGTAACTGCCCTCTTATGGAATACCATTTTAACTTCAATAAAAATAAATCATTAAAGAGAAACCTACAACGTGTGCTATTATACGCTTCCAATTACGAAAAGTTAGATAAAAACTATAATGTCCTAAATTAAAACTTTTCATATATCAAAGAATTATTATAACCTATATAAAATTTTAGATCTATAGATTTTAAAAACTATGTTTTAAAAGACTTAATAGACTAGTGCATAATACAATTGAAAATTTTCAGTACAATATTATTATTGTAAATATCTGTACATATTTATTTTCTTTAATATTATGTAATCTTATCAGTATAGTCATATAGAATTTATATACATGTAATAACTTTGGGCTCACCCAGCAATAAGTAATATTGGGTAGCTTGTGCGATTGTTTTTTTTTTTTTTTTTTTTTAAACTTGTTGGGGACTCCGGGTCCTTGGACACTGGGGAGTTCCTATGCGAAGAGGTTGGCTGTCCACGGGTGGGAGGTTTCTGTGGAAAAGTAAATAGAGAAGCGGATCCCGAAGCGCGGAAGTAAATTCAATACGACCCCCTCAAATGTCTTTGTCATTTGAATCAAAGTGGGTCAGTGTTTGGTCAAAATTAAGAAAGGTTACCGCTCGATTTTCAAAAAATATGCATTGTCGGAATCAGAACAATAAACTATATGTAGGGGAGAGTAGGGTAAAACTGGTTAGGCGGGTCAAACCGGGTACCCTGTTTTCTCGCTGATGGGTTCTGCCCTGTGGACAGCATCCGTCTTAACTACATCCCTTAACGTCCCCTAGCAGTGTGCCATCGGTATTTGAAGTGAGTTAATCTCTGTGTCCGAGCAGTGCTATTGCAAAGAAATTCACTTCAACAGTTTAAATTTTTCGCTGTCTATTCTGCTCTTCAAATAAATCCAGCTTGACAGATCGATTTCCACTGTTTTCTATAGCATCACACAATATTTGGATGCGAAGTAGGAGTGTGTACGTCCAGCCATACAGAAGAACGTCCATGTTGATTTTTAGTTGTCTGTTGGGGCAAAATTAGGTTAGCCATTGCTTTTCATTGATTTCTGCAATGAATTGTTTCTTCACTCAACGCAGATGGTAAAGGATGGATACAATGTTCAGTCTGCAAAGAATGGACACATGAAGAGTGCAGCGGATACGAGAAGTAAAAGCAGAGAAAGCCATTACATGACAGCATTAAAAATTCCTTGAAAACCTAAAAAAAAAAAAAAAAAAAAGTTTCTGACCTTAAAAAATGTATAATATGTTTTAAAGTTTGATTCCAAATTTATTACAATAAAGCTTTTTGTTACTGTAAGTGGAAAAACTTAATTTCTGATTAGTACTCGGTTTTAAGTTACCACCCAAATTAGGAGCTGTTTCAGATGGCCCTAGAAAATGCTTTTTCTCAAGTAGAGAAGAATTTTCCTGTAGCAACAAGTGTGGTTTTTCAATAGCCCAGATGCCCCCAAACACTTTTTTGGAGTGTTTCGATTTTTCCGCCCTTCTAGACTTTTGTTCAACAACGGAAAAACGTTAGGTATCCGGTTTTAACCCTACTTTCCCCTATATTGTGAGTTTCGAATCGATACCTCCAATAGTTATTTTAATATTCAAGGATGAGTGAAAATGAGAATATTTCGTTGTCTGGTATTATTAAATCGGTAATTTTCTTTTGCGGTTTCGATAAAAATAGCCATTTTTGGGACACGCGCAGGAAAATCTTTTAGTTCCACTGCCAGGGAGCACATTCTGATCTAAACGAACCTCCGACCACGTGTTCCCTTTGCCTATGGCACCGTATAGCAGGCGTGCTTCGCACTTCGCACGCGCTACAAAATTTTTTGTTCCACTTTCCACCGCCTGGGGGCGCATTTTGTTCTAAACAAACCTCTTTCCGAACGAAACTCCGGCACTTGTCCTGCTGCCTACAGTACCGTATAAAGCAGGAGTGCTGCGCACGCGCTACAAAATATTTTAGTTCCACTTTCTTCCTCCAGGGGGTGACAAATCTGTATCTTAATTAGTTCACGTTAAATTGAATGAACAACTCCCGTTGAAATTTGACCCATAGATACCGATAACGTAAATCCCACCCCCACCCCTGGCGATTGATATTAAAAAATGGTGGTGACCAAGGGCTGAACAAATGATACCGAAGTTTATTTAGTACCTGGGTGACCTCGGAAATCTTAGGAAAGATTTCGTTTGAATCGGACCAATATAAAATGCAAAATCTTTTTGTTCCACTTTCCACCTCCAGGGGTGCACTTTGTTCTAAACATCTAAACAAACCTGTTTCCGAACGAAACTCCGGCCCTCGTCCCAGCTGCCTATGGCACCCAGGGGTGCTTAGCACGCGCTAAAAATCTTTTAGTTCCACTTTCCACCGGTAGGGGTGCCACGCCTATATCTTAATTAGTTCATTTTAAGTTGAATGAACCAATTCTATTTGAAATCAAGCCTATAGAACCCGAGAACCCCCCCCCCCCCCCTTCACCTCTGGAGAATAATATTCAGAAATGGTGGAACGGAAAGAATTATACAGAAGTTTATTTAGTTTTGGGGGACCTGGGAAGAATGTTATAGAAAAGATTTCATTTGAATCGGACCAATATTTAAAAAGTTCTAATTTGGGGGGAGTTTCAATCAGAGCATTAACGTGATATTTAACTTACGACCGGACACCCTCCCCCCCCCCTCAAAATTAAACCATGGACCTTTAACATTAACAATTGTCGTTAACTTTTAAAACAGAAACAAAATTGCGCGGTTAAAACAGAAATAAAATGGCGCTTATTTTTGGTTGACATAAAAAATACAGTAAGTTACAGTTGCCAATTTTTGAAATCAAATACATAAATGACGTCATGTACATGAAAAAACTTTAAAAATCGCATAAAACCAATCTTGATAAATTCAAAAATCGCTGTTCGAATTCGGAATAATTTTTATTGAAAAGATTATATTTTGCTACATACTGTGCTAAAAGATTGAAATTGGATTCATTTTAAAAATGTGAAAAAATCGTCGCAAACCGTGAAAAAACATTAAATGCATAAAAAATTAAATAAAAAAAATTTAATCAAACAATCTAAATCGGGATAATTAATGACCTGCCCTTCCCTTTTAAAATGTGGTTGCTGTTCTCAAATCCAAAGGAGCTACTTTCTGACATATATATGAATTCATTTTTGTTCGGAAACGCACGGAATTGGCAGATGTTCTTATTCAGAAACTATGTTTTCGAATAGCGTTTTTTATTTTTTGATAAAGGCTCCAGAAAATACTGTCAAATTTAGTGTTTTGAACCGAATTTCCGGACGCGAAGTACGGGAAAGGAGAAAAACCTGTTGTCACGTGATACGAATTGCTTATAACTCGTTAAATAATTTATTTATCAAAAAATGAAAAACTCATTTCGATTCCAAATCTTTTCAATAGTAAGGCCTGCCTATATTTTATGCCCTTGCGTTCAAAAATGAGTTAGAAAATGTGTTAGAAAGTTTCGCGTTGTTGAGCAGGTCATTTGAGAACCACCTTAAAGAATTATCAACTCTCTCTTAGAGAGAAAAAAAAAATGTCGATTTTGGAGATAACTGTGGCCGAAATGGAGGCAGCGAACCAACCAATCAAGCATTCATTTGAAAAAAATTTAGTGTCGAAGGAAAAAAAATCGCCAAAAATTCAAAAATTGCTATACGAATTCTGAATAAACTTTTTTGAAAAGAGGGCAAAATTTACTAAAAGATTGAAACCGGATTCCTGTTACTTATGTGGAGAAATCGCAGCAAAAGGTAAAAAACCGCCAAAAATCGCATCAGAAATTAAATTATTAAAAATCTAATCAAAATTCCAAAATCGGGCTTCGAGGTGCAAAACTAATACATAGAGGTACCTTCCTACCAAATTTTGTAGCTTTGCGTGCAGCGGTCTCTTCAGAACACAGTCGAAAGATCAGTCAAGAAAGTCAGACACACACAAACTTGTTTCCTTATTATTATAGATTTTTATTTATTTATTTTCTATAACGCTGAAAATTTTAATTCGTTATTGCAAAGTTTTCTCGTTATAGTCAGGTTTTACTGTATTTTTATGTCAGACCAGTAGTTACTAACCTTCTAATTTTTATTTTATTTTATGGCTCTGTGCTGCTCAAGCATTTTCTAAAGTCCTGATTAGAGAGGTCCGCACGGGCCTGGGCCTGCCCATAAGGTCATTTTTCATTCATGAGATTCGGGACGTGCCGGCCCAGGTCTTCACTCTTTCTGGCCCGGGCCTAACGTTTTTCGGCAGGCTCGGGCCGGGCCAAGTCATCACACTTTCCGTGTCGTGCCGTGCTGGGCCGGGCCTAGTCATCACTCTTACCGGGCGGGGCGTGGGCGTAATTTTTTTCTGTAGACTAGGGCCGGGCCGGCTCGTGCCAGACTTTTTTTCCGGGGCAAAAAATAGTAAAATGACGGCTACAATACCCCGGTACAACAATTTTTGCTAAAAATACATAGATTTTTAAATTATCATTATTCTACAATTAAAATTCTTTTTAAAGAATAGTACATACTAGGTAAAAAAAATTAAAATATAGTAAAACCTACGAAATCGAACCTGTATATATGACAGAAACCTGTCTTGATCCGCGCTAAAAAATATAATACATATACAACAGACGATTTACCTGCTAAGAATGGAACCTGTCTATGAAGGATTTTTCCGCTTTCCCGATTCTGTTCTCTCTTCTCTTACTGAATCTTTATTTAAATGTCATTGTCTAAGTCAATTTTTTTTATCAGTGTTTGTGTACGTAATTGTTTAAGTGGTCATTAATATTGCTGATATTTTGCATTCCATGCATTTCGAACATAATCTGAAATTAAAATCTATGCATAAGTTAGCGTGCTTTTTGAAGAATTTTATTTTTAGGATAACGTTGGGGCTTCAGAAATATTGGCATGTTTTGTAGAAATTTAGTTACAGCCGGGCTCGGGCCGAACTTTTTGTTTTTATATCGGGCCGCGCCCATAAAATTTTTGTGAGGTCTCGGGTCGAACTTTTAACTTTTATACCGGGCCTGAAAATTTCGGCCCGTGCAGACCTCTAGTCTTGATCTAGACCTGATCTAGACCCCTAGCCCTGACCGAGACCTCCCCCCCCCCCTCTGTGACACACGGTGCCCGATCAAGCCAAAGAGAGCCTCAATTCATTAGCGCCCCTTTTCCTATTTTAGATTTTTCTTATTTTTTAGTAGCCCCTTTTCCTATACTGTCAGAAAAAGTAAACATTTTTTTTTACCTTAAAATAAATATGTGAATATATAAATACACACACATATGTGTGTGTGTGTCTTTAATCTTATCCTACGCTCAAAATACAAAATATTGATTATAATCAGTACAATGTCAGAATAGATTTAAAATTTCAGCTTTGAAAAGATTGCATACCAAATCTGGGGGAAGTGGGAGGGGGTATAGAACATGGCACCATTGGACCAGTTTTAATCAGGCCCTGGCAAAACATAATTCTTATTACCTAAAGAGCTAGTTTTAAAAAAAGGGAGGAAGTGTAAAATATAATTTAAGTCTATAAGCAAGCTTCCAAAAAGCAGGATATCCATAAAAGAGAAAAAAAGAAAAAAAAACAGTAGCAAAAATTACGAAAAATATGTCAAAAATAATAGTACTGTGAAATGATATTAAAAAAAAACAGCAAGTAAAGTTTCAGATCTTATAACAAGGAAACTGAAATGCATAAAAATAAAATTTTAATACTTTCAAGCAATTCACCTATGTGAAAACCACTTTACTTCAGTGTGAAGTAATCTTGAATTCAGTGTGACTTGAATCTGCATTCTTATCTTCACAAAATTGCTTGAGAAAATGCTCACATTTGGCATTAGCTTTGATAGCATTGATATATTTACCGAAACGTCAAGTGAAGACTTATACTGTGGAGACAAAAAAGTTTTTGGTGTCTGTTTGTGTGTTTGTTTCTCTGGTTGTTTGTGCGTATGTTTCTTGATAAATGCCGCAAAAAAGTATCCGTTAATTTGTAATTAGGTAGGTATATGTTGGTGAGGTAAAGGAATTAGCTGTATAATTTTTGGTTAAATTTTGTTCATTCGTTTGAAAATATAGAACATTTCACTTTACGTCATACTGCTTTTCAATGGGATTTCAGACGATTTTCAAATTTTACCATTTATTGCAAAGAAAATGTCGCATTTGGATAATTGATTTAAATGTTAAATTATGGATGCTAAAACTTCCCAACGAGATCTTAAATTACACCGATTAGTTTGAAAATTTACCAATACATATGTCCCACATTCTAAATTATCTATTTTCGATGGAATTTTGTGCATCTGTTCGAAAAATATAAAGCATTTTAACTTTTCAATTTTATACATATTTTTAATCATAAGTAATTATTTTATCTCTTTTATTTTACCTGTATTTCACAACGCGTCAGAAAAAGAAAATTTATTAAAATAATGTATTCATTGTGGCTTTCCCGATTACGAAAGATTTGGAAAAAAAAGTTTAAATAATGCATAAAATAGGTATTCCTGAAGAGATATTCCTTCTACATTTTCATTCTAAGGAATTCGAACATTTAAGCAGTTGAAGAGTATAATTACATGAAATCGTGTTTAATATGACAGTTATCTTTCAGAAAAACCTGTCAAAGTCGTCGTTTTGAACCAAATTTCCGACGCGGCACCACGAGAAGCGCGAAAAATGTGTCGTCAAGTGACCAGAATCGCTTCTAACTCGATAAGTAATTTATTTATCAAACAAGAACGAAAAATCATGCGTCAAGCATAGATTATGAAACGCTTTCCAACACATCCAAAAAACTGTGAGGAAACTTCACCGTTAAATAAGGTGAAAAAAGATATGTAAGTAAACAGTTTAGAAAACATATAACACATTGAAAAATGCAGTTTTCGAAATTACCTTCCAGTATCAAAAAAGTAGTTGAATTAAGTTGTGCAGCCCTGTATATGATCAATAGATGTGGATATATAGTATGATAAAATTTAGTTCAGTTATAATATTCACATTTAGCAATTTTTGCTGTTCGATGGAAATGCACTCGAAATCTTTTGTTACAGCCCTGTATATTATCTGAAGACTTTTGTACACACAACATATTAAGCTTAAAAGGCAACTTAAAACTCACTCGCAGCAATTATTAACCGTAAACGACAATGTATCTTTTTCTTTGCGTAGCCCTAGTATATGAAGTTATGTTCCACAAACTTATATTATAACTACTAAATATACTAAATATGTTCAGCAGGAAAATGCGTAGACACAACTAAAAACTACCCTTAAGCAATTCACTCCCATAGTCTGTAATACTTACAAATTCCCTTGTGTAGCCCTGTATATGATCAACCGAGTTTATAAACACACACGTACCATGAAAACATTTAGTTAAACTTAAAAACGCAAACCAAAGTTGAAAACGCACTTATCACACGTAGACTGTAAATATCACACATGTACTGTAACCAATATATTTTGTGTGTCCCTGTAAATAAACGCAATGCACACAAGAGAGCAATTTATAGTGCACCTCAGTAATACATATAATTTTCCTTATGTTTGAAATAGTGAAATATCACTAAATTACACTGCAAACGATGTTTCCTCATAGAACGATGTGTAACAGAATTATTTTGTTTGACCCTGTAAATGAATAATAAATGTTTTGCATCCCATATTCTACAAAAAGCATGTTTTAATGCGCTTCATAATTATATATCAATTTCATTACGTTTTAAATGACGTTGAACGATTATTTCCCATTGACTGTAATGTAACGGAATACTTTTGACTGTGCCTGTACAAAAAACTATAAGTGCTACACACTTCAGTTGAAATAGGGAACATGCTATAGTAAACGACAATAACATACACAAATTTCAGGACAATCCGAGCATATTTATGGGAGTTCGAGCGCGGCCAGACGACGGAGAAACCGAAGTCCACTTTTCAACTAGGTTGGAAAGTGTTAAAATTGGAAAACTTATTCCGATTCCAAATCGCTTAAATAGTCAGACCTGTCAATTTTATGTCTTTGCGTTTAAAAATTAGTCAGAAAATGTGTCAGAAAGTTTCGTGTTGTTAAGCAGGTCATTTAAGAACCACCTTAAGAATAAAATTGCCCCCTTGTTTAACGAGAGTCCCAGTTTGGGAATCACTCTGTTAGACCAATCGTTTCCCCTTTATTTGCTCATTAAAACTGAGTGACGATCTCGACTATAATAAAGGTTTTCTATAGGATATGTTCACAATGAAATATCTGAAACAACTTTATTTCACGCATAATAAAGAAAAAAAAAATCAACTTGCCAAAGTATGCGAATATAATCGGTTTCAATTTTGTTTGAAATCAGCATAGGTGTAGCTCACTGTGTCATAATTTCGAAATAAATACAGGCCTAACCTTGTTACGCCTCGAATATTTAAATGCGCAGGCATTAACATCATTTTAACATTCCGCATTTCTACTTCAAAATGACATCCCATTCATTTCAGATTTCCACACCATAACGCATTTAAAATATATTCCCCACTTTTAGAAATCTCCTTTCAAATTCTCTCTCGAATTATTCTAAAATTCTTCAGCTGCGTAATACAATAACCAATACAAATTTTATTCTAATGTTTCCTCGAGCATGATTAAAATAATCACGCGATGGTGGAGTTTGGAATTTATAAATGAATAACTTGAAACATAATTTTACGAGTAACAAATCATATTCAGCGGTTTTAACTCGAGATGCCATTTTAGGGGCGTCCTATTCGCTCATTAAACATTTTGCTGAGAGTCGAATGTAATGGCGTATGCATTAAAGGTTCGCCGTAATTAAATAATTTTGCATTATTAATGGGATTTATCTGTGTGAGAGAGTGAGACTTTCTGCTGCGGGTTGCTGAAAATTACTATTGAATTATCCTTTTCATCCGTAAACATCATGATAATTATGCCTATATGTCACCGGCAAATTTGAGAATTTTGTTTCCTTGTATATTGTAAAGAAATGGGGGGATTTACAAAATGAATACAATATTTTGCATTTTGCGTTTTAAATTAGTTTAGGATTGTGAAAGAAATAAGATTAGCAAGGGTTATGTTTTCATGTTACATTAATTATGGAAAAAGGTTGTTCGGAAATAGTGGTGGTAAGATGTAAGAACCGTACGCACCCTGGACCCTCTATGTGCACCACTGTTCCAATATGTAATTATGAAGATGAAATGCTACGATTTTTAGCCATTATATCATTATATTTGAACGTCACATTTTTCAAATATCTTATAATATAGTCAATTGCCTGTTTCTATAGTGCTAAATGTTTTCATAATTAAGCAATATTCAATTATGGATCAATTTATTTCAATGTAACCTTATTAAAAAAGAACATTTTGTATGTTAAAGTTATTTTTTTAAATAGGAAAATTCAACTTATTAGCTGAGTAAACATTTTGCTGAGAAGTCCTTATGAATTAAAAGTTCAACGCAATTATAATTTTACATTATTATTCTGATTTACCTGTGTGATAAGACTTTTTCCTTCTGTTTGCTGAATTGCTACTGAAATTTCCATTTCATCTGCAAATATGATAATTATGCGCTGCAAATTACTGCTGCGCTTACATCACAAGCAAATTGAAGAAGTTTGTTTCGTTTAAAATTATGAAAATTAAGATAGAGTTATAAAAATATAGTTACAAACTGGCAATTACTTCGTGGCTGTTGCAGCTGCAATATCCAAACAAACGTCTAATTTCTAGAAATTAGACGTTTGTTTGGATATTATAATAGAACAATCTTTAATGAAATACTAAAATGAAATGTTAAAAGACTACTTTCGTCTGCTGTTTAAACTCAAACGGAAAGTGACTTTGAAATTAGGTTTTGCAAATATCATAAATAATAATGCCACGCTTGTTGGTGAAAACCAATTTGATTGAACTATAAATTAGGCTGATTATTACCCACGGCATCAGAACTAGATAATGCGATAAAAAGCATTACAGAAGAAAAAAAATATATACATATATAATAAGCACTACGCAAAATTTTCTAACATATTTTCTAACTCATTTGTAAACGAGGAAAAAAAAAAAAAAAAAAAAAAAAAAAAGCATGGCACTTGCAGACAAGATTATTCCAGAAATTTGTAATCGAACAGTTTTTTTTCTCATTTTTTGATAAACGAATCACATATTGAGTTATAAGTGTTTATTGTCTCACGATCACAACATTAGTTTTTTCCCTTTACCACCCTGTCCCGTCCAGAAATGCTGTTGAAAACGCCAACTTTGACAGATTTTCTGAAAAACCTGCCAAAAAAAAAAAAAAAAAAAAAAAAAAAAAAAAAACAGCTTGATTACAAAGTTTATGAATATGAGTTATTTGCCAATTTCATGCGCTTGCGAACAAAAATTAATTTAAAAATGTGTCAGAAAGTAGCCAGTTTGGATTTGACCTCTGTCTTTCATCCTTGTAAAAACTACATACATTTCAAGATATCAACTTCTCTCACCTCTACACTGCAAAAAAAAAAGGTGATGCGCTGTAGCGTATTACTGCTTATTTTACTGTTTATTACTGTTAATTTTACGGTATAATATTGACAACTGGGGTGCCAGTATTATAATGTAAAATCAACACTATTTTTTTGCAGTGCAGTAACTTGGCCTGCCCACAACACAAAAATTTATTTTCCTGGCAAATTTCTTTTTCTGCAGTGCTATAGAAAATTAATGAATGGTTAAATAATCTGATAACATTAGTTTTCAATCAAAAAACCCTGAGAAAAAATAATTGCTATTTCATTGAAAAACGCCTCTATTCTGAGGAGTAAAATAAAAACCCATCCATCTCATTGAAATTAATAATTAACTCCTAAAATCAATAGTTTCTTTAAATCGACAGTTTAAGGATAATTTGTTTAAGTGGGTGCGACACGCGCTGGGCTTTGTACAGTAAGAAAAGAGAGCTGCGTTGTCGATAAAACCACTTATCCATACTTGGTAAAATCACTAAATTTTCAGAGATGTTTTTCAGTTGGCTTTCTTTGATAATGCTGAATATCATATGAACTTGCAGCAAAATAACAGCATCGATAAAAAAAATATCCCTGGAGGTTACCGTGACATAAAGAAAAATTCAAGACAAACTACAATTTTTTTTTCGAACTTAAATAAAAACACAAAGTTGAAATGCTAACACACTCTTTCACATCTTATTTTAACCCTTTCCGGCACAGTGGTTCCACTCCGGGCACACCTAATTTTAATTCTAAACTTTCTTTTGACACCAAGAATATTTAATAAAATTTTGTTTCTACAATGAAAGCTTAAAACAAGGAGTTCATATTTTGTTAAAAAGTCGTTTGTAAATTCCGGTGTCAGTCAGTAATTTCTCATTTTACGAACAGACTTTGCCTGAGCCGGAAAGGGTTAACCTTAAATTGTACATGCTTCAGAAAAGAGCCTTTTCATATATATAGTCGATAATGCGTCAAGTTGAATGCAATGATATAATTAAAATACTGATATTGGCGATTACCTGTTAACCTGTTATTAAAACATAATTCATCTTATTATCTAGAATACCATATCTGATAATAAGAACTATATAAAAGGAACTTAAATGATAATGACGATTACTCCAGAATCAACTTTCTTATTATTGAGGGATCAAAGATTAGTACAAGTGTTATGAAGGATTGTAGAAAGAGAATCGTGAGCATTACATATTTTCTGTGAATTTTAGTTATCTCCGCCCTATAAAGAAAATACCAACTAAATAAATAAATGACTAAAATTAAATAACATTTCCTTCTCTTTATATTTGTTTACACTGCGACTGATTTATCTATCTTACATCCAAGCATAATTTACATTCATTTTAAAATAATCAACCTCGTCATCAATAACATGCACAATAACAAATGTTCATTTTAGTCCTCCGGCTCAAATTAATGAGCACTTAAATACTCTGAATAGATTAGCCTTCAATCAAATGTATGTACTAGGAAGAAAAGAGGACATTTCGTTGAATAGGCTCTTGCTATTCTGATAAACCAAATAGAAAGCCCATCCAGCTAATAAATAAATAAATAAAATAATAATAATTGTCGTTAAAAATAACTTTGCGAAAGCAATACATTTTTTAATTGATATCTTTAAAGTAATTTGTTTCAGCTGGATGAAACTCTATCTTTTAAAGAAGAAAAAGAAGAGTAATAAAATCACTTAAAACTTATACATTTAATTAAGTCAGATATTAACAAAGATGTTCTGTCAACTTCTTTTCTATATACTTTTCTAACTGCTGTTCAACTCATAGTTTGAACAGCAGTTGGATAAAAATTCCACTGGAAATTGATAGCATATGCAAATAGTGTGTCGTGCTTAGTGTACTGATAAAGTTCAATTCAGCTGATATTTGTAAGTATTTCAATCATTTAAAAACTATACCTTCTTGTTACCCTGAATATCATAATTTATAGCAAGTATTGGAGGAAGAACAGATATATTTCCTATTAAATATATCTGATTTTTGAATGTATATCCAACACCACAAATCCTCAATCAACCCTAATATCACAATTGATAACAAGGATTGGCACAAAAATAATTGTGCACAATCCAACTTTTATTCAAATTTTATTTGCTCACATTCCATCATGAAAGAACTAAATATCTCTGATTTTTGGAAGATTTAAAAACTAAAAAACATCAAACTTGGTATCACAACTAATCATTAGGAGGATTGGCACAAAAAGAACTGTGTATAATCCAACCTTTCCGCAAATATTATTTGTTTCCATTCCATCCTGAAAGAACTAAATATGTCTTACTTTCGAAAACTATAAAACATCAAACTTGGTATCACAAATTGTCATTAGGATTGGCACAAAAAGAACTGTGGACAATCTAGCTTTTCTTCAAATTTAATTTGCTTCCATTCCATCGTGAAAGAACTATATAAATATGTCTGATTTTCGAAACACCGCAAAAGTAAAAAAAACATCGCACAACTTGGTATCGCAATAGGTCATTATAGGATTGGCACAAAAAGAATTGTGCAGTGCACAGTCCAACTTTTCTTCAAATATTATTTGCTTCCATTCCATCGTGAAAGAACTAAATATGTCTGATTTTCGAAACACCTCAAAAGTAAAAAGCATCAAATTTGATATCACAATTGGTCATTGGGATTGACACAAAAAGAACTGAGCACAATCCAACTTTTCTTCAAATTTCATTTGCTTCCATCATGAAAGAACTAAATATGGCCACTTCAAAACTAAAAAACGTCAACCTTGGTATCACAATTGTCACAATTTCTCACTAGGATTAGCACAAAAAGAACCGTGCACATTCCAATTTTTCTTCAAATTTCATTTACTTCATGAGTTCTTCACTTAGTTCTTTTCTTCATCATGAAAGAACTAAGTATGGCTGATTTTCGGAACTACTTTAAACCACAAATCATAAACCCTCTTGCGTATCAAGGATATCACAACCGCACTAGGATTGAACAAAAAAACTGTTCACAACCCAGTTTTTCTTCAAATTTCATTTACCTGCAGCATATAAAAGTTATATACGACCAAAATTAAATAAGTAAATATTATTAAATCACTTTTTCTTTTCATCTGCTTCTCCTTACATCCGCTTTCACTGAGGCTAATTTATTTACCCTGCATCCGTGCATAATCCACATTCATTTCGAGATAATCAAGCTCGTCTCCAGTAACATGCGTGTCCACAATCCAAAACTATCCTTCCCTCGCAATTACTGTAGTGCGCGGGTAAAATTAATGAACACTTAAATACTTTGAATAGATTAGCTTTCAATCAAAAACACTACGAGGAAAAGTGGCCATTTCGTTGAAAAGGGCTCTCTAATAAAAGGCTCTCTCAAAATAAAAAAGCTCATCCATCTCGCCAAAATTAATAATTAAAGTTAAAAACAACTCTGCGAAATCAATACTTTCTTTAATTTGACAGTTTTAGGGTAATTTGTTTAAGTGGATGTACTATCGCTGTCGTTCGGGGAAGAGAATCAAGAAAGAAGAAGAGAGCGCTAATTTGTCGATAAAACCACTCAGAAAATTTCTAGCCTTGACTCGGTAAAAATATCTAACTTTGTTCAGTTCTCCCACCTTCTATTATTTCTGTGTTGAAGTGTTTATGTTGCAGAGATAAATATTTATAATGATATAAAGTGGCATCTATCTGTTAAAATTCCATTATCTGTCGTTCGATAGCCACTTAAGGCAGCAGTTTTTCTTTTTTATATGACCTACATCTTATCCCCTTTGTTTAACAGCAACCTAATAATTGCATCTTTCGAAATTAGATGCATATGCCACCAGCGGGAAACTTTGTTTCTTTTAATTTTTTTTCTTTTTAGAAAACAAATACTAATATTTTTAAGCTAAAAAAGCTAAAATCATTGGAATCTAATTATTGATTATGTATTTTTTTTCTTCTTCTTTCTTGTATAATGTACTATATGTTTCTCTTGTCTCAAATCCTTTCAAATCCAAACTAGCTACTTTCTGACACATTTTTTAATTAAATTTTTTTCGCAAACACCTGAAATTGGCAGGTGTGCTTATTCAGAAACTATGTAATCGAATTACGTCTTCCCTTTTTTGATAAAGGCGGAAGATCTTTCAGAAAATACACTCAAAGTGGGCGTTCTGAGCCGAATTCTCGACGCGGCACTGCGAGAATGGGGAAAAACTCATCGTCACGTGTTACAAATCGCTTATAAGTCGAGAAGCAATTTATTTATCAAAAAATGGAAAACTCATTTCGATTCAAAATCGCTTCAATAGTCAGGCCTGCCATTTTCATGCCTTTGCGTTTAGAAATAAGTCAGAAAGTTTCGTGTTGTTGAGCTTGTCATTTGAGAGCCACCTTACTTGTCATTTTCGAAACACAATTAAATTAGTTTTACAAAATGATGAAATAACTGAATAACAATAGATTTTGTTACACTATTGCTAATAAAAAATTAAAAGTAGTAATATTATAAATAAAAACAGCACAGATTAAGATGAAGAATGAAGCAATTTAAGATATAAAAAAAAATTGCCCCCCCCCCCCCAAATAAAGCATAAATTAAAATTATCTATCCGCAGGAAATTTTTGAATCTCACAGAATTCAATATAACGAACATTAACTTTGCTTAGTACATCAAATAACTTTACAATATTTTGGCATTTTATTCTTGTTTTATTTCTTTAATGTTATCCCAATAAGTGATACTTTTATTTGTTTTTTCTATATGGAAAAATAAAGAAAATTCAACATTAGTCCATTTTTTTCGTCAAAAAACTCTCACCGGAAAAAAATCACGAAATTTGTAATGCTTTATTTTATTAGAATTCTTGCAAATGTTAGTAGGTTATTGTTCTAAATTAAATCCAGGTTTCATGAATATGAATCTAAACAACTTCTTTCGACGCTCTTGTCAAAAATAAAATCCAAGACAATTTCGAACTGAATGTTACGAAAATTATCTTTCTATCATACATTGTCTCTTCGATCCTGCATGTATCACACATAAAATATTTGATTAAAATTATAATATTGAAAATAATTCTACTAAATATACAGGGTGTCGCTTTTTATCATGGACCAATAGTTAATGTTTAAACCGGTAGTTTAAGATTTTTAGTTCCAATTGGAAAAATGTTTCAAATATTGTTCGCCATCATATGAAAATCTATTTACGTCAAAATAGTTATTTTTAAAAAAGTTTCGAAAGTTTAATTTGATGCGGTCTCCGGGTCCTATAAGTTATATTATGACAAACTTTCTTCATGTTCAAAAAAGCAAAACAGTAAATATTCCATTTTTGTACAACCCGACTCACCGAGTTCTGATACTTTCAATTTTAAGTTCTCTGGTGCTAAAAACGCATTTTTCCGTTTTTAGTGTCAAGCAACACTACAAATTCATAAAATTCAAAATATCATAACGTGTTCAAAAATGGAAATTTACTGTTTTGTTTGTTAGAGCATGGGGCCAAACGAAATTTTAAATTTCGTATCTTTTTAAAAACTAACTATTTTGACGTAAATGGTTTTCATAAGATGAAAGAACAGATGAAACATTTTTCAAATTGAAAACTATATCTCTAAAACTAACGGTTTAGCAATTAGCTAAATGATAAGAAGGGACATCCTGTGAATCTTTGACCACTTGAGTCTTAGACAATAATTACTTTCTGAGTTCAAAACCCAGTTCAAAATGTTGCCCGTGTTACGGAATAAGCCTCCTAATTAAGATAAGTGCTAAAACAAAATAAAGAAAAAGTCACATCTCATCTAATAGAACTTACATGTGGACAATCTTTCTGTGCCGCTGACATCTGGTTAGCTGACACTAACGAGGCGAATTTATTGCCTGTTAGAAAAGACTTTACCCGCTAGCCATCTGCGGAATATTTGTGTTAAGTATCATCGGACACTTTCAAAGACAGTTAAGCTCAACTCCCTTTTTAACGAGACTTTTACTGACTCTCTATTTTATAAACACTTAAATTTGACTTTTAATGATGCAAAATGGCCAATTTTAGATAATGATGTTTATCACGCATATAACCTTTTAAATGTAACACACTTGTTGAGAAAAGCACGTGTGTATTTTCATATATATGTTTTCTACTCACTTCTCGCTTGAACATCCGACTGAGAGGATGCAAAATGTTCTTTCTTAATTTTATCTTATATATTAAATTCTTATATATTAAATGAAATAATAAAATTTTTCAACGGATACTTCATACAAAATAATATTCACACAACAACAAACAAAGTTGTTAAAAATGGATTTACTCGGATATACCACTGATGAAGCTACCTAATGGTAAGAATATTCCTTTTACTTCTATTAGAAGTTTGTGAAGAAAAGTGATTAAGTATTTAGAAATAAAATAAATGAGGTAATTAACCATACGAGTAGTAATTTTCCAACTGGACGAAAAATGTCCGGCCCAGGATTCGAACCTGGGATCGCTTGGCTGAAGCCGCCACGCTCTACCACTGAGCTATCCCGGTCGAATCTGGAGGGCATAATTCATCCAGTTAACCTTATGGATCAGAGAATCTGGTCTGATATTTTAATCAGCTCAACAGAAAAGATCGCAGGTAAAGGAACTCCAGTAAATGCTGGATACGAGATTACACTAGATTAATTTTAACAGAATTATTTCAAATTGGTAAATAAATCATACGAGTAGTAATTTTTTTTTTTTTTTTTTTTTTTTTTTTTTTTTAACTGGATGAATTATGCCCTCCAGATTCGACCGGGATAGCTCAGTGGTAGAGCGTGGCGGCTTCAGCCAAGCGATCCCAGGTTCGAATCCTGGGCCGGACATTTTTCGTCCAGTTGGAAAATTACTACTCGTATGATTTATTTACCAATTTGAAATAATTCTGTTAAAATTAATCTGAGGTAATTAACCGTTCTCACGCCTTAATACTCGTTAGGTAAAATATTGTCTAACAATTGGATTATGAGACTGAGGTCTCATTAGGTAGATAAAATAAAACATAGATCCTCAAATAATAAAGAAAAATCCGGTAATCCGATAAAAGAAAAATATATACATATATTCAATTAACTTGAAGAAATTAAAAGAAAAGAAAAGAGAAATAATGGCATACGCAAAGGACAGTGCGGCTATTGAAAAACTAAATGCGAACAACTATTCAAATTGGCGATTTAAAGTTGAGATGCTATTGATACGTGAAGAGCTTTTTGAAGTCGTCACGGACGAAGCTCCAGTTCCGATAACCGCTGATTGGACGAAGCGAAACCGCAAGGCAAGGACCTTGATAAATCTTAGTATCGAAGATAGCCAAATAATAAATATAAAGCATCTTAACACAGCTAAAGAAACCTGGACCACTTTGAAAAATATACATGAGCGTTCGAATCTGTCAAGCAAGTTACATCTCCTTCGAAAACTTTATAGCACAAAGCTAAATGAAGGAGGGAATTTAATAACACACATTACCAAATTATTGGAACTTGTAGATAAATTGGCCGGAATAGGAGAAGATATCTCAAATTCACACATATCTGCCATTTTATTATGTTCGTTACCCCTGTCATACGATACATTGATTACCGCGATTGAAGCGAGAAATGAAATTGATTTAACGCCTGATTTTATTAAAGGAAAGCTTATAGATGAGTATACTCGAAGAGTCGAGAATTCGGAAAATTCAGGCAACGGGTTTAAAGCCTATAAAACACAGGGTAAATTAGGTTACACAGATCAAAGAAGAAACAATAAATTTTGTTCGTATTGTAAAATGAAAAATCATTCATATAGCGAATGTTGGTTTCAAAAAAGGAAAAATAATCATACAGTACAACATAACAAACCGTTCAAAAATAAAAATCATTCTACTTCTTTGTGTTTTGAAGAAAATGTACCCGACAAAATCGCGGAACGGCGTGATACAAAACAAACTGAAAATAAAAACGTAGCGTTATTGACTGAACAATCGGAAAACAAACAAACATTTATTATTGATAGTGGAAGTTCAAGTCATATTGCTAATTCTAAGGAAATGTTCTTGAAAATAACCAGCAACGATGAGACAAACGTGACTGTTGTAAATGGTAATAAATTAATTTCATACGGGTCAGGTGAAATAGTAATAAACACTGGAAAACAAGACAGGCAAATTACCCTTCGTGACGTATTGTATGTACCCGATATTGAAACAAACTTGCTATCAGTTAGCAGGGCTACTAAAAACGGATGTCAAGTAAATTTCGATAAAGATACGTGTGACATCATACATAATGGGGAATTAATTTTACAAGGTAGATTGAAGAATAACTTATATGAAGTGCATGTAAATAATAATAAACCAGGGGATAATAATTACGCGAACATTACGCACAATTGTACAAATACAAGATGTATAGACTTATGGCATAGGCGACTTAGACATAGAAGTTACGATGCAATTAAAACCATTGTACAAAAACAACTTGTAAATGGTATAACCCTAAATTTCTGCAAATACAACACCTATTGTGAGGTATGCATTAAATCCAAAACAAACGATACCCCATTTCCAAAATCGGTCGCATATAGAGCCACAAAAAGGTTAGAGTTAGTGCACAGCGATGTGTGTGGTCAAGCAAGTTACATCTCCTTCGAAAACTTTATAGCACAAAGCTAAATGAAGGAGGGAATTTAATAACACACATTACCAAATTATTGGAACTTGTAGATAAATTGGCCGGAATAGGAGAAGATATCTCAAATTCACACATATCTGCCATTTTATTATGTTCGTTACCCCCGTCATACGATACATTGATTACCGCGATTGAAGCGAGAAATGAAATTGATTTAACGCCTGATTTTATTAAAGGAAAGCTTATAGATGAGTATACTCGAAGAGTCGAGAATTCGGAAAATTCAGGCAACGGGTTTAAAGCCTATAAAACACAGGGTAAATTAGGTTACACAGATCAAAGAAGAAACAATAAATTTTGTTCGTATTGTAAAATGAAAAATCATTCATATAGCGAATGTTGGTTTCAAAAAAGGAAAAATAATCATACAGTACAACATAACAAACCGTTCAAAAATAAAAATCATTCTACTTCTTTGTGTTTTGAAGAAAATGTACCCGACAAAATCGCGGAACGGCGTGATACAAAACAAACTGAAAATAAAAACGTAGCGTTATTGACTGAACAATCGGAAAACAAACAAACATTTATTATTGATAGTGGAAGTTCAAGTCATATTGCTAATTCTAAGGAAATGTTCTTGAAAATAACCAGCAACGATGAGACAAACGTGACTGTTGTAAATGGTAATAAATTAATTTCATACGGGTCAGGTGAAATAGTAATAAACACTGGAAAACAAGACAGGCAAATTACCCTTCGTGACGTATTGTATGTACCCGATATTGAAACAAACTTGCTATCAGTTAGCAGGGCTACTAAAAACGGATGTCAAGTAAATTTCGATAAAGATACGTGTGACATCATACATAATGGGGAAATAATTTTACAAGGTAGATTGAAGAATAACTTATATGAAGTGCATGTAAATAATAATAAACCAGGGGATAATAATTACGCGAACATTACGCACAATTGTACAAATACAAGATGTATAGACTTATGGCATAGGCGACTTAGACATAGAAGTTACGATGCAATTAAAACCATTGTACAAAAACAACTTGTAAATGGTATAACCCTAAATTTCTGCAAATACAACACCTATTGTGAGGTATGCATTAAATCCAAAACAAACGATACCCCATTTCCAAAATCGGTCGCATATAGAGCCACAAAAAGGTTAGAGTTAGTGCACAGCGATGTGTGTGGTCAAGCAAGTTACATCTCCTTCGAAAACTTTATAGCACAAAGCTAAATGAAGGAGGGAATTTAATAACACACATTACCAAATTATTGGAACTTGTAGATAAATTGGCCGGAATAGGAGAAGATATCTCAAATTCACACATATCTGCCATTTTATTATGTTCGTTACCCCCGTCATACGATACATTGATTACCGCGATTGAAGCGAGAAATGAAATTGATTTAACGCCTGATTTTATTAAAGGAAAGCTTATAGATGAGTATACTCGAAGAGTCGAGAATTCGGAAAATTCAGGCAACGGGTTTAAAGACTATAAAACACAGGGTAAATTAGGTTACACAGATCAAAGAAGAAACAATAAATTTTGTTCGTATTGTAAAATGAAAAATCATTCATATAGCGAATGTTGGTTTCAAAAAAGGAAAAATAATCATACAGTACAACATAACAAACCGTTCAAAAATAAAAATCATTCTACTTCTTTGTGTTTTGAAGAAAATGTACCCGACAAAATCGCGGAACGGCGTGATACAAAACAAACTGAAAATAAAAACGTAGCGTTATTGACTGAACAATCGGAAAACAAACAAACATTTATTATTGATAGTGGAAGTTCAAGTCATATTGCTAATTCTAAGGAAATGTTCTTGAAAATAACCAGCAACGATGAGACAAACGTGACTGTTGTAAATGGTAATAAATTAATTTCATACGGGTCAGGTGAAATAGTAATAAACACTGGAAAACAAGACAGGCAAATTACACTTCGTGACGTATTGTATGTACCCGATATTGAAACAAACTTGCTATCAGTTAGCAGGGCTACTAAAAGCGGATGTCAAGTAAATTTCGATAAAGATACGTGTGACATCATACATAATGGGGAAATAATTTTACAAGGTAGATTGAAGAATAACTTATATGAAGTGCATGTAAATAATAATAAACCAGGGGATAATAATTACGCGAACATTACGCACAATTGTACAAATACAAGATGTATAGACTTATGGCATAGGCGACTTAGACATAGAAGTTACGATGCAATTAAAACCATTGTACAAAAACAACTTGTAAATGGTATAACCCTAAATTTCTGCAAATACAACACCTATTGTGAGGTATGCATTAAATCCAAAACAAACGATACCCCATTTCCAAAATCGGTCGCATATAGAGCCACAAAAAGGTTAGAGTTAGTGCACAGCGATGTGTGTGGTCCGATAAATACTCCTACCATAGGGGGAAAACGCTATTTCATCACTTTCATAGATGATTACTCCAGATTTTGTGTCATCTATCTAATGACGAAAAAAAGTGAAGCGTATGAAAAGTTAAGGGAATACATTTCGACCGTGAAAAATAAATTTGGAAAATTTCCAACCGCCATCAGATCCGATAATGGCGGAGAATATATTAACGACGAATTAGAAGAATACCTCAAGCATAACGGTATTGAGCATCAGCACACATTACCATACTGCCCAAGCCAGAACGGGATTGCTGAGCGTAAAAATAGATCACTTTTAGACATGACTAGAAGCATGTTAAGTGAGGCTAACCTCCCACATAGACTCTGGGGAGAAGCCATATGTACAGCCAATCATTTGCAGAATCGCTTACCATCGAAATCCATTAGTTCTACCCCCTACGAACTATGGTTAAACAGAAAACCAAATATAAAATATTTGAAAGTATTTGGGTGTACCGCATACGCATATATTCATAAATCTAAACGCGGCAAATTAGACGACAGAGCTGAGAAAGGCACGTTCGTGGGATATGACAACCGGTGTAAAGCGTACAGAATATTTACAGGAGACGGAAGAGTAATTTTAGCCAGAACCGTCAAATTCGATGAAAATAACATGTGTAATTCAAATGTTGAGAAAAATGTTGACACAATTGATCTGATGTCAGAAACAAACAAACAAGCACAACAAAATAACACTAGTATAGTAGAATTTGATCTAACACCAAACCAAACTGCTCCAGATACACCATCCGCGTCTCAACAAACACAACAACCGAGAAGATCTGAAAGACACAATAGAGGTGTGCCACCGGACAGGTTTGCATATGCAGTCCGGCACGATCCACTATATGAACCAAAAGGTTGGCAAGATATGCTAAACATTGAGAATCCGCAAGAAAAAAATAACTGGATTGACGCGACACGAGACGAAATAAATTCACTTATGGAAAATGAAACCTGGATTTTGGTGAAACCACCACAGGGAGCCAAAGTAATTGGATCCAGATGGACCTACAAGGCTAAGTATGATGAATATGGAAAAATAAAGCGTTATAAAGCCAGATTGGTGGCTCAAGGCTTCAAGCAAAAATACGGGATAGACTACGATGAGACATATGCTCCCGTAGTATCACACACCACCTTAAGATGTTTCTTAACTGTCGCAGCTTACAAAAATCTTAATGTTAGGCAAATAGATATAAAAACTGCTTTCTTGCATGGAAAAATTGATGAAGAAGTGTACATGGCACAACCCGAAGGGTATGTGAACGCAAACGAACCAGAAAAGGTCTGTAAACTTCGTAATGCCATATACGGGCTGAAGCAAGCAGCCCAGGCCTGGTATACAAAAATTACTGAATCGCTTAAAGAGTTAAATTTTATACAGAGTAAAACAGACAACTGTCTATTTTCTAGAGGACAAGGGGAAGATACAGTGTATATAGTTGTGTATGTAGATGACATCCTTGTTGCAGGAAGCATCCATTTAATTAAAGATGTCATAAATAAATTAATAACACAATACACACTCGAAGATTTAGGGGAAATCAGCAATTATCTTGGGGTAAAAATTCAGAAAATGCACAATGGCTTTAAATTGAATCAAACAGCGAAAATAATGGGAATTGTTAAGAAATTTAATCTCGAAGAATCAAAGCCATACGCGACGCCAATGGAAACGAATTTCCTAAGATAGAAAAGGAAGAAAATCCAATGCCCAATAACACAAAATTTAGACAAGCGATCGGTGCGTTATTATATATCGCGACAATTACAAGGCCAGACATATCATTGGCAGTGAACATTTTGAGTCGAAAATGTGAAAATCCGTCCGAAGAAGATTGGAAAGGTGTTAAACGGCTTATTCGTTACCTAAATCACAGTAAAGATCTAAATTTGGTAATCAGCAACGAACATCCACCAGTGTTAGAAGTGTACAGCGATGCTGATTGGGCCGGTGATACACAAACCAGAAGATCTACTACTGGAAATTTATACCTATTAGGGAAGACTCCAATACATTGGATAACAAAGCGCCAGTCGTGTATTGCTCAATCATCAGCAGAAGCTGAATTTGTAGCAGCTGCAACAGCCGTTCAAGAACTTATATGGTTATTAAGACTGTTAGAATACTTAAATTTAACCCAATCTCCTCCGATTACTGTCTATGAAGACAACATTTCATGCATTAAGATGATCGAATCGGACAAATATACAAATAAGACAAAGCATATAGATTTGAAGTACCATTCAATCAAACATATGAAGAAAAATGGAACAATAGAAATGTGTTACTGCCCAAGCAAATCTATGATTGCAGATGTGTTTACCAAACCGGAGCCCAAACCTGTATTTCTAGAAAAGAGGAACAAACTGAAACTGCTAAGTGATCTTCATTAGGGGCTTAAGGGGGGCTTTGTTGACCGTGTTACGGAATAAGCCTCCTAATTAAGATAAGTGCTAAAACAAAATAAAGAAAAAGTCACATCTCCATTTAATAGAACTTACATGTGGACAATCTTTCTGTGCCGCTGACATCTGGTTAGCTGACACTAACGAGGCAAATTTATTGCCTGTTAGAAAAGACTTTACCCGCTAGCCATCTGCGGAATATTTGTGTTAAGTATCATCGGACACTTTCAAAGACAGTTAAGCTCAACTCCCTTTTTAACGAGACTTTTACTGACTCTCTATTTTATAAACACTTAAATTTGACTTTTAATGATGCAAAATGGCCAATTTTAGATAATGATGTTTATCACGCATATAAACTTTTAAATGTAACACACTTGTTGAGAAAAGCACGTGTGTATTTTCATATATATGTTTTCTACTCACTTCTCGCTTGAACATCCGACTGAGAGGATGCAAAATGTTCTTTCTTAATTTTATCTTATATATTAAATTCTTTTCTTTTTCCTTTAAAAGTGTGAAGATGATTTTTCTGCTTAGTGCACCACTACAATACGATGGAATACAAATTTTACAGCAGTGTTCATTTTATAGTGAAATAATATAATTTTTCAACGGATACTTCATACAAAATAATATTCACACAACAACAAACAAAGTTGTTAAAAATGGATTTACTCGGATATACCACTGATGAAGCTACCTAATGGTAAGAATATTCCTTTTACTTCTATTAGAAGTTTGTGAATAAAGTGATTAAGTATTTAGAAATAAAATAAATGAGGTAATTAACCGTTCACACGCCTTAATACTCGTTAGGTAAAATATTGTCTAACACAAAATTCAAAGTAATCGCAAATTATTAAAAAATTAAATATAATATATTTCAAAATATACAGATTTTTTTAAATAAAAAAAGCTATATAAAACGCATATTTTAGAAATGACAATATCGCACAAAACAATTTGCATACGTAAAAAGTTTGCATATTACTGAAATTCGAATAAAATGCGCACGCATCAATATTTATTATTTGATTAAAAAGAGAGATATAACTGAAGCCTTGATTTTGTATATGCAATTTCTTCAAAGATGCTGCTTATGAAAAAGAATTTTCAATGAAGAATGTGATAAAAAAATTATTTTATAAAGATGATTGTAAATCTGAAAGGGAAGTTTTGATACTACGTTTATGAAACATTCTAAACCCTTTCCACATTATATTATAAATAAAAATCAATCTTATGCCAAGATAAGACATCAATATGGTGGGAAAACTAATTTTGCAGCACCTGACACTCGAAGGATTTTCTGCCAATCAACAAAAATAACTCTTTTCACTCGTGAAATTAAAAAAGGGAAATGAATGTTTCATATGTCAACATTGAATACCTAACACAAGGAATTGACAGAAGTTTTTCTGTCACGGCATACAGAATGGGAAAAGAAAATAATATTTTATATGATGAAAAAAAGCTTTATTTTGATGGCCCAGATTGCTGAAGTACTACTAGCGTGATTTGAGATGAGAACCAAACAAGAACGAAAAATCATGCGTCAAGCATAGATTATGCAACACTTTCCAACACTTCCAAAATAATTTTACAAATCTTTAATAAAGTGAAGAATTATATCTAAGTAAACAATTTAGAAAACGTATAACACATTTAAAACCCAATTTCAGAAATTACCAAAAATATTCGAAAAAATATCTGATCTATTTTGTGTAGCCCTGTATATGATCTGTAGATTTGTATAGATACTACATATAATGCTAAATTTTAGTTCAGATAGAAAACGCGCAGCACAGTTTAAAATTTTCCTTCTTCCCTTCTGTCAATAAACGAAAATGCACTCAAGAACTTTAGTGCTTTTTGTGCTACCCTGTATAAAATCTATGTAATTTATACACACCAAGTAATAGATACTAAATAAATTAAATTTAAAAATGCGTTCATCAACTGAAAAGCACCTCCAGAATTATTGTTAACAGACAGCACCGAGTTATTTTGTGTGTCCTTATAAATGAACGATGGATGCTGTAGACACAATATTCTATAGTAAGCCTGCTATAACGAAACTTAGTGATATATATCAATTTCAATATGTTTGAAATAGTGAAACATTAAAATAAACCGCAAACGATTTTTCTCTATAGACCGTAATGTAACGGAATTCTTTTGAGTGTCCCTGTAAAAAAAAACTATAAGTGCTAAACACTTCATTTTCAATACCGAACATGCTATAGTAAACCTCAATAACATATTTCAATTGCATGACAAATACGAACATATTTAAGTGAGTTATAGTACGGACAGACAGACAGACGGCCGACAGACAAACCGAATTCATAAACACTTTTCAACTTTGTTGGAAAGTGTTAAAAATGGTTTCAGTCGCCAAATGAATAGAAGCTCTATTATTACTGTATGGAGAGTGTTTACCGAGAAGGAAAATGCGATCTATCGCAAATTACTAACGGAATAATAATAATCTCTAAATGTCATTTGCAATTTTGTTAAGTAGTCGTTATTTGAAATTTCAACAGGACAATGCTATTTATTAAACATCTAAATCATTCAGAATTTGTTAAAATAGGAAAAAATAATGTTTTGGAATACCCACTAGGTTCTAATTTGAACTTAATTCTTTTGGATTGTTTTACTTGTCGTATTTATTTCAACAACAAGCAATTTTCTTCTACGAATGAACAGAATTTGCTATTGTTGACGAACGGAATATAATATTTCAGATGCAGAACTTCAAAATTTAGTTTCTTTGCTGAAAATTCAGAATGTTTGAGATTACTATAAGGGGAAAAAAAGGCACATTGATTTTATTACTAATTTTCATAAAATCTTTAAAATAGACAAATGGTTTTGTAAATTATTAACAGTATTGGTTACATAAAAGTCCTAATTCTTTTTAATTGTTATTTTTAATTGCATTCTTTAAATATGATTTCCAATTATAATAATACATTAAAACATCTGAATAATGGACACCTCCGGAACTTGTCCGCTAAATACTTGTCCAAGCGGACTTTGTCCGCTATCCAGATGTAAAAATGTACAAATATATAGGTGTTGTGGATTGAAAAAGTGTCCGTTATGGAGGTTTTACAGTATTATAGAAAATTAAATTATTATATTAATTTCATTTAGATTGAATAAAATAGTCTTATATTTTCGTAACCCATTATAAATTATATATATCTCCACATAAATTTTAAACAATATCTAACTTGCAACTTGGAATTTTATAAACAGTTTCAAACTGAAAATAAAAGCTAACTTAAGTGATAGAAGAATCTTGTTGTTTTGAAAACTTTGTCATAGCAACTTTCGAAAGAGAAACTAAATGAATTTGCGCCTCTTATTCGAACTAAATTCTGCAAATTCATTTAACTCATTGAAATGTACTTATGACTGAAAATAATCCAACTTTCTTTCATGTGGAGTATTTTTATTTATGTCTCTCTAATCTATCGTTTTATTCTTTTCTATTTATCAAATTCAACCAGATTGAATAAAATTAGCCAATAATTACTTTTTTAAAACAGGGATGTTTATTTTTGCTCTTTATGCAATTAATTTAGTTGCATGTAAGTTACTCAAAACAGCAGCATTTTCATTTATTCTGCTTACTCCAATGCACGAAAATAGCAGACTTTCAAAATTTACGCATCCATTCAAGAGATTTGTGGCAAATAAAAGGGCATTCAGACATTTACCTTGGCTTCAAGTTTCTGAAACGTATTTTTCATTTCCCAACAAGAAATTTTATATCCGGAGGATATTCCATTCGTTTACATTTTGGATCAAGTAGTTTTGTCATCTAAGAGCTTACACTAATCTTTCTTTACTATTGTATCTATAGAGACGTGTCATTCAACTGTATTGGTTTCTGTAAAGAATTTATAACTCGAAATGCTCCAACTCGCTTGTTGGAAGTCCTCTTAAATTCAAAAGATTTCGAGTTTTAATCTTGAAAGAGAATTCGGGATGGCAATTTTGAAGGGTGTATATTCGGGGTTTCACCCATATACATTAAATACGACGTTCGTGACTCTCTGAATTTATGGCATTGAGAGACCATCTGTGCTGAAGCTGAACTAGAAAAGGAAGTAAACATGGCAAGAGAGACATACTTAATGGCATTAAGAGAGAGAAAGCTGAGTCAGAAAATGTTTCAAAATTTTAAAAGTTAAAGCTTACTCAAACATGAGTTTCTCGATACAAAGACGAATCTTATACATAGTTTCAAAAATAGTTTTAAGTTTAGAAATGAACTGTTTATCTAATTTGAAGAGCAGACAACGTAAAAGGCAACGTTAAACAATATAATTAAACTCGTTTCTGTTGAAATAACGATTCAACGATTAATTTGTTCATGGGTTTAGTTTGAAATTCCTCTATTCAAATTTAAATTTAACATAATTTAATGTTTGTAAATGATTAGTTGTTTAATTTAAAATTTCTATTCGTTAAACATCTTTACATTTCCACGTTATTATTTTTCTTTAAATGTTGATAAAAATGTTGTAAAATTTTTGTAATGCTGCACATGCGCGGCAGAGTATTACTGCTTATTTTACAGTTTTTTACTGTTAATTTTACGGTATAATACTGGCAGCTGGGGTGCCAGTATTATACTGTAAAATCAGCACTTTTTTTTTTTTTTTTTTTTTTTTTTGCAGTGTAGTGTATTATGTTCTACTATTTCCCAAAAGTTTGTACATGGAACATTGGATCAGTTTGTATTCAGGAAAATGAAAAGTTTGATTCTTTGGAATTAAATAGGAAGGTGTGTAAATTTTATGTATTTAAAGTGGCTCTCAAATGACCTGCTTAACAACATGAAACTTTCTGACACATTTTCTGACTCGTTTTTGAACGCAAAGGCATAAAATTGGCAGGCCTGACTATTGAAACAATTTAGAATCGAAATGAGTTTTCCATTTTTTTAAATATAAATAAATTACTTATCCAGTTATAAGCCATTCGTGTCACGTGACGACACGTTTTTTCCTTTTTCTTATGTAGCGGCCTCGAGAATTAGGATTAAAACGCTGACTTTGACAGTATTTTCTGAAAGATTTTCTGCTTTTACCAAAAGATGGAAAACGTCTTTCGATTACAAAGTTTCTGAATAAGAGCACCTGCTAATCTGATATATTTGCGAACAAAAATGAATTTTAAAAAATGTGTCATAAAGTAGTCAGTTTGGATTTGAGAACAGCCTTAAGGCTGTTCTCAAATCCAAAGGGTATACTTTCAGACACATTTTTTAATAATTTTTTGTTCGGAAACGCATGAAATGGGCAGATGTTGTTACTCAGAAACTTTGTAATCGAAACACGTTATCCATTTTTTGGTAAAGGAAGAAGATTTTTCAGAAAACACTGTGAAAGTCGGCGTTTTGAACAAATTCCCGATACTTCACCGCCAGAAAGCAGAAAAACGTGTTGTCAAGTGATATGAATCGCTTATAACTCGATAAGTAATTTATTTGTAAAAAAATGGAAAACTCATTTCGATTTCAAATCACTTCAATAGGCAGGGCTGCCAATTTTTGCCTTTGCGTTTAAAAGCGAGTTAGAAAAGGTGTCAGAAAGTTTCGTGTTGTTCAGCAGATCGTTTTCATGAGTGTGTAAGGAAAATTATATATATATATATACATTTTTTTCTTTTGCATTTTTATAAAATCACGATGATTTAAAAAAAAAAGAAAATGAAAATATTTCTGAGACATCATTCGAATATAAAAGGGAATATGTTTTGGAATTTTTTTACCCATTCTTAAATAGAGAACAATGCCAGCTAATAACGCAGCAGTAAAACAGCACAAACGAAACAGGCACAAGGTAATTCGTTACATATTGCAAAGAATAATCAACTGTCAAATAAAAAAGGGCCAAAACGATCAATCACACAATAATAAGAAGTACAAGTCAGCAATTATAAACGAATTATAAGACATAAAGACATAAAAGAATTAGAAGAAAAAAAGAAAAGACAGCGAGAACTAAACGGTAGAACGTGATAAGCAAGCTAAATAAGTGCAAGATTGATTTGATAAAGCATGTAGATATGAATAAAATTGGGTAAAATGTAAAGATTTTAGATTTAAATGAGATTAAATTAATTAAAAAATAGAAGTTAGAATTTATTTTTAGCTTATATTATCTGAAGGTGGTTCTCAAATGACCTGCTCGACAACGATAAACTTTCTGACACATTTTCTGACTCATTTTTAAACGAAAAGGCATAAAACTGGCAGGCCTGATTATTGAAGCGATTTGGAATCGAAATGAGTTTATCATTTTTTGATAAATAAATTACTTATCGAGTTATGAGTGATTCGTGTCACTTGATGACAAGTTTGTCTCATTTCTCGGACTGCGGCGTCGGAAATTAGATTCAAAACGCTGACTTAGACAGTATATTCTGAAAGATCTTTTTTCCTTTATCAGAAAAAGGAAAGCGTCTTTCGATTACAAAGTTTCTGAATAAGAACATCTGCCAATTTCATGCGTTTCTGAACAAAAATGAATTTAAAAAAAGGTCATAAAGTAGCCAATTTGGATTTGTGAACACTCTTAAATGAGATGTAATTTAAACTTTAAAATTAGAATTTATTTTTAGCATATATTATCTTAATTATATTATCTAACACTTTGTTCGTTTACTTTTTATATTTCTTCCTGTGGTTATTGTATCTTGTTTACCTTGTAAGAGGATATTCATTTCTTGGAAATCTCATCTTAGCTACATTTATACATATCATTTTTTATGCTTCGATACATTTATTATCTTGTAATTGATTATCTATTCATCTCTAAATCTAAGAATACTTCACAATTCTCTCCTTCAGTAATGTTTTAGTTTTCGTAGAAGTAATTTGAATTATTTCTTATTCGTTGAAAAAGGAATCATACAATAGGAAATAATTTAACTTTATTTTAAATATTTTTATTGCATGTATCAACTTTTAATTAGAATTGTTTTACTTTTGTATGCATATCCAGTTCCTTTTATCTTGCATTTTGCTCCATTTTATTCTTTGCACCCATAAACTTTTGTTTCGACGATTCTGATGGAAATTAAATTATACAAAGAAAGCTTTATTTCACCCACTTTATCTAGTGCTCTTTGCATTGTAATTTGCCTTATACTTTTTGTTTCTTACATTCTGATACAGGTCGTAAAATTTATTTTTTTAAACATTATAAATCTAATTTCATTAATGAGAAATGATACGTTCATTCATATATTGCTTTTCCTACTTTTTTGTCATCTTAAAAGAAAACTAGTCATCTGATTTTATTTAATTTTGGTGTTTTAGATTAAATATTTTTGAGGAAGATTGTGGCAGTGGCACAAGACATTTTAATTTTTTTGTAAGCCTTCATTTATTTGTTTTGATATTTAAATTTGAGTATTTAGTTTCTGTAAATGTTGAAAGAAAATAAAGCTATTGAAAATGAAATAACTCTATGAAGTAAAATGATTTTATTAAATTCAAAAGTTCATATCTTTGATATCGGATTCGATTCCTTTAAGCAAATATTTATTAGCTTAAGTACAAAAATTAAAATAGGTAGATTCAATTTAAAAGTTTAGTAATCAGTAGCAGAATTTGAACATGTAATTAAGGAACCACTTTTTTTTTTTTTTTTTTTTTTTTTTTTTTTTTTTTTTTTTTTAAGCATGATTTTTTTTCTTTCTCTCCGATAATTAATTTATTTCACTTCGCTGAAAAGAATGGTTTTGAATAATATCGCTTACCTCAAATCACGTAATTATTTTCATATTTCTTCTGAATAAATTTTTCAGATATTTTTGATTCCAGCTATCTAACTTTTAATGGATTTCATGAGTATTGCATTTAGTTTAAAGCGCTGTAGTTACTTTAAGGGTGTTCTCAAATCCCAAAAGAGCTACTTTCTGACACAATTTTGAATTCATTTTTGCTCAGAAGCGGATAAAATTCGCAGGTGTTCTTTTTCAGAAACTATGTCATCGAAATGAGTTTTCTATTTTTTGGTAAAGGCAGAAGATCTTTCAGAAAATACTGTCAAATTCGGTGTTTTGAGCCGAATTCCCGAGGCAGCAGAGCGAGAAAGGGGTAAATCGTGTTGTCACGTGACACGAATCGCTTATAACTCGGTAAGTAATTTATATATATATATAAATGGAAAACTCATTTTAATTTCAAATCGCTTCAATATTCAGACCTGCCAATTTTATTTCTTTACGTTTAAAAATGAGTCAGAAAATGTGCCAAAAAGTTTCGCGTTGTTGAGCAGGTCATTTGAGAACAACCTTAAACAAATGTTTTATTATTTCAGAATGTTTATTTCTATCAGACTGTTCAGTGTGAATTATCTTGTAATGGTAAAATGCAAATTAAGAAACTATTTAGCACAACAGACAACAAAACAATATTAAACTATAATTATATAATTCTAGAAGTAAGTATTTTTTTTAAAACAACTAATTGTATTTTGTTCTGGGTTTACTTCTGGGATAAGCTGAGAAGATTTTATTTCTGGGAGAGTTTCTTTCTTTTTTCTATTCCTTAGCGTTTTGGTGAATGGTGAATACTAGATGGGGCAATTAACTAATTCGGAATTGAAGATCTGTTCTTTGCACCAAACAATTTAAAATGTACTTTAGAAAATACCAACTCGCCATAGAAATTGGAAGCTATACTGATTAAAAGAAATCAACTTACACATTTATAGTATATTTTTATAGGAATATTTTGAAATATCCATTCCGTTCCTGCTGGGACCCTTTAAATTTTTCGCAATTACATTAACAAACGGTTTGAACAAATTAAAGTTTCACTCACCAACAGCCTTGTAAGAACAGCTTTCAGCTATTCACAATATCACAATTTCCAGATTAAACTGTGTCAAACTCAGACAAATAATGTACCCTATATAAATAGTTCTTACTCATTACAATTGAAGCGAAAAATATATTAAATTGCTGCGAATCGCTTAGAAAACGAAGCATCGCAGCTATGAGCTATGTATAGAACGCTTACTAATTCTGCAAGAAAAATCAAATGTGATGATGTCTTCCTGAATAAACTTTTATTAGCTTTATCTCGCTTTGTAAGGCTCCATTTCTAAATTAATTCTTCCGCTCGAAACAACTTCATTTTTAATCTTCTTCAATGCATTCCGAGCAAACTGAATATATTTTGCCATCATCTGCATTAATAATTCTGCCAAAAGCGTAAACATCCTTTGGGAATAAAACATGAGAGATCAGTGTTCTCCCGTATAGTGTTTCTGTGAGAATGAATCACCTCTTCATATACGAGAGAATTTTAAGAATACTCGTCACCTTTTCAAGATGAGAAACGCCCGGAAAACGGATTATTACTTTAATGGTGATATAGGTGATTTTATTGCTTAGATATAGTAGCTAGAATTTTTTTTCTTGGATTAGAGAATGGTAGCTTTTTGAAAACATGTTGTTTCGTTTTAAAAAATAGGATAATTCTTAAATAATTTCATTTTTAGGGTTTTGTTCGTCTGACGAAACCCTATTCGTCTCACTCCTCTATCTGTCTGCCTGTCACAGAGTTCGTTCTCGGAAACTTATAAGTTAGAGATTTGAAATTTTGCCTAATTATAGCTGAATACCTCCTGTCACACGACAAATCATAACATTTTGAAAAAGTCATATTATTTTAATTAAATGAATTATTTTCATGACAACCCACTATTTACTGAGATTGAGATTTTAAAACAGAACTTTCATTTTAGTCTTTTTCGCGTAGGCTAGGTGGTTCAGTGGTAGCGTGTTTCCCTCCTAAACAAAAGGTTCCGGATACTAGTCTCGACGACGGAAGTTGAAATATGCGATTCTTTTCCTCGGGCTACATTTCATTTCCGATGAATTTAATTAAAAGAACCTTCGTATTTTTAGCCATTGTAAGGGTTTCTTTTTTTCCCCTTAGCTAAAATTAAATTATGTAATTAAATATGTTTTCTATATGTTATGTCTAAGATATATTAACATATGCTGTTAAAACTGTCTGAAAAGCAGTTCTTAAATATTTTTAATTTGATTAAAAAAATAGCTTCCTCTTGTTATAATTTTATTATAAAATTTAATGGTGCTGCCATCTATGTTCTTATTGATAAATGAGAAGAATTTAAAATTATCAATTAATAATTTAGATTTATTTATTAAAGGAGAAAATGTTTTGAAAGGAATTGTAAAGAATTGAGTTTCTTCACCCAGGTGTTAGTGTGTGTCATCTTAGACTTTCCCGTGGGAACGCTTGGAAAGAACTATTTCCGGCACACCTTCTCACGTTGGTGTTGCTTTGAAGTAAAGTGAAACACCGAACGTCTTTTGTGCAGCGAGCGAGGCTCTCGGACATTGATGTATCAAAAAAGATCACCCTAGTAGAAGCTTTGTGCTTTGAACTTTACCGGAATCGTGAGAGAAATAGCACCTGTCTGGGAAGACGAACTTTGCACACAATTTTATGTTTGCACACGATTCTATGTCCTTTGTTATGGAATATCCAATAACAGACTTGTTCTAAATGGGAATGTCGTATACCAGAGTTGCTCAGAGGCTGAGTGGTTTCAATATGCTCCGCCTTGACCAAATCCCCGCCCCTAGTGAAAATCCCGTGTGAGAGATTGAGAGTTAGAAGTTCAGTTTGGAGAAAGATCACGACGAGTGAAGTTACTCTCTGGAGAGAGGATTAGAAACACCAGTTTCTGACTCAGCGTAGCTAAGACGCTGGAGAGGTCTTACCTCTGATGAATTGATACTCCTAGTATCTGAGAAAGCCCCAACAAAGAAAAGGTACGACAAGTGCCAGTGAATTAGTTCTCAATTCCAATCTATTTTAGAAACCAGGAAAATCCGAGTGCGGAACGGGTGCACCAAGGCCCGAGGAAATTGAATATTGAACCTGCAGCAAACAGTGTTGTGCAGAACATTTGAATCGAGAGTTTGACTCTATGTTATTAGAAGATTAATCGTAAACAGATGACTCTTAAACAATTAAATGATGTAAATACCACTTGTATATTTAATATTAGAATCTATATTGTGTTCCAATAAAAATTCTGTTAAAAATATAGATGAATTCTCTCTGTAACTGTTCCGATACGCTACCACTTACCATCATAATCGGATCTGCATTGAGGAGGCATTACAACTGGTGGCTAGCGGTGAGATGAATCAGCAAGGATTAATGAGAATCTCTAAAGACAAAGAGTAGACTCTGAAATCTGGACGTCAAAGTGCTTAAAGAACCACTTCAGGGGTTGTATCAAATATATTTGATTTAACCCCTCATCTTTTTGCTTCCTTTTGGGAACAGCGAATTTCAAGCTTATTCTATCGACGATTACTATCAGAATTTTCAAGCTATGTTTTTGAGACTTTTACAAAAGTTGGTCCATACATTTTGCTAATATATTATGCACAGTATAATTTGATTGAATTCACGCATGCGCAGTGAAACAATATTTAGTAAACATGCTCATTTTTCATCCAATATTTATTATTTTTTAATTCTGATTGCAGGGTATTATATTTAATGTTGTGTGTCATCGTTCCTGAAAAGAACGTTCTTTTATATTAAGAACTCTGAATATTATAAGCAAAACACTTGGTGAAATTTGGGATTGTTTTTATAAAAATCTTAATTTCTCCAGTATTCTGAGTATACATGCTATCCTCATAAAAATGAACATAGTTTATTAAAAGAAGCCTCCTAAGCATGAGCTACCGTTTCAACGTTTTTACGATATTAGTTTTTACAGGGTTATCCAAAAATATTCGTTTTTCTGCAATTTATTTACGACCCCCTATGGGGTTTCGGGGAAAAAATCTTCACTGAAATACATGACGTCAACTATGCTGTTTACACGCCTGAAGTTTCGAGATAATTCCTTATGTATTTTTCTAGATATTTAACAAAACGTCTAAAATCGCAAGTAACCGGTCATCATTGGCCATATAGTATATCTTGAATTCTAAGCGATTATTGTCAGTCACAACATTTTTTTTTTCTTGCACGCGCAATCGCGTCCGAAAATTCGGTTCAAAAGGCCAACTTCGACAATTTTTTCGGAAAGATCTACTTTTATCGAAAAATGGAAAAAATCAGTTCGATTACAACGTTTATGAATAAGAACACCTGTCAATTTCATGCGTTTGCATGTGAAGATGAATTAAAAAATGTGCCATAAAGTGGCCAATTTGAATTTGGGAACAGCTTAGGGCTTAAGATATTCAGTGTATAACAGACACAATTACACAACAAAGTATCTTACAAATAATTCAAATCGATATTATGTATCAAAATTCAAATAAAATATTTTTAAATAACTACGAGTCATTCAAAAGAAGGAAATGTGTAGCGTTAAGGCCATTCTCAAATCCAAAGCAGCTACTTTCTGATACATTTCTGAACTCATTTTTGTTTGGAAACACATGCAATTGGCAGATGTTCTTATTCAGAAACTATGTGATCGAAAGACGTTTTCCAGTTTTTTTGTAAAGGTAAAATATCGTTCAGAAAATACTGTCAAAGTTGGCATTTTGAACTGAATTCCCAACGCCGCAGCACAAGAAAGGGAAAAACGTGTCGTCACGTGACACGAATCGCTTATAACTCGATAAGTAATTTATTTATCAAAAAATGGAAAATTCATTTCTATACCAAATCGCTTCAGTTCTCAGACCTGCCAATTTCATGCCTTTGCGTTGAAAAATGAGTCATAAAAAATGTGTCAGATAGTTTCGCGTTGTTGAGCTGTTCATTTGAGAACTACCTTAAGAGCACGCTAGTAACGCGGGTTCGGAAACTGAAAGTGTTCTGCGAAAGAAATACTGCACCCTAAATAGAAAAAGTAAAAAAGTATCCGGTAAGACATCGACGTCAGATATCCTATTCAATAAATAAATAAATTAATTAATTAAATTAAATTAAAATTATTGAAATGGGAAGGAGGAAATTCACTCTTCTTAAAGGATGTCTCTCTCTCTCTTTTTCTTTCTTCTTTTTTTACTTTTTTTTTTTTTTTTTGCTGTTGTTGTTGTTGTTGTCAAAATATTTCTAAAATATACGTTTAATTTAATTTGAAGTGCTAAAATCTTACTCACAGCTCATCAGCTTTTAACACATAAAATATTAAAATATAAGCATGTATTTTAGAAATATTTTGATAATTAAGAAAAAAAAGAGACATCCTTTAAGAAAATTACAAAGGAAAAGTAAGTTAAAAATATTAATTTATTCGGGAGATATTTTAAATAAACGAATGTATATTTTGTGCCTATAGGTTTAACATTAGCTAGAGGAATTGTGGAGCTGACTAACAGCCGAATAGTATAGAACTACCTAAATCAAACAGAACTAAAGTTTAATAAATCTTCAAAATAAAATAAAATGTGCTTTCCTGAATAAACTTTTCGCTTTATCTCCTTTCAAATATTTAATTTATAAATTAGTTGTGCCGTTCGAAATAGTTTCATTTTTAATCTCCTTCCTTAATGTGGAAGCAAAACTAAACATATTGATTGCTATTGCCTGCGTCGATAATTTTGCCAAAAGCGTCAAACATCATTCGAGAATAAAATATAAGGGTGGGTACATACGTCAGTTATTTCTACGAGTTAAGAATTAGTTTGTGTACAGATAAATTTAAAAACAGTTTTCGTCATTTTGAAGGCATAGGATATTAGGATTTTATATAATATTTCAAAATTTATGTTGAAATAAACTCAGCAACAGTTTAATGTTTCTGTAAGAAAATCCAGTGTGATCTTTTCTTCTGAATAAATCTTTCGCTTTATCTCATTTCACATGCTCAATTTATAAATTAATTCTTCCAGTCGAAATAGTTTCATTTTTAATCTGCTTCGAGGCTTTAGGAGCAAAACTGAATGTATTGTTATCACCTTGCATTAATAATTTTGCCGAAAGCGTAAACATCCTTCGGGAGCAAAACACGAGAGATTAAAATTTGCCAGTTTGAGTATATATGAATATGAATGAACTGTTATCGCGTCCCCCCCCCCATTTTTTCTGCGCTAAAAATTGAGGGGTGGTAGTGGTGGTGGTGGTGGGGGGGGGAGGATTATGCAATTTTTTTTTTTTTATGGAATTTGATTTTCTCAATGGAAAACGTAAGTGAATGAAACAGAAATAACTATTTATAAAAATGTAACATTTTAATGTATAAACAATTGAGATTATATGAAAAGTATAACAATTTAAACAATTGGAAAATAGTTTTTAAAAACGGGGAAAATGTACACACACACCACAAAAGTTAAAAAAAAAAAAAAAAAAAAAAAAAAAAAACCACGAAAAATAATTTTTTATGTCAGCAAACAAATACAGGAGGAGGGGGACACCGCATGTATATGCCTTATTTACAGCTGCTCCCACGAATGCTTGCATTTTTCTTTATGGCTGCATTTTCATTTTACTAAATTTATAAAATTGCCAAATCTGGAACAATCGGTGCGTTGGGGTTTTCAAAATTTAATATAGATCACAGCCTAACTGTTATTTTGACCGTGGCGCGACTGGTTCGAATCGTATTTATGGTTGGCGGTCTAACTTAGATCGAAATATGGTCACTTCATCTCTGTCTCTCCATCTGGTAATACCTAAAAATCTATTGCATTACGGAGGCCAACTCTTTATTATTTCTGTCTCATCTTAAAATAAAAGTCAAACTTCCATGGAGCGACGTATTTTCATTGATTTCTGTCTTAACATTTACGGACGAGAATGCTCGGTTATTGGACTATACAACGCATATAGAACTATTTATTTTCAAGGATAGTGATGGTGAGAAATACCACCATCTAGATCGAAACTAGCACACACTATAAAAAAAAAAAGTATTTGGTTTTTTTTCTGCATATTAGCAGAGTATTTGGTATCATTTTAATCAGTGAACAGTGAACAATACAAATTAATGATCCATTTTAGGATCAGCGCATACAGATAGATAATTGTGGAACAAAGTGAACCACGGCAGTCAAGGAAATATTTGGTTTTCCGTTCCCACGAATGATTTAACTACACCTAATAAAAATGTCATGGAGAAAATTGTCAGAACAATAATATGACACATTTATTTATGAGAGCTTAAATAGGCACGAAGACCTCACAAGTAAAAGCATCTTTACCTCCCAGACACAGCACGGCGTCAAGAGGAATCGCTATTGTACCGACGGACCTATGAAACACTCAAGGGGAGTACCAAATTTCTCCCGCATGCCAATGGTCATCTCTCTAAAATCAGAGGTATGGCCGAAACATGCAAATTTTCAAGAAGTTAAAACGTATAAGGCCTTAATTTTATGTGAAAAGGAAAAAATGGTTCCATCCCTTTTTTTTTGCTCCACGAAAAGAATGTGATTTTTCTTGAGAGTTCAGATTCAAAAAAGATGGAAAAGTAGAAGGTTGACTGCTCTCTAACTAAAAAAACAGATTTTGAGTGTGTGTGCCAATAGATGGAAATGTACTCGCTAAGAAAAAGCGAAAACGCTTCAGCCATTACCTCCTGCTGTCAACGTTATCTAGTAATATAAGGTAACAAACAATCTTCCTTCACCATTGTTCCATTTTATTTAATTAAGCTATATTCTTTTAATAATACGAATTTAAGTGTGTATGAAGATCCTACCCCGATCTAAACATAAAAAGGCTAATCAAATAAATACTTCTAGGGTATGGAACTCTGCCTTTCAAAATCGAATTTTTTAATTCAGCAAGATAAACTGTAATTCTCAGAAAATAAATGTTGAGAATACAGTTCTCAACTAGGATTGAATATTTTTATTTTTTTTAAACATTTATGTTTGTTTTTAATCATATGCTTATAATTACCTTGTAAATAAACTCAATTTTATATTCAATTAATTTTAGTCAGTTTTCCTTTTGTTTACTTAATTTATTGAATTAATATTAAGTCTTTTATTTTAGGAAATGTTTTCTTTAATATTACAATCTAGGTTTTAAAATAAGCCATTATTTATTTAATGTTACATAACTCTCTGCAGGTAACCTTTGATGATTGTAATTGGCTCAAAGAGGATCCGAACTTCAAAAATAATTCACAACGCAACTTTTTCTTTTCTATAATTAATTGATAATTTGTCTAATAAAATTTTCTAAGTATAAATTATCATATCAGATCCTTAGAGTCATAGGTGCAAAATAAATACTATACGTCTCGGATAATTTAAAATACTCATATTAATCAATTAACAGCAATATAGTGGTAAATCCTATGCAATCAGACTTAAATTCAAATAATTTAATTGATCACTCTGTAGCATTCCATCATAGGGTTTACCGAATTAGAAGTGGTACCGTTACCTCTTTCTAAATTATTTTAATATATTAATTTAATTTTAGAAATAGAACTTTAGGTTATTGTATAATTTTTTAAATATAAAAATATATATGCATTATTAAAACTAAAAAAAAAAAAAAAAAAAAAAAAAAAAATTAAGCATTCATTGGGGAATCTTCATACACTCTGTAACATGCATATACCTGGCAATTCTTTTTGGGTACCTCACTAAATATATAATGATATATTAAATAATAATAAGTGTTATTGGATTGATTTGTATTAACAAAGAATTGAAAATATGACTTGTGTTACATATACTGCAACAGCAGCAAATATAAAATAAATACATAATAATGCTCAAATATTGAAATGATATATATTATATATAATTAATTTCTCGAACAGTGCATAACAATTCACCATTGGGTATCTTTTATTTTATGTTAAACAATTTTTTTTTTGCTCTCTCTCTATTTTATGATTTTTGTACTTTAATTGGATGAATAAGCGTAAAAGTCAATGAATTAGTAGAATAGATACTGGTGTCAAAACTAGACAACAATTACGCGAATTAAATAATCAAACTGTAGACACTAATATTATTTGTAATAATAGTAATAATAATAATAAGAAAAAAAAGAAAGAGAAGAAAATTATAAATTCTGAAAAAGCTACTCCTAAAATTACTACAATGGACACCCCAAATGCATATAGCCTAATTAATCTGATTCCATACTATGATGGAAAAAAGGAAGCAAATATTAACCATTTTTTCTTACAATTTGACAATCTCATCAATAAAACTGAATTGAATAATGATTCTAAATTAACTATATTAAAGGCGAAAATTGTAGGACCTGCTAAAGATAAATTGATGAGGGATCAAAATTTGTTCGTGGAACAGAACTTAGAAACCTTTAAAACAAAGTTAAAACAATTATTCGAACCCAAAACCACATTTCTAGAAGCGCAAAAGAAATTTTGCAATCTCAAACAAAAACCGGAACAAAACATGAACGAATTTATATTAGAGTTTAATGCGGCAGCAGACCTTTATCTAAAAAAAAGTGGGCAAGATATAGGAGCTAACAACAGCTCTACATTCATGGAAATGATCAAATTATCTCAGTTTTTGGAATCAATTCGTAGTGATTTAAGTCTGGAAGTAAGAAAAAACTCTCCGCCGGACTTTAAAACAGCGTGCAACATAGCCTTAAAATTAGAGGAGGCTTATTCACATGTCAATTTAAAGGACATCAACAACATTTCCAAAACTAAAGATTCTGATTTGTTAAATGAACTGCTTAAACTCAATGTAGAAAGTGCAGAGAATATAAAATTATTAACCGCGGAACTAAATAACATAAAATTAAAGGTAAATGCCACTAACAATGATACAACTAGGTTTTGCAAGTACTGTAAATCCACATCCCATACGAACCCACATTGTTGGTTTTACAAGGGCAACGAACAAAACAGCAGTAATTACGTGGACGAAAATAAAAAAATTCCTGAGAATATTCAAATCGAAAAACCAAATTTTTATCAAGGGGGAAACCAACAAGCTCAGGGAAACTTTCAGCAAACCCCAAATTACACGCACCAAAACTTCAACCCTATGCAATATTCTGCTCCTCAGTACATGTACTATGCACCACCCCCACCCCACCAACAATTTATGCCGATATCATATCCCAGTTTCGGAAATTATGGAGGCAATTTCAACGAACAGAGATCATATGACCAGCGAAGAAATTATAGAGGGCATAGAGGGGGCTACAAGCAAAATAATTATAAAAAACATGATTATACAAAAAAAAATAATTCACAGCAGAAATTTGAAAACAATAAACAAGATAAAGATCATGATCAGAATTCTAGTAACAATAAGGGAAACTAAAGTCGGGACTTACATTCTCAAATACAAGGCACCCGCGTAAGTCTCACTGCGGGTCTAAAAAAAATAACAAAATTATTGCTAGCGTCAAAAGTAATGACAATTCTCAACTTCCGATTATTACTTTTGAAATTAATGGTGTTAAGATTAATGCTTTGACAGACAGTGGGGCGGCAGTAACTTTGGCATCACCTATATTGTTCGAACAATTAAAGAATGCACACGTAAAATATAAAAATCTCTGTAACCAGGTAAAAATTCAAACATTAACAAATTCGACAATCTCTTTTAAGCAATGCATTAAATTAACTTTCAAATTGGAAAACGTTTTTGTATCGGGGGCATTCTATGTTACAACTCAAGATTTTGGTCGGAACTACAATATGCTATTGGGATTCGATTTCCTCAAAACAAATAATATTATCCTAGATTTTGAAGATAAAACCATGAAATTAAAAAACAAAAACATTGCACTTCAATTTCTAGAAAATGAACCTCAAAGTCTGATAAGTAACTTAACTGCTAACTCTAATGAGAATCAAAATAAAGAAACAATACACAAAAAGAAAAAAAAACGTATCTCGCACAAAAATTTTGTTACAGCAAAACTAACACAGACAACGGAGTTACTACCAGGCGAAAAAAAAATTGTTGCATTACTATTAGATCCAGATAAATTCGCAACTACAAATACAATACTCTTGGAACCGATTAAACATAATATGAAAATTTATTATAAAACATCAATTCACGAAATTGCCAAGGATAATAAAATTCATATAATAATCACTAACAAATCACAACAAAAATTAATCTTAACAGAGGGAATGAACATTGGCAAAATTTCTAAACATTTTGAAATAAAATCAGTTGACACTGAGGGTCAAGAAGTAACGAAGCAGGTAGTGCACATTAATAATCTGAATTTAGAGCAAGTTCGTGAACGGAGAAAAGCAGAACTTAGATCAGACGACTTTAATTTACAACATTTAGACTCGGACACAGCAGAAAAATTAAAAAAAATACTTCTAAATAATGCACATGCCTTTTCTAAGAATTACGATACACTCGGACAATCTTCATTAGTCGTCCCAAGATTTAATTTAATACATAATTATCCTCTGCAGACTAAACCATACAAAACTGCACACAATGTTAAGGAGTATGCTAAAAAAGAAATTGAAAAACTTTTGAGAGCAAATATCATTCGTAAATCCAACTCTGATTACGCTTTCCCTGTTATTTTCGTTAAAAAAAAATCTTTGCAGAAAAACGAACAGGCTAATGAAGTTAAATATCGTATGGCGGTCGATTATAGACTTTTAAATGAAATACTTCAAAATTATGCGTACCCCATACCCGAAATTAAAGAGATTCTGCGGAGAATGAGTAGAAAAAAATATTATACAGTACTGGATCTACACAGTGCGTTTTTCCAAATAAATTTACGTGAAGAAGACACTGAAAAATTAGCTTTCATAACGGAGCACGGTAAATTCTCCTTTTTAAGATTGCCTTTCGGAACGCGACTCAGTACTGCGGTGTTTGCAGAATTAATTGATAAAGTGTTGGGCCACTTTAATGAAGATCAAGTCGCTTATTTTATTGACGATGTGATCCTAGCAGCCGACTCACTCGAAGAAATGTTAGATCTGTTAGACAAAGTCCTTAAAGCTTTTATTGAAAATAATTTAACTATTGAGCCTACTAAAATACAAGTCTGTATGTCAGAAATCGAATTTCTCGGTTTCACCCTAAACAGCGAAGGATACTCTCCTTCAAAAAGAAACATAGATAAAATTCAAAATTTAGTTAAACCTAAAAATAAGAAGGGAGTTAAATCTCTACTTGGTCTTTCGAATTATTTTAGATCGCTTATTAAAGACTATTCTAAAATAGTTGACCCATTAATTAATCTTACTAAAGACAAAGTGAAATTTAAATGGTCTGACATAGAAGAAAATGCTTTCAAAGAAATCCAAGCAGCGATAGTTAAAAATCCCACATTAAAACCCCCGGATTTCTCAAAAGATTTCATTTTAATCACAGACGCTTCTAAAATAGCTATTTCTGGAATTTTAGCACAAGAATACGACGGAGAACAGCTGCCAATTGAACATTTTGGGCGAAAATTAAGGGATCCCGAAAAGAACTACCCCAGTTTCAAACTCGAACTACTGGCGGTTCATGAAGCGGTGATGTATTTCAAGCATATTCTCGCAGGGAGAAAATTTAATATTTATACAGACTCCAAAGCGCTAACGTATTTTTTAAATTTGGAAAAGCAACCAGACATTGTAGCAAGGTGGTTGGACAATTTGTCCCCTTTTAACTACTCTTTTCAGCATATCGAGGGATCTAAAAATCCTGCTGATTATGTTTCGAGGAACATTAATAATATAATTTCAAGAGAAAAATTGCAAAATTCATTGTTTACGGTAAACAAAGCTCTATCAGATGAAAACATTAAACTACAACAATTAGAAGACGAAAAATTAAATAAAATAATAAACAAAATTAAAACTGACAAACAAAACAAAACCACAAAAAAATTCACTCTCAATCAAAAAGAAATATTAATATTAAAGCCAGGCTCTGATACAAATGAACTGTTAATTGCTCCGGATAAACTTAAAGCTGAAATAATACAGGAAGCTCATAAACCACATTTCGGATTTTTTAAAACTTATCAAATAATAAAAGCTAGATTCTACTGGTACGGGATGTACAGGGATGTAAAGAATTATTGTACTAAATGTATACCATGTAACACGACTAAACAACATCAAACTATTAAAGTTCCCACACAAAAAATAATCAAAGATAAAGAAATCGGATCAGTTTTGCATATAGATTTAATTGGTTTGCTTCCAATGACGCTACGCAAAAATAAATTTGTATTTATGATTATTGATTCCACATCAAGATTCTTGGAGGCTGTACCGGTTCGCAATTGTGAATCACAAACACTTCTAAATGTATTGAATCGCTATTTTAGTAATTTCGGATTGGCGCGATCCATAAAATTGGATAATGGCCGGTATTTTCACTCTGATTTATTCAAAGAATACATGGATTCTCTTAACATAGACCTAGATTTTACATCCGTGAATAATCCACGCAGTAATGGGCTCTGTGAAATCAGTAATAAAATATTAAAAAATTCAATTGTGGCTATGTGTAAAAACTCTTTAGAATGGGATACCAGGATTGATTTTTTTAAAATTAATTATAACAGTACGCCGCACAGAGCTACGGGATTTTCTCCGGCACTTCTATTTTTCGGTAGAGAAATAAGAACTCCTTTTTCCATACACTTGCCCGACCAAGACATAATTGTCAAAACCTACGTTAAAAATAGAGTCCAACATATTGAGGAAATAAAGAAATTAGCCTTACAAAACCAAAAAAAAATGATGGCGGAGTACATCGACAGTACTCCAGTCCAAAAAGTAAAATTTCTACAAACGGGACAAGAGTGCTACTTAAAAGTCGTGGGTAAACCAGGTGTACTTCAGCCAAAATTCTTGGGACCATTCGAGGTGGTAAGGAAGCTTAGGAATAACAATTACCTATTAAAGGAAATTGCATTCCCAGATAAAGCGACTATTAAACGCCACATAAATAAATTATTCTCACCAACGAAAGCGGAATCACAGACTATACACATAAATTCCTAGATAGGGAAGCGAGAAATTTTTTTTCTCTTTTATTGCCTTCGAGGCAATATGTATATATTTATTTTAAATTTTTATCGTTTATAGATGTCTTATTTTTCTTTAGTTTAGTACACATTTTATAATTTTCCATTATTGTTTATTTACAGTACATTGAGGACAGGTTACTATTTAAAAAAAAAAAAAAAAAAAAAAAAAAAAAAAAGATCATTTAGGGAGGATACTGCAAGTTTTTTTTTCTTTGCTACACAGTGTACTACTGAGGGATTTGGCTCGTCAGAGGGAGTTATGAACAAACATGCACGTTAAATAAAAAATAATAATAATTACGGTAAAAATAAAAACAGAGGCAGCCTTGCCAGGGTTTCACCCTTTCAAACCCATTTTATACTAATTTATATAACAAAACAAAAAAAAATTTTAATATATAACCTTACCCCCTCTACTAAAAGTGAAAATAAAAGTCTTTATATGTAGCACAAAACATATAACTAATCGATTTAAAATTACAAGTCAACATCTATTCACTCGGCGACACAAATATAAATAATAATAATACAACATTTTATATTGACCAATATTTATAATAATTCATCCTTTGCTTAAAGCCACGGATTGACGAATCCACTTGAATTATTATAACAAAAAAAAAAATCGGTCAGATTTTACAAAATTATTTTAGTTTAATATTTGATATAATCTATAACTTGGTTAGAACAACGCGTTTCAATTTTAATTTTAGAATAATCGTACGATTTCATATTATAAAACAAACAAGTAAAAAAAAAAAAAAAAAAAAAAAAAAAAAAAATTATTAGTTGTCCCTAAGGATTAACATTTCAGATAATTTAATTACAAAAAAAAAATAAAAAATAAAAAAAAATACCATTGAACGTTTCAATTATTACAAAACATAAATTGGATGTTTAATTTATACCTTAAATATTTAGGTAAATTATTTCATACTTAAAAAATAATAATAATAAAAAGGTGTTGGATACATGTCAATGATCATTTCAGCAATTTATTGGATGTTAAAGTCTCGTTTTTGCAGGCGAAATTGAGACTATCTGCGCAGAGCATCTAATAATGCATTTAGCTGAGATATTTCTAATTAACTAAATTTCCAAACTTTACAAAAAAAAAAGAATTTGTTTAATTTTTTTTTTCTAACTATATGTAATATTTTATAAAACAAAAAATAATAAGAGAAAAGAAAAGCGAACGCTCGCTTTCGATTCCTTAAATATGTATATTTACACGTTAATATATTTTAAAATAATAATAATAAGTAGAATAAATAATTAAATAAACATTTCACAATTGCATGCACATTTTCGTTTGTGCAAAGCAACGCTCGCTTGTTCTCGCTAACTTAAATTGTAACTAGAAAATCAATATTATATTAAAAATATATATATATTATAATACATTACGTTTTTATACACAATATAAATAAATAAGTAAATATATAAATTGACGAGAAGATAGTGCGATGCAAACGGATTTGACCACGTTACACGTGTACCGATTTTTTTTTATAGAAAATATTAAACAGATATACAGATTTAAACATACCCCTTTTTTCTTTTAAATCCAAGCCGGGTATACACGACTTTTTTTTATTTTTATCACACATGTAATCTTATTTCAACAATAAAATACAGATAGCTGAATTTTGGCGAGTAATCCAAAATCTGCACAGACACACGTGCAATCAAATTGTTTCACTGATTTTTTTTTTTTTCCCCATTGTCAGTAATACAGGAGTTTAGTAAACGTCACCCACAGGTGAGGAAAGATACCTAATACACGGCTTATCATTTCGCAAATCGTCCCCTGGGTACAACTGAATCCGAAGGTAGGGAGATGAGTCATTGTCCACAGGTACGGTCATCTAGCTGTCATTCTCTGTCCTTCCGCTTAGCGGTGATGGATTAGAGGGAGAAAAGATTACTGTTTTTTTTCTTTTTCTTCTTCTGCCTTGTTTTTTTTTTTTTTTTCCCAACCCCGTCCATTCCAAGGCAGGCAGTTTAAAAGGGTATTGTGTTTGACTTTATAGATGGATATTTAAATTTTTGGTATCGAAAGAAGAAAACAAATTTTCATTTTTTCGATCTGTTTCTTTTATGAAAATATATTATTATTGAGAATATCTTTCATTCAGAAAAGTAGCCTTTTCACATATTCCAAAACAATTGTTTTAGTAAGAATGATAAGATTTTTTTTTTAACATAACATTTTCTTTATATATATATATAAAAAAAAATAAAGAAGTTTTCCTTTCTGCTCAAGAGAAAATAATTCATGTGAGAATTAGATTATAATGTTTATAATACAGATTGTAGTACAACAGACATGTGATTATATAGATGTGTTTTCTCTCAATGTTTTTCATATATTATATAATTTTTTTTTTAATTGTATGGTATTCATTATCAATGCATACAGCTTACTGATTATATTGAGTATTTGTTTTAAATGATTCTGTATATTGTGTTTCAACGTATGGGTACCTAATTAGCCTGTAATAATTAAAATAAAAGATTTGCCAATTTATATGTATGTAATAACTAAAAATATAAGAGTGGAAAAGAAAATTAATTTTTTTTTCTTTCTTCTCTCGGGCATTTTATTTTATTATTTGGCTTATTCAAATTTTCCTGCTTTATTTGGATTTGGACCTATTAAAACTCAAAATTTTAATAAATGTTTTTGGAACAATGGAAATTGAAACCAACTACATATGATAACTTGCTGAAGAAGTCATGTCTTTCATCAGATTTTTCAACAGTGAACTTTTGATTACGCTTTATTTCACCAATGTGTAAAACTTTTTTCTGGTGTTGCAAACCTACTTACACTCCAAACCTAGTGACACCCCAGCTTATCCCAAGTTCCTAGACTTTTCCATGTGAACATTTTCAGTTTTGATCTTCAATATAATACGACGATGGACTTTCATCGAGTACTTTGTGGCTATATATATATATATAAAAAAAAGATACTGTGGACCTTTTTTTTTCTAATGTCGGGGGAAGAGATGATGGTGAGAAATACCACCATCTAGATCTAAACTAGCACACACTATAAAAAAAAAAAAGTATTTGGTTTTTTTTCTGCATATTAGCAGAGTATTTGGTATCATTTTAATCAGTGAACAGTGAACAATACAAATTAATGATCCATTTTAGGATCAGCGCATACAGATAGATAATTGTGGAACAAAGTGAACCACGGCAGTCAAGGAAATATTTGGTTTTCCGTTCCCACGAATGATTTAACTACACCTAATAAAAATGTCATGGAGAAAATTGTCAGAACAATAATATGACACATTTATTTATGAGAGCTTAAATAGGCACGAAGACCTCACAAGTAAAAGCATCTTTACCTCCCAGACACAGCACGGCGTCAAGAGGAATCGCTATTGTACCGACGGACCTATGAAACACTCAAGGGGAGTACCAAATTTCTCCCGCATGCCAATGGTCATCTCTCTAAAATCAGAGGTATGGCCGAAACATGCAAATTTTCAAGAAGTTAAAACGTATAAGGCCTTAATTTTATGTGAAAAGGAAAAAATGGTTCCATCCCTTTTTTTTTGCTCCACGAAAAGAATGTGATTTTTCTTGAGAGTTCAGATTCAAAAAAGATGGAAAAGTAGAAGGTTGACTGCTCTCTAACTAAAAAAACAGATTTTGAGTGTGTGTGCCAATAGATGGAAATGTACTCGCTAAGAAAAAGCGAAAACGCTTCAGCCATTACCTCCTGCTGTCAACGTTATCTAGTAATATAAGGTAACAAACAATCTTCCTTCACCATTGTTCCATTTTATTTAATTAAGCTATATTCTTTTAATAATACGAATTTAAGTGTGTATGAAGATCCTACCCCGATCTAAACATAAAAAGGCTAATCAAATAAATACTTCTAGGGTATGGAACTCTGCCTTTCAAAATCGAATTTTTTAATTCAGCAAGATAAACTGTAATTCTCAGAAAATAAATGTTGAGAATACAGTTCTCAACTAGGATTGAATATTTTTATTTTTTTTAAACATTTATGTTTGTTTTTAATCATATGCTTATAATTACCTTGTAAATAAACTCAATTTTATATTCAATTAATTTTAGTCAGTTTTCCTTTTGTTTACTTAATTTATTGAATTAATATTAAGTCTTTTATTTTAGGAAATGTTTTCTTTAATATTACAATCTAGGTTTTAAAATAAGCCATTATTTATTTAATGTTACATAACTCTCTGCAGGTAACCTTTGATGATTGTAATTGGCTCAAAGAGGATCCGAACTTCAAAAATAATTCACAACGCAACTTTTTCTTTTCTATAATTAATTGATAATTTGTCTAATAAAATTTTCTAAGTATAAATTATCATATCAGATCCTTAGAGTCATAGGTGCAAAATAAATACTATACGTCTCGGATAATTTAAAATACTCATATTAATCAATTAACAGCAATATAGTGGTAAATCCTATGCAATCAGACTTAAATTCAAATAATTTAATTGATCACTCTGTAGCATTCCATCAGATAGAATTGATTAATTTCTATTCCAATATTTCAGCAATAATCTAGTACTTCCAGAAACAATTATTTCTTTCACACACAGAATTATTTAGTGCAACCAAATCTTGTATTTTTCTGTTCTTTGAATACGGAAAACACTTTAGCATATTTTATTCACATTCTTTTCTCAAATTCAAGACCACCAAATGCTCGTATACATTTATTTATTTATTTATTTTACTTTATTTACCCCGAATTCATTTCCAGCAGTGGTATTATTATTATTATTATTATTATTATTATTATTTCTACAAAGCAAACCACATTTAATATAAAAAAAAAGTTCCGTGACTTTATTATTTTTATTAAACATTACAAATGTAAACAAATTAGTAACAGAGTTTCACTGGATTTATGGTATGGCACTTTAATATTACATGCACATTAATTGTGCGACAGCTGAAAAGAAAAAAAAATCTCGTGAAAAACAGAGAACTTGTTATAAAGAATCAAACGATAAACTGAAAAACGATAAACTGAAAAACGATAATTATCAGAACACATGCATTTAGATTAATATGAAATAATACTACAGTGGAACTTCCCTTTAACGAAGTCCCTATTTAACGAAGTTTTCTACTTAACGAAATTTTCTGCAGAACTTTGACTTTGAACACCATTAGCATGTAAATTAATCTCCACATTACGAAAAATATATTCTATATAACGAAGTTTATTCCGCTTTTGTACGTGTACAGAATTCAAACTAGGCGATTGCTGTTCGAAGGATATGCAAATTTATTTCAGCGGATTCGATTGTATGAAAATGAACACATTTAAATAATTTCCATTCTGCTTGGTGCTAAATAAAACAATTTTTTTTTCACACTAAGAAAAACACTTGTTATCACTATTCTCCCACTCCCAGACTCCAGCGCTGACAGTTGGGGGAAGTCAAAATCTCCTTTTTACCTTCAATGATATAGAAAATGAGGTGTCGCAATGGCGTCAGATGCATTGAAGCAAAAAATATCTATTAGAGTCATACAGGTACTATTCTGACCTTCCATTGCTGAGAGACAATTGCTTTGTACATCCAAAAGAACGTGCTTCAAAATACAACATCAAAGTTATTTTTGTTCCTGCCAATACAGCTAAACTTCAATCATTAGTCTAAGGAATAATAAAAAATCTTGAAGTACATTATCGAAAAAGACAGAAAAAAGCCGATGTAGTGAAAACATTAGTTTGAGATTCTGTGTATCAGTGTGCTGATGAAAGCTTGGGTTGGACCAAAGCTTGGGAATGTGACGTGATTTCATCGACCGTACACAACTGTTTTGCAAAAGACGGCTTCATAATTAAAACTGAATCAAATGCTTCTGAATCCAATACCTATTTGTCATATCTCAAGAAAAAATTTCATGAATTTAAGTTAATTTCTATTTAACGAATTTTCTTCATAAAAACAACACCTCTCGTAGGAATGTGTCATACCATTTACAACGCCAACTAGCGGCTCGCGCGGCCATACATTCTATGACGAAATATACTCGTATAGCTGCGTTCTATCGCCCCGTAAAGTTTTGCCCACTTTTTCATAGTTAAAATCACGTATATATAAGCACATAAAACAATAATAACTAAAGTGGTTAAGGTGACTAGAAAGGTTTGAAATGACGAAAATATTTAACTTTGGTCCGATAGGAAAATTCTTAAAATTACGGTCGTACGAGCCGTAAACATTTCGTAACCTGTCAAATAATTGATAGTACGGATCTTGTGACCGGGCCCCTTGGTCGGCCTCGTAAAGAAGTTCTAGCACATTCATTAGTTGTTTTAATTTAAAATTTTTACATAAAAAAAGTACGAGCTTAATTTTTTTGGTATTTTATATAAAAATCAGGACCGAAGGCATAGAATTAGGAGAGCAACTAGGAGAGCCGGGGCCCAGAAATTTGGTTGGTTGGTTGGTTGAATGGGGTTTTATAGCACAAAGTCCCTTTGGGGACATGCTGTGCCAAAAAAAAAAAAGATTAGAATAAGAACGTCAAATTAAAATTTAAAATTGATTTAAAACTTTGTCATAAAAACAAGATGAATGAAAAAAACACAGTTAAATGAAAAGAGTGATGCGATGATAAATGTATAATTAACATCATTCAATGAAAATATCACACAACGTCTAAAAGAAATAAACACAAGTTTTCACAATTAAAATATATAAAATCTTTAATCTAACAGTTGGTAAGATGTCCAAAGTTTCGAGCAGAAATATATGTAACTTAAACAATAGATTACCAGAAGAAACATAGTTAAAATCACGTAGGCTAGAATACCTCAAAAACAGTATTTATCATCATTTGAATCAGAACTGTAAGACTCTGCTTCCATAGCTTCCTCTGCATAGTGCAGCAGCTGTTTGGAATCCTTTGTAGTAAGAGGCGATGTATCAAGACAGGGTTTCTTGTTTTTTTCTTTTCACAGTTTTCCACTGTGAAGAGGCTTGGGTTGAGGTTTTCTTTCTCTCTTTCAGTGCACATGATTTTTTGTTTTGCCTTTTGTGTAAGGGAAACAGGTTTTTCCAATTTGTTTGGAGATGAAACAGAAGTTTGACCTTACTCATATTCGGTTGACAGTTTAGATTGACGATTAGAATATTTAATTTTCACAGAATTTGATGATGGTGGCAAAAGCTGTAGTGCAGGCAGGGGTCTTATTCTAGCGGAACAATACATACTACGGGTTTTTTTCTTTATAGTGCTGGTTAGTGTAATAGAAGAATCTTTTGGTGGTAAAGAATTTCTTTCTCACGGATCCAGTTTGGGCACGAGCGAGAGTATGCCGTATGGTTACTTTTACAGTTTATGCAGCACTCAGTTTTTCGCATGACTTTTACCATCGTGACCGACTTCCGTACAACGTGCGCAGGTAACAGAACCACAACAGGTAGTAGTAGTATGACCATAACGCTGACATTTAAAACAACGGAGCGGATTACGGATATAAGGTCGGAAAGGACAGCTCAGGTAGGCAGCTTTTATTCTGGTTGGCAAAGTAGGGCTATTGGAACTCAGAATAATGTGCTTTGTAGGAAGCACTTCCCCATTCCGACGGATAGTAATATGGCGTGCATCTATGACATTTTCATCTTTTAAATTTTGTAGAAGTTCTTCTTTTGTAGAGAATAAAAGCTCTGATTCGGATATTACTCCACGGCTTTTATTTAGAGTTTGATGGTCCTGAACATAAACAGAAAAAGAACCTATTGTTGTGCAATTTGAGAATAATCTTGACTGTTTTTCTGAAGAAACTTCAATAAGTAACTCCCCACACTGTAGCAGTTTTTTAAGTGAATAGCCGTCTTCGAAAACAGATTGAAATGTTTTCGCGATAAGAAATGGTGAAGTTCTCTTAAAAGAACTATCAGAAAGACTATCAGTACGTTTAATAACAAAAAAGTGAATGAAGTCATCTGTACAGTTTGTAGAAGAAAGTGAAGTACTTCCATCCATATTAAAGAGAAAAAATAATTCAGACTCTGGCCGTACCACATACTACCAAGCCCAACAAGGGGATGCACATTCGTGCACCAGTGCTAACCAGGGACCATACGTTCACAAGACACACTATATCAGTCTCCACCCTTAACGAGTTGACTTGTATGTGACCACTCACTTGATCCCCAGCCAGTGACAAGTCAGCTGACCAGCCGTTTGATGCATACGGGACCAATATGCACCTCCCGTCTACCTGAAGCAGAAGCCAAAGTAGAGTGTTGGTTTCCCTCAACTGCCAGGATCCCCCTTTCCAGGGACACGGGTCGCCACGCACGGCAAACGCGTGGGTGGTTTACAATTCTCCATAAGTCGATACAAGCAGGATGATATCGGCTTATACAGAATCGCCCTCACCTCAGAAAAGGGAACCACAATGAGAGTGAAACAAAGAGGAAAGATTAGACAAGAGAAAGGAGAGGGGGAGAAAGAAAAGAGAAAGATCGCTCAGGTGCCCGGGGTTGCTTAAGCCCGTGAATACCTAAAGAAGGTATCCTCCTGGGTGCACCCGGAAATTTGTACCGGCTCTACCCCCCCCCCCCCTATACGGACCTGAGTGTAGGCGTGTAGTTAAAAGCTCGAAGCTTAGAGAATAATATTTATAGTTTCTGAGTCAGATGAGATTGTACCGCTGTGAGACTGTTCTGAGGCATTTAGGTCTCTGTTTTGGGATGTTTGTTCCTTGAATTTCTATTGCATTATGCTGTGTTTGATTGCGTAATGATGATTATCTTCTTCTGTAAAATTTGATTATTTCTGAAATTTCCTTTTAATAAATATTGTGTCGTTTTAATGAATTTATTCGACATACAATACACACAAACCTCGTAGTCTCAATACTGTATTTCAGTTACGAACAAAATCTAACAAGATAATTAGGAATAACCTATTTGTTAAAATTCTTATTCTCTTCCGTAATAAATCTCATAGTCTTGCTTGTGTTGTTCAACTACAAGGGCGATTTCCTTTTCATTGAAAATGAAAAATAAACTGCTTCGGTATGATTCCCTTCATCTTCGCTCTGCAGCATGTGCAGCAGACTATTCAATATTTCATTCTTCTTTTTTTCTTTCTGACTGGCATAGATTTCTCGAGCAACCTACAAGTAATCTGACTTGAAAGTTATCCACAAAAATTCAAATGGATAGCCTTGAATTCTTAGAAATAAAATCTTACATTTCTGAACTAAAGCTGGCGGCGAAAGATTCTAGGGGAGAGAAGCGTAGAAACCTTTGGCTTTTTTTTATCCAATACGAATCCTTTGTCATCTTTCATTCGTAAAACTTGGATGAAAATAGTTTGGAGGGGGGGGGGGGGAAAGACAAAAACTATTTTTCTGCTCTAAGGAACTTGATCGTAGCTTTCTAACTTTTTTCTTTCTTTTCAAACTGCGCCCCTCTTTCTAGAGTTCTAAAGCTTTAATGCATTACTGAGTCCTAGTCCCCCTGGAGTTCATTTCTTTACTACCTGCTTCCCAAATCTTTTTCAATTTTTAATTTTTTTTCTTTCCATTTCCTCTCAGTTCTCCATAAAATGCTCTTAGTTAAACTTTGGAATTTTTTCCTTATTTTCTATTCCCTAGAGTAGGAGGTTGCGAAAGATTTTTTTAATAAATGGAAAACTTTGCAGAAAGATTTTGGCAAATTAGACAAGTTATTCTAAAGTGTACAATTTATCTTAGAGGACCCTTTTCAAATTCTTTTGATTAAAAAAATAAGTAAACGACTAAATAATTTTCCTTTTCTGTTTCTTTCCAAAGCACAATTAATTTCATTACAAAAAAAAAAAAAAAAAAAAAAAAAAAATCAGAATACTATCATGATTCTTAATATTAACATAACTACACGATAAAATAACGCATAAAATTATTATTATTACTATTATTATTATAAGCAGTAACTGACTATTTGTGGGGCACTAAATACATACTTGAAAGATTATTAGAAATTATTTATTTATTTTATTTATTTATTTTTTTTTTTAAAGAAATTTAGCCAATAAATAAGGGAAAGATTTCTTTTAAAATATAGCGGTAAGAAAATAATAAATTTGACAGACATGCATTTAGTACCCCAAATAAAGCCAGTCACGAGACGCCACTGATTTTAAGATTTAACAGGGATAAAGAATATTAATATCCATGGGTACGGATTAGTGACAAAGTTATGTGCAGCGTGACTCACACAGTAAGTGACTCACAAAGGCATTATACGGGAAATGCAATTCTGCACCAAAAATTATATGTTCCACAGCTCATTTAATGGTTATTCACTCCTACTCCTATACAATACTATTATTTATTATTACTCTCAGTTTTCCATTAAAGAACTTTATAACTTTTTTTTTACTACAGGGTTGTAAAATCAAATAATATTTTAATGATACTGTAAAATGTCATTTTTTATACTTTTTTTTGTTGTTTTTAGGGGAGGGGACAGTTATATTACGAATTTAAATGTATCAGTAATATGTTTAATTACACCAATTAACATTAATATTAAAAATAAAAAGAAGTAGGGAGAAGAACTGCGTAACTGAATTAGAAATTGAATTATTTTATAAAGATTTTTTTTAATGTTTAAAAAATGTAAGGCAGTTTACTAGAATTTAAAGATATTCACACGAAATCATAATGGTTGATACGTAATCGTAGACAGAAAACTATGCGTCAGAATATGATATTGAGTTCTATGGGCTTGAAAAATCGATACCTTTACATTATTACTCCAGCTTTAGTTCTAATAAGGAACAAAAGACAACTTTATAATAAGACCGTACCTTTCTCTGCGGCCATTTCATATAAATGAACTAATTGCAACTGAAAATGTTTGAATTACATCAGTGTAATTTTCAATTTAAACTTAGAAATAAATACAAGCTGTAAACATTAACGAAAATGACAAATTTATTCCACCACCCAATGTCAAATCACTTTGTTTATTAGCGGTTCTCAAAAAAAAAAAAATATTTTTCCACGCTCAGCAATGTGCAAATTTCTCTGACACATTTTTTCGATATAAAAGCATGACACTTGTAGGGGATGAATGTTGACAAAATTTGAAATCTAACAGGTTCAAAACGCTATCTTTGACAGCATTTTCTGCAATGGAATAAACGGTTCGATTACATCGTATCTGAATAAGAGCACATGCCAATTTCATGCGTTTCTGAACAAAAATGAATTAGAAGTACGTCTGAAAGTATATATATTTTAGATCTTAGAACAGCCTTAAAAATAATAACAAAGAAATTTATTTTTATGAACAAATTAATTATTAAATTATTATAAAATAGAGCTCCATTATTCATTTTAAATATGTCAGTTTTTATGTTTTCCAGACTTCCTTTAATGTTCCTCTTTAAAAAAAAAAAATAATAAAAAACAAACATATTTTTTTATAATTTCGCGGGATAAAAGACAGGCACATTGACAGAGAAAGGGAGAGCGAGTGAATCAGCCCCTGATTTCTATTTCTACATAGGCAGGTAAGGGGCGCCCAGAGCACAGAGGCGCACACAAAACTTTTTCGAAGGTGAGTATCAAAATTTGGACGTCCGTGTAAATCAAAATTTTTGTATCATGCCCAATTAGTTACAACATTTAAAAATAAATCTTTTGCTTGGTTTGAATGCAAACCAATAATAAATTCGCTAATAAATAATAATATTACTGATTAATAAAAGTAATTAACAAATAATTAATAAAATGATTACATTCAATGATCAAAATGATTACTATCATGCGGCGCGTAGCAGCATATTTACTTTTTTCATAATTTGAAAAAAAAGTTATAATTAAAACTGCAAAACATATTCATCATTTAACTATCATCAAGCGATTAGACAGGAAAATATACTCATAATACGGCACCTTCTCCTTTTCATTGCTTGTACTCACAACATTATGTTTACGATGTGTATCACTCTAAAACTGCTATAGCGGTGTACCAAAAAAGCTACAGTTTGAGGTTTAAAATTTTCACTGACCATTCGTATAAAAACAAACTTTTTCAAGTATCGTAATTAGTTTTGTATTTACTGCTGTTCAAAAGGACATTTTCTTATTCTTTTTAGGGTTTCGTTCATCTCACGAAACCCTATTACTCCCGCTCCGTTGTCTGTCTGTCACAGAGCTAGTTTCAGAAACTATGTAACTTACAGAGTTGAAACTTTGTGTATATAGCTGAATAGCAGCTATAAAGAGCTCAAAATATTAAAATTTGAAAAATTCGTATTATTTTAATAAATAGAGATAAAAAAAAAACAAAATTCTAACAGCCTTTTCCTATTAAATTTAAACATTTTTCGTTATAGCAGATGCCAAAAATTAAAAATCCACGATGAAATTCTTTCTACAATAATTAATTTTCTATCAGACGATTTCCACGTTAAAAATGAAAATGAAATAAAAAGTTTCACCAACTGAAAAAAGATTAATATGAAATAAAATTGATTGACGTCATAGTGGTAAAAAAACGGAAAGATTTCTCAATAATACAAGGAGTATGAGTATGTTTATGTACACAAAGCAGATTAATATCACGTCATTAGAGAATTAAAAAGAAAATCTGACGTCATATTGGAAGTTTAACGAATTTTTCAGATGTTTGAGAATAATACAAAGCGAGTATCAATATGAGTATAATAGAGAATAGTAAATATATGAGTTTGAGAAACATATTGAATCATGATAAAAATCCGATTATGGAAATATTGGCATATTTTAACATTTTGAAGGTGTACAACATGTTTAATTTTGAAATTATTTTTTATATCGCATTTAGTCCGCGTGACAGATATTATTATGACAGCTATTCGCCAGCTATCCGACTGGTTTGGATACTCGAAAAAACGAAAAAATAGACCGGTAAATTTTTACTTTATAAAAAACAAAAAACATGAGGTTTTTTTTTTTTTTTGGTTGCTAAATGAAATTTATTTGGATTTATTAAAGAAAGGATAAAGTGTTTTGAAAGGAATGTTAAACGAAACCCTCTCAGCGATCTTCGATCACACTTACCATCTTGTTTTAGTTGTGGCTATTGTCACCCAAGGAATTTTCAAACACAGTAACAAAACAAGAACGAAAAATCATGCGTCAAGCATAGATTATATAGCACTTTCCAACGCTTCCAAAATAATTTTACAAATCATACCGTTTAATAAGCTAAAAGCTAACATCTAAGTAAACAATTTAGAAAACGCATAACATATTTAAAAACATAATTTCAGGAATTTCCAACATATAAAATATTCGGAAAAATATCCGAATACTTTTATTCAGCCCTGTATAGGATCTATAGATTTGTATATATACTACATAGGATGATAATTTTAGTTCAGTTTAGGAAACGCGTAGCACAGTTTAAAATTCTCCGTCTGGAGTTTGTCAATAAACAGAAATGTGTTCGCGAACTTTTGTGCTGCCCTGTATAGGATCTACAGAATTTATACACACCACGTAATAGACAAAAAGCAAGTTAAAATTGAAATCGCGTTCAATAACTTAAAACGCACTTCCAGGAATTATTGTTAACAGACAGTAGAGAATTCTTTTGCGTGTCCCTGTAAATGAACGATGACTGCTATACACACAATATTCCGTAGTAAGTCTCTTGTAATGCACCTTAGTGATCTATATAAATTTCAATGCGTTTAAAATAGTGAAACATTATTTAAATAAACCGCAGACGATTTTTCTCCATAGACGTAATGTTACGGAATTATTTTTACTGTCCCTGTAAAGTAACTATAAGTGCTATGCACACCCTGTTCCATATTAAGCTTCTTCTAATGCACCTTAGTAATATATATAAATTACAATGCGTTTAAAATAGTGAAACATTATTTAAATAAACCGCAAATGATTTTTCCCCATAGACCGCAATGTAACGGAATTCTTTTGAGTGTCCCTGTAAAAAAACTATAAGTGCTACACACTTCCGTTGAAATAGGGAACATGTTATAGATAACGACAATAACATATAAAAATTGCAGAGCAATCCGAGCATATTTACGGGAGTTAGAGCACGGACAGACGGCAGACGGCCAGACAAACCGAAGTCATAAGCACTTTTCAACTAGGTTGGAAAGTGCTAAAAATAAATGGTTATTTGACGTTTGAGAATCATTTCAAGAAAACTATAATAAAGATTTGAACGAGAGAAATTTCAAAAGTTATTCTAACAATGAAAAAAATCATTTTATATTATCATTTATTGTATAAATGAGACTGACTGTACATGGAATTATACTATGTCGGCAGAAAAATGTTCAAAGGGGAGAAGAGGGGGGGGGGGGGGGTCCAGACACCTGGACTATCTCCCTTGTGTACGCCACTGCGACCCTCCGTAATTTGGAGTACTCAAATTTAGTAGTAGTAGCAGTTTTAGTATTAGTTTTTTTTTTTCTTTCTTTTCCTACTTAATTCGAAAACATTCATATTTTAAAAATAATTCATAACCCTGTTTCTCTTCATTATAAAGTTGTGTACTGAAACTGAAAATAACTTTTAAACAAGATTTTGATAATAACCATTGGTTTTGTCAGAATGAGAGTGAAGAAAAAGAAAAAGAAAAAGAAAACAAAAACATTCATTTAAAAGTATTGTACGCGTGTTTTTTTTTTCCTCTCTTGTAACTGTTAGAATGTCTATGAGAGTAATTTTTGTATTATTTTGTAAAGAAAAAAAAGTAGCAATTTTTAAAAGAAATCTCCAATATTAATATTGTTTTAATCATATTTATCATATGATATTAGTTATGCTAATCATATTGGTCTTTATTTGAGACAGGAAAAAGTAAAACATTATGTAATCTAATTTTTTGCAACCATGAGAGTGCAAATTTAAAAAGAAAAAAAATAATAATTCTTTCAAATTTTTTAAAGTATGCAAATATGTTTAGATTTATTCATTATTCTTATATATTTTGTTTTAATCGCATTCAGCGTTATTAATCTTGTACTGCGTATTGGTATCATGTATCTTCATCTAGTCAACAGTATTCCAAAATGTCTAAGAATTAAGTTGATTTATCATTTTATAATACTTTGTCTTATTATAGTTTAATGATAATCATTATAAGATAATATTTTTGAATACGTCATTTACTTACGGATTTACAAAATTATTTGATTACGATTTAAAATTGTTTAAAGTTTATTTATTTATTTATTTTTTAATTGTAGACATTAAAAACTCAATAAATTTCATTTTACCCGTAAATTCAAAATCAACGTATCCAAAAATAGTATTTATGTATAGTAAACTAAATATTATTGTAAAAGAAATCTATGAATTTTGTGGAATATATTACTAATCGTTAAAAAAACCTTTATTCTTAAAATGAATAATAGATTTTTTTTTTTTTTTTTCAGTTACTGGAAACGAGGCAAGAGTGCAGCTGCAGTATGATTTTTTTTTTTTCCCCAGTGTGAGGAGATCTACTTTTTCAACATCTTCTTTAAAAAGAAGAGAAGAAGAAACAAAGAGGAAGCTCTTTATTTTTTGTTGTTGAAAGACTTAAAATTTAAAATTTATGTAAATGACAACTTTTTAACAGACTAATAAAAATATTAATTTTCATAAACTTGTTTTAACTAAGAAAAGGAATAGGGTCATTCCATGGTAACTTACGTTACATTTAGAATAATTGACTTCAGTAATTTTAGGAATATAACACCAAAAAATATTCATAATGTAAAGTTGATGTGATTTGTTAATTAAACCTATCCAAAGGAAAATTTGCATGACAATTACTTAAATTTAGTGCTATTTCTTGAATGCTAAAAATTATATTTACTATGGTAATTTACGTTTCTGACAAAAAGAACATAAGTTACCATAATAAATATAACGGCCAGTGTTCAAAAAATAGCACTAAAGGTAGGTAATTTTCACCCAAATTTCGCTTTGGATAGGTTTAATTGACAAATCATATCAACATTACATTTTCAATATTTTTTGGTGTTATATTATGAACATTACTAAAGAAAATTATTCTAAATGTAACGTAAGTTACCATGGAATGACCCAATAACATCAGTTTTATGTTTTACCTAATGAAATCTATAACCCCCCCCCCACACACACACACACACACACACCACCTCTTCAATTCCCTTTTTGCTATGACCTTAATTTTACAGGAATTTTGTAAAATTGGCTAAAACCCATTTTACAAAATTAAATTAAAATAAAATAAAATAAAAATGCCATTAAAAAAAAATTCTACAAATAGCTTCCGACAATTTTACAAAAAAAATAAAGTAAAGAAAAGAAAGAAAAAGCCTTAAGGCGGTTTTAAAATAATATTTTTCCCCGCTCAACAACGCGAAACTTTCTGACACATTTTCTGATTCATTTTTAAACACATGACACTTGTAAGGCATGATTATTGAAGTGATTTGTAATCGAACAGTTTTTTTTTTTCTCTTTCGATAAATGAAACATATCTTGAATTATAAATGATTATTGTCTCATGACATCCGTTTTTTCTCTGCCGCGTCCGGCAATTCTGCTCAAAACGCCCATTTTCACAGCATTTTTTAAATAACCTTCTACATTTACTAATAAAGGGAAAAAGCAGTTCGATTACAAAGTTTCTGAATAAAATTCGATCTGCCAATTTCATGTGTTTTAACAAAAATGAATTAAAAACTGCGTCAGAAAGTAGCCAGTTTGAATTTAAGAATAGCCTTAAAATCGAATCCCTGGTACACTGCAATATTTTGTATCCAGTTATGTGATTCTATATGAGCCAGAAATGACGTCAAGGTTGGGCCTCGCGTATTATGCGAATTAGTCTTATGCTAACCAAAGAACTCTTGTATAAAAATTTAGGTTTAAGAATTTTTATTTTTTCAAATTAAAAAAGAAAGTAAGCGCGAACTATTTGTAACAAAAAATGTAGTTAATATAATGTATAATTCATAGTAAAAATGTACTAGTATTTGTCTGTGCGTGTACATGGAGTTTTAAATCGTAATATCGAAAAAAAAAAAATAAGAACCGTTCGATTATTCGATCCTGAAATAAAATTTACACACTTTTATTAGATTTTTTTGTTTCAGACAACTTGACACTAAAATAATTAATTCCCCAAAATGGAAAATCGGTATTTGTGAAGGGCGGACATTGATAAGTAATCTTACAATGTATTTCATATTAACAAATTCAGTAGTTATGTAAGTTAATATTTATTTTTCCTTCACGTATGAAATATTTAATAAAAACGTTTTGTGAAATTCTGCCTGGTTTCAGAACTTCTGTACGATTCTCAATCCTTCTGATAAAAATGGCGGTTTATTACGGCCGTCTCGTTGAATAACTCGGATGCAAACGATGGAACAAAAATGGCACCCTACATTTTTTAAAAGGTATATAAAAGATCTAATTCTCATTGAGGTCTCTCTAACAGTGCTGGTGCTAGGATCGAGTGAAACCTTTTCGAAGCTCTAAAATCAATTTTTCAAAAGGTTTGAAAAAAGGTAAATTAATCTTGTTGGAGGCAGGGCCTGATTACCGCACAGGCCAACTAGGCCGCGGCCTTGGGCCCATTGATGACGGAGGCCCCAAAATAAATAAAATTATTAAGAAAAAATGTCTCCTAGAATTTTTTTTTCAATCTTCGATATCTAAGAAACAGATACCTCTAGCCTTGCCTCTCCTTTTCTCTTCTCTAAAAACAGCTTATATATTAGGAATGCTGTAGACAAAATATTTTTAATGGGAAATTTTTTTTAAAGCAATATTTAAGATGAAGCGATATTTTTAAAGTATTATAGTATCAAACACCAAAAGAAAATTTAGATTAACCCGAGTTTCATGAGCAATTTTATAAAATGCAGGAAAATTTCCGAATACTTACCCAAAAACATTTTTAGGTACTATTTCGGTTTGAGGGCCCTAAAAAGCTACTGGGCCTTGGGCCTTGAACATTCTTAATCGGGCTCTGGTTGGAGGTCTTTGTGAGCACGGGGTCCAGGTACATTGGATCCATTACATCCTTTACATAATGGACCTGTTACGGTTAATGATTGCCAAAACTTCGGTGAAAATAATAAATTTTAAAAAGATACGGCAAATTTCCACACGTGTTTTATTTTTTTTTTATATTTTCAATATGAATATTCTTTTATTATGTTCTTAATTTAAAATCGAATTACAGGTATGAAACTGCACGAAATATAATAAATATTTTTGTTTTTGAGACTCGGAACATTCAGTAAGACTGGGACGTGTTTCTGTGGTAGCATTAACATTTTTTGTTGCTTTCCATTGGGGGAGGGGGGGGGGAGGTTACAAACCTCTATTGATACTTGGTGATTACTTATTATTCAATGGTGGGTTTCAGCCATTGACATCTGATACAAGTACAAGATGTCAATGGTTTTTCAGCTGGTTCGAAAGAACCAATACCCACTTTTTTGTTGAGTTTGTTGAACAGGTTGTTAAAATGGCACCTGTAATGCGGATATCACAAATGTACATTCCTTGTTCTGTTTACATCTGTACACCAGCGTATTCTAAACATAACACCGTGGTATATTCTCATTTGTTTCAGCACTCCTGTATTGAACTTTCTTCAGCTTTGTGTTACGTCCAAAATTCCCACTAGACAAATGCTCTCTGATGTTCCATAGTGTATCTGTATAAGAGCAGTGACACACGCGCAGAGCAAATGTTCAGATTTTATGTTGTTGAAGTTTATGTCCAATCAGCTTTTGGGAATCAGCTTGGATTTCTGTTATTTTTATGTTTGCCTTATTTTATTATGATGTTTTATAAAGACAATTTTTCTCACTGTACCAAACGATCAAACTTTTGTAACAATATTCTTATAATGTTGGAAAGTGTTATTACTTTTTTGTTTACACTTGAAAAAGTCATTAGGGCAGAGAACCGGTTATTAAATTATTTGAATCCCATCACTGATGATAATTTGTTATGCAACATTTTGCAATTTTCATTAAAGGAAAAAATGGCAAACTTGTGAAAATTTGTGGAGGCCCCGTGGCTTTAGCTCCTGGTGCCCTCCCCCCAAATTCCAAATCCGACTCTGTGTAAAAGCATATGAAAATTTTCAAACACACATCCAGCGATGTACAGCTATGCACTGCACACCTAGCAAAAAATGCTGAGTTAAATAAAAATATTTCTATGTTGCAGTATTTGAACAAAAACATTCTTTGAAATCTACAAGACATCCCACAATCCTGTATCGACCCGTTCCTTTCCTTTTTCCCATGGCACTTTGCCCGTGCATCAATATCGTCTTCCAAAACCTCTCTCGCAGCATACCAGCTGACCAATCCCTGACCATTACGCCAAGCCCCGTTGCTGACCGGCCTCCCCACCCACGCGATCAATAGACGCATGCGCAGTACATCATTGCAAAGCAAAGCAACATTGTAATCGATGAGTCTGCAAAGATACAATATTTCAAAAAGCTGCTCCTTACAAGTCTAAACAGTATTATTCAGATTATTAACTTGAATGACCACCTTGCCTTATCATGTAAGATGTGCATTGAAAAGTGGTTATTACAGTGAGAGATGGCTCTTGAAAATTGAATGTTTCGGAAATAGCATACTTAGCTGAACAAATATTGTAGATTTATGTTCGTCATAATCACGATGGCTGCATCCAGTTTTATAGTAAAATTCATTTTGATCTACGTATTAGTAATCACTTTGTAAAAGCAACGAAATGTTTTTAATCAGAAAATATTAATGATCAAGATTTGTTACTTTAAAAATAAAAAGGACAGAAAAAATACATTTTTTATTCTTTTTGAAAGATTATCTAAGGAAATTTCTAGAATGTGCGAAAACCATATTGAACCTATAATAAACAACGGGGCTGCCACTAGCGACTACTTTTATTTTAATTTTTTGCTTACCATTATTTCAAAAGAATACTCAGCTACTAATCTTCAAAGTAGATTATTGACTTTTACAAATAGAGGTTAACAAAATATTAAAAATATAGTCACCAGTGGCCGTGCAATAATGATCAAAATAATAAATATTTTGATAACAATTCTGAATGAGAAAGGTTTTTTTTTTTTTTAATCCTCCGTGGGGGTTCTGATATATAAATTTTTAAAGTTCAAATTAATCAAAGCCTATGCGTGAAAGCAGCAGATGCAGTCTTCTTTTAGGGAATTTTAATCTTACAAAGAGAGAATGTGTGTAATTATGTATGTTTTAGAGTTTAAAGAGACTCAGTATCTTTTGAATTTTTTTTTTAAATTAATATTTGAGTTACTTAAAATACCTTCTTTGAAAAATATTAAACTAGATAGCACCCGTCATGATTTGACGGTAATCAACTTAAAAGTTCCATTAGTTTATTTAATAACAATATTTAGTATTTTCTCTCTCTATATATATTTTTTTTAATTACGCAAACTTCAAATTTTTAATTGATTTAATTTTTATTAGTGTTCTAAAACCCTGAACTTAAAATTTGGTGTTTGCAACTAGGCGATTTATAATATATATATTAATTATTTTAGATTTTCATACAATATTTAATTATTAAACCATGAATATCAAGATAATTTCATTTATAGTTCCTTTATGGATAATTTTGCTTCTTTTTGTTTTTTTCTTTTCCTTTAGCAGTGGTATGCTAATTTGGCGCTGGATATTTCACTCTTAACATTTTAAGTTTGTGATTATATGTGATGGTTTTCGAAGGAAAATAATTTAATCAAGAAAAAATGCAATTATTAGAGTAAAATTTGAATATTTCTTTTAAAGAAAATTTTTAAACAAAACTTCTCCTACAGTTTTTTTTTTTAATTTTTACAATTTTTTTCAGACTTTTCTTACAATTTTTTTGTTTTTTGTTCTTTAACTGTAAGATCAAATTCCCAAAAAGTTAACTAGTTTAAGAAAAAATAAATAAAATGCCATGATGTATGTAAAAATATACCAAAAAAGACTATTTATTTAGTATTTTTATTTTTTTAAAAAGACTATTTATGTTACTGCTGAAAATCTGATTCTTACTTTTATAAAATACTCCATAGGGATCGTCCAATAAAAAAAAAAGAAAAAATTGAGTCAATTGAAAAATACATGTTGAAGTTTTAGCATTTTGATAATATTCATGTACTGAAAAAGAACAAAACTAGAAAAATGAATTTAAAGATTATACTTCTGAATTATTTAAAGGAAATACATGCAGAAAAAAGGCCTTTTTGCATATTTTTAATTATGGGATCTGTTCCGTATCTATTGGCGATGGAACATCCCCCCCCCCCCCGCCCTCTCTTTTGTTTTTGGTAACCCGTTAATGTAACCTTGTGTGTGACGCAGTTGTGCTCGGGACTCGGTGGCAATAAGCCGCCGTTGCTGTCTTTCTCTTCATCGTATTTATTAACTAAATAAACACTATGGTTTTTACATACAGTCCATTTGTTCTAAGTTCGCACAACTAGTACGAAACCTCCGCACATTTTTGGTCCTAAGCGACCCGGAGGTAATCAGCGCATCTTCAGTCTTTAACGAAAAACTTGTGATTTCTTTATCTTCAACAAGAAGATCAACAGTATGTCGAACGCAGCAGTTACGACTCTGAATCGAAAGCGCGGTAACATCAAGTCTCAGCTCACCAAAATATCCAAAGCGATTAACGAAAATACTTTCGAAATAGCTGAATGGCAGTCTCATTTGGAGTGTTTAACTAGAATACAAGAAAAGTTCGAAGTTATCAAGCAGGATTATTATAAAATCGTGAAAGATGACGATTTTGAACAAACAGAGGAGCAACTGTCTCTACTGGATGAGGACATTAGAACAATAGAGGTAAGTCTTAAAACCTCTATTAAGAAATTTTATTGTGAATCTAATGTTAACGCTTCTTCAAGTAATGATATAAGTGTTAGTAATCATAAAGCAATTATAAAACTGCCCAAAATTCCATTACCGGTTTTTACTGGAAAAATTGAGGAGTGGAGCATTTTTAAAACTGTCTTTAATACGCTCATTACTGAAAATTCCGATTTGAACGACAATGAAAAGCTTTTCTATCTTCGTGGAGCTTTATTGGGGGAACCCAAAAGCATACAAACCCAAAAGTATACGATAATTAAGAATTTAATTAACAAAGCATACGATAGTTATACGTCTCTCTTTAGTGCATTAGAACAACGGTATGAGAACAAAAGGAGAATAGTAGATTGTCATACAAAAAATATTCTCAACTTGTACCCAATCAAACATGAATCCGCAAAAGATCTTCGAAATTTATTAGATAGTGTTAGAAAGAACTTAAGAGCCCTTAAAGTTTTAGACTTTGAAAGAGATACATTCTCTAACGCCATATTATTAAATATACTTTTAGACAAACTTGATCGAGACACTCGTAAACAATATGAGCTCACGTTAAAAGATAAGGAGGTTCCTAACTTTGACGAATTTCTCGAATTCTTAGAACGAAGATGTCAAATCTTAAATAGCATCAGTGCTAGTTCTTCTTCAAAATTCAATTCTAACTCTGACCGTTCTAAGTCTTTATACATGAAATCTGATAAAACACAGAATAAAAAGTGCAGTCTATGCTCTGAAATCCATCCATTGTACCATTGCGAAAAATATAAGATTATGAAATTAGCAGATAGAATAAATATTGTCAAGAAAAACAAACTTTGTTTTAACTGTCTTAATTCTTCACATTTATTATCATCCTGTGATTCAAAAAATACGTTTTGTTTGCAAATCAAAATTTCATCATACTCCCCTACATAAATATTCAGCGCCACAAACTGATCATTACGAGGTCAGATCAAGCGTCGCAGACACAGCGGCGACGGCCTTTACGCAAAGAGAGAATTCTGAAAACGATACTCCCAAACATTCGTTTTTTTCTCATGGAAACAATAAATCCGTTTTGATAAACACCGGACCGCCTGCGCCCCATATCTAGCAACCAAAACTTTGCAACAACTTGCTTTGGATGAAAAAAGGGACTTCCCATTGGCTTCGAATATTTTATTAAATGATTTCTACAGGGATGATTGCTTGTCTGGTGCTTCAGATTTAACCCAGATGCAATTAATTCAGCGAGAATTAACGCAAGTTCTCCAAAGAGGAGGCATGAGCTTGCACAAATGCTGCTCCAATTCAGTACAGTCTAAGGATCAGGAAATATTTCCCCTTGACAGAAATTCCGAGGAAATTGTGACAAAAACTTTAGGAATGCTATGGAATAGCTTCAGTGATACATTTACCTACAAGGTAAACATAAGTGAAAAACAAAACTTTACTAAAAGAGATGTCCTTTCACAAATAGCTCGTATCTATGACCCCCTTGGTCTACTTGGACCGGTGATAGCAAAGGCAAAAATCTTCATGCAACAACTGTGGCTACTCAATGTGGATTGGAACGAAAAACTACCTCCACACGTTTCTCAGCAATGGGAAAACTTCATCGCAACCTTACCAGAATTAGAGACAATTAAAGTGCCAAGGTGTTTCTTAAAAGTGAACGTTAAATCTGTGGTGCTGAACGGTTACGCAGATGCTTCTTCTAAGGCGTACGGTGCAGTCATATATATTCAAACTATCTCTAACACTAATGAACTATCTAGTCAACTTCTTTGCAGCAAGTCCCGTGTTGCTCCGACGAAAGTAATGACAATTCCTAGATTGGAATTATCTGCATGTCTTCTTCTGACAAAATTGACTAACAAGGTCTTAGAGGCCTAAAAACAACCTCTCGACCCCGTCCAGTTGTTCTCTGATTCAACTATAGCACTAGCTTGGATTGAAACTCCTCCAAATTTGTTAAAGACATTTGTGTGCAACAGAGTGTCGCAAATTCAGCAGTTATCAAAAAACTATAAGTGGTCTTACATTCCATCCGAGAGCAATCCAGCTGACATGGTTTCTAGGGGACTTGACGTAAAAGCTCTTGCTGCTAGTGAACTGTAGTGGCAAGGTCCACAACTTTCAACTGTTAGTGAGCAATCTTTAGAGACTATTCGTAATCCAGATATTCTGGTGTGACAATTTATATGTGAATGAACTGCTAAAATGACTCTTTTTAACATTAAGGACTCTAATTTTATGAAGGATTTATTTAATTTAACTAATAATTTTTTGAAATTAATTACATTTCTAGCCTTTATTTATAGATTTATTAGAAATTGTAAGGAGCGCGATAAATTAAAGGGTCCTCTTTCTGCCAACGAGATCTAGAAATCGGAAATTTACTTATTGAAATACATTCAAGTATTTTACACATGAAATTGATGCCTTGAAAAAAGGTTCTTCAGTCCCTCCTGCAAGTAAGTTAAAATTTCTGAATCCTTTTTTAGATTGTAATGAACTAATCAGAGTAGGTGGGAGACTCTCACATGCGAACATAAATTATAAAAACAAATATCCCATAGTTTTGCCAGCAAAGGATAAGTTAACTAAACTTATTTTTCAATACTATCATCTTCGTGATTTTCATGTAGTACCCCAGGCTCTTTTGAATGCTGTACGTCTAAAATATTGGCCACTTAGCGGCAGAAACATTGCACGTAAGGTTGTGCATGAATGTGTACAATGCTTCAAAGTTAAGCCCATAATGGCTAACCAGCTGATGGGGGATCTCCCTCCTGAGAGAGATACCTAGCTCTCCCTTTTCTAATGTCGGATTAGATCTATGTGGACCCTTTGAAATAAAATACAAGGGCCAGAGAAAGGGTACCCTCCAAAAAATCTATGTAACTATATTTGTATGTATGGTCACTAAGGCTGCACACTTGGATTTCGTTTCAGACTTAACATCTGAAGCAATAATTGCTACTTTAAAGCGATTTTTCTCTCGTCTAGGGAAAAGTTCAACAATTTTTAGCGACAACGCTACAAATTTTGTTGGGGCTTCAGCAGAACTTAAGCGTCTACGAAAACTTATGAATAGCGAAGGAATCTCTAACCTTTTGGCATCAGAGGGCATCTGCTGGAAATTTTCTCCTCCTAGAGCACCCAACTTCGGTGGCCTTTGGGAAGCGGGAGTTAAAGCATTTAAATATCATTTTAAGAGAGTAGTGGCTTCAGCTCATTTAACGTTAGAGGAATTTCTAACGGTAATTGCACAAATCGAGGGCATATTAAATTCGCGGCCACTTTCTCCTTTGTCGACAGATGCCGACAGTTTTGAAGTATTGACTCCTGATCACTTCCTCATAGGAAGACCGCTTAATGCGCTTCCAGAACCAAATTTAATTGAGGTAAAGGATAACTTATTAAACAAATGGCAAAGAACACAAAAAATGGTGCAAATTATATGGAAGCGTTGGCAGAATAATTATCTTAGTTACTTACAACAACGAAACAAATGGCTATTCAAAAAGCCAAATATTTTGCCAGGTATGTTGGTATTAGTAAAGGAATCATAACTTCCTATTTGCACTTGGTCTCTAGGCCGTATTACTAAAGTAATCCCAGGTGCTGACGGACATGTCAGAGTAGTAGAGGTACGAACCGCGAAGGGCATTTTTAAAAGATCTGTATCTAAAATTAGTATTTTGCCCATGATAGATAATGAAATTAATGCTCAGTAACTATTTAATATTTTATATTATTATTATTATTCTTAATTGTATATTTATTGTGATGGTTTCAATTGCTTATAATTGTATCATGTTGTTTTCTTTATTATCTGTGTTACATTTGTTATATATTGAAATACTTGTAATATTTCAACGCCGGGCGGGATGTTCCGTATCTATTGGCGATGGAACATTCCCCCCCCCCCTCTCTTTTGTTTCTGGTAACCCGTTAATGTAACCTTGTGTGCGACGCAGTTGTGCTCGGGACTCGGTGGCAACAAGCCGCCGTTGCTGTCTTTCTCTTTATCGTATTTATTAACTAAATAAATACTATGATTTTTATATACAGTCCATTTGTTCTAAGTTCGCACAACTAATACGAAACCTCCGCACAGGATCATTACGAAACTTCGTCAGAGAATATACTACGGATGTTTAAATTCATTTTAAACAAAAAGTTTAAAAACTGATATTTTCATCATTTTTAGCAAAATAGACCTTCGAAAAATAAAATCCCTTAAGGTGGTTCTCAATTGATCTGCTGAACAAACAAGAAACTTTCTGACACAATTCTCTTGGGGGGGGCTCCATTATAACTCAATCGAAGACATTTACAGAAAAAGGAATAAGACTATTCATTTCTAAGATCATTTAATAATAATCTATTCAACATCCAAATTCCATATATTTACGCATAAAAATGGCTTCGTGAATGTGTCAGACAGATGTACGTTATTGAGCGTGCGCGCGGGGGGGGGGGGGGGTGAGAATGCCCTTAATTTAACCCAATAAAGAACTATGCATTATAATTTATAAATTTATTATTACTATTTCATATTTAAAATCATTGCACTATTTTCTTTATACAGCCAAACTATTCTGTTAGCTCCCCTCTTCTTATCTGGAGAGTGAAGTCCAAACACACTCCTCCTTATAAAGCCTCTTCACATACTCGTCCATGCAAACAAATAAATATCCCATTCATTGCATATTCTCTTCTCAAAGCCCCGTACTTGCTTAATTCCCCAAGCAGAAAAGAGAGCGGCCACTTCACGTAGGAGACCCCAAAAGCACTTTAATAGAAATTTTCTCTGAATACGGAAACGTAGAATTTTCTCGGTATTCTCACATATATACCATGTTTTATATTTTATTTCATTTTTCTTTTTCTTTTCTTTCTTTTTTTCTTTAGTTCCTTTTTACTTCGTATTTCTAGTTTCGCTTTGTTGTTGGAGCTGTTGTTGAAGTTTATTGAAACGCGAAAACGAATGTAGAGGAGAGGAGAGATGAAGCGCACGAAAATGTGTTGGGGGGGAAGGCAGATGCCCATTTTTCACGGCGATTCAAAAAAGTGACAGGCGCTCTGCTTTTCGGATAACGCCTGTGACTGTAGCAGACAGACAGCGCTGCAGAAGCACGAGCCAAAGAGGATGCTCAGGGAAAATACTTTTTACATGAGATATTTTAAGAAATGGGATTTTCTTTCTTCCCCTACAACCCCTCTCTTCTCTGTTTCTTTTTTTATTTGAATGACTGAATGTGGATGAATGTCAATGTGTTTGAAATCACCAAAACACCTGGAGTAGATTATGTGCACAAAAAAAAATATTTATCGTAAAAGAAGAGGGGGGATAAATATGCTCTGAAACTTAATATTTGAACGTTAAACATTGTATCTGTTGATGTAAAAAAAAAAAAAAAAAATCTTTTTTTTTTTTTTTTTTTTTTTGTTATTGTAGGTGCAGAAGAAGACGTTAATGCATATAGATGTGTTTTATTTTATTTTTAAGGTAGTTCTCAAATGTCTTACATATTGTATTTTATTAGAAAGTATGGTTGGAAAAATAAGTAAAATTGTAATACATGCATAAATATGCATGTGTAATTTAAATTTGATCAAGAGATCGAAGATGATAGAAGGAGAGAAAAAAAGATGATAATAATTCAAAAATTTCTACCATAATTGGTTTGATAATATGTAATATATATATATATATATATATATATATATATATATGTATATGAAAGAAAAAAAAAAGAGGAAGAAGGATAAGAAAAAGATATTTTGGCCTTTTTTTATAAACTTAGTTTTTGAAACAAGCTTCTTTGAAACAATTATTGCTATCCTTTAAAAAGATGAGTCAGAGGTCAACAGATCTCAGAATACTAAAACCTAGGAGTGATCAACCCAGTAAAATCCGGACTTTATTGGTCAGCCGACCTGGGTACTTGTCATTGTGGATCGCCCCATGAGGCGATCAGGCGAATTTCGCCCCACACTCCAGGCACTCAAACCCGTCAAACTGGGTCGAATCCCGGTAGGTAGGGGCCTGGCCAGCGGTCTCCGAGTCAGAGGTTTCTTATTCAGAGGTTAAATGTTTGGGACATAGGAAATTGTCCCTTAAAAAGATGATTCAGAGATTTCTTATTCAGAGGTTAAATGTTTGGGACTTAGGAAATTGTCCCTTAAATATAGGTGTCCATAAAGAAGTTTTTACTGCATATGCATGAGCAAATTTTTGTAAGGGGCATCTTTGCTTCATTCTTACCCCCATTATTTATAAATAATTTAATTTAGTTTAATTTCTTGCCTAAACTAAGTCGAATTTTGTAAATCTTATTTTCAAGTCTATATTTGAGCTTAATGGGTTTCTTTCATATTTCATATACTAATTCAGTCTCTGTAACAATCTAATCTTTTGTCCATTTTTTTTAAACAAAAATATTTTTTATTTGAGATTTGACAAACATATAGTTTGTTTATCTGTTCGTCTTCTTGTTCATTTATTTTTCTGAAAATACTTAGAACTGGGTGAAATTTGAGAAGGAAAAAATTATAGGACGCGTCTTGCTAAACATGGTAATTGTAATCTAAACTTTTTTTTTTTTTTTTTTTTTTTTTTTTTACTTTTAGGAGATTTACGAAAAAAACTGAAATAGTTGCGACTGGAATACAAAGTCATCACAAATCGCTTTTCAAAGATATTGTAACTTTCAAGCTGTTGACAATTTTTACTTGTTATTGAAGAGCATTTTAGAAATTCCCCAATAGAATATTAGTATTACTACAACTGAAGCAGCATTTGCTACAAGAGATTTGATATTAAAATATATCAGTAACAACTGTATATACATAGGCGATTTTTTATTTTAAAAAAATATATTTACCTGAACTGTAATGCAAAATATCATACTTTGTTAAATAAAATAGCACGGTCCCATTAGTCTCTTGAATAAGTAATGCACTAAATATTTCTTAAATTTATTGAAATGCTCTAAACTCAAAAATAAATATTTATTTAAAGTACTGCTTTATTAAAGTATGAAATTATCGAGGAAAATGGCAGTACTGGACTTTTAGCTTGATTTATAGTTGATTCACTGCTTATATTTTTAAACTATTTTATTTATTTATTAGGTATATGATAATCGCTTATATTATCGTAAAATACAATATTTTAATTTTTTAGAGGAATGGATTACTAACTTAGAGTTGTCAATGATTGCAAGAAACGAACAATCACACACACATAGACAAAACTTTTTCAATAAATAACCATGCGATACAATAAAAAATTAGTTTTTATAAATTGTTTGTCGGTATCGTTCTTTTAAATGTGCCTTTTCCTTTTATTGCTTAATTGACAATAGCCGATAGTCGAGAAATACGATTTATTCCCTATAAAACTTTTCAATAATAAGCACATAAACTCTCATACAGCACCTGCTACAGAAATTTTTTCAAAAGAATAGTTTAACTCAAAGCTTTCTATAATTGCATCAATTGAAAACATAAAACATCTGGGAACTTTAATTAAAAGTTTACTTGAATCTGGAAAATATCCTCGCTAAATAAGTCAGAAAACCCCAAATTTAAAACTGCTTCAATAAATAACCATGCGATAAAATAAAAAATTAGTTTTTATAAATTGTCTGTCGGTATCGTCTTTTTAAACGTGCCTTTTCCTTTTATTGCTTAATTGACAATAGCCGATAGTCGAGAGAAATACAATTTATTCCCTACGAAGCTTCTCAATAATAAGCGCATGAACTCTCATATAGCATCTGCTACAGAAACTTCACTTCTGGTTTCCCCGGTGGAACCATACATCAAAGGGGAGTTGCAGTAATTGACATTGTTAACAGAGCATTGTTGTCAAGGTAAGAGAGGGGAATTTAATCTATGTCTATCTCCCCCTCCTTTGCTTGGTGTAGGCCTCAACCGACAAACACCTGGGTCAATATATACGAGGGAAAAAAAGATGGCATCAGTGTAGCAGCAGAGAGAGAGAGAACCCATCTGGGTCTATTCAGTGGGAAAGAAAGAAACATTTGTGGTAGGTTTCTATCATGACTTTAGTCCCTATAAAAAATTCTGAGCTGAGCCGAAAGTTTTAGGTGCTACATTTTTTTTTTCTATCGACCTCTTTCATCTGAATGTGTATAGAATCTTCGATGATTTCTTTCTTGTCGAGAATGCAGGCGATTTTAATCTATTGCCAAAAGATGATTGATAATCTTAAGTTCGTACTTAAATCACTAATGTAAAAGTTTGTAACGATCTTGAATTTTTAACCACCTGTCAAAAGCGAGAAAAAAAAAATATTTTGGTGTAACTTCTAAATCATACCATATGTTTGAGGGGGGGGGGGGGGGGAAACAGCTGAAAATCTTTTATAATCTTTTCTCACTTTTTTTCCACATAAAACTAATCTTATATGTATGCAATGTCGAACAGAAAAAGTTCAAAAGTACGGATTAACGTTAAACAGATGGCATAATGAGGTAATGCCATTACTTTTCAATGGCAATTGACACGCACGAATTCTCTTTTCAAATTCTAGAATTAAAAAAAAAAAAAAAAAAAAAAAAAAAAAAATCACACAATTATAATAAAAATTTTATTTTGTTATTTATTTAGTTATATCTCATTTTATTCTATTCTTAATTTCGGATTCTCTCTAAGAAATTCAATATTTACTAACAAAAATATTATATATATATATATATATATGTATGTATGTATGTGTGTGTGTGTGTGTGTGTGTGTGTGTGTGTGTGTGTGTGTGTGTGTGTGTGTATTCATTTTAGAATTCTATTTTAACGAAATAATCAACATTATTGAAGCTAATAGGAAGAATAAAATGAATTTATAAGATAAATAATTTAAAGGTTTAATTTTTTTTTCACTTAATATCAAAATAGGAGGGAAGGGAAGCAGAAAAGCCAAAGACACAATGAAGAGTGATCATAAAGGAAGTTCTCATTTTGTTTACTTTAGTCGATAAATGCTACATAAACTCACACTTCCTCATGAAATAATTGTCAAAGGGAAAATTTTCAATAAAAATTAGAAGAAATAGAGGATGTTTTTCTAAATTTTAAATATTCACACAAATAGTTGTTATATACAATTAAAATCGTAGGTGTTTTGAAACATTTAGGTTTTATTTTTATTTTTTAATAAAGTTCCTGAAACATTCATATATGCTCACGGCTATTCAAACTCATAATGCAAAGCATTTAATGATCAATATTGCATTTTGATAAACGAATTCGACTCATTCAGAGCTGATGATCTTAATGTTTTTGCGAAAATTGATATCATATAGTTTCCCGTCGTAAAATTTATTGGCTGTAAGTTAAAATTGGTGTTTTCTCCAGAAAAAAAAAAAAAAAAAAAAAAAAAAAAAAAAAAAAAAAAAAACACACATATTTTTTTTATATATATAAATTATCGATTTCTAATTGACTAACAAGTCACTTTCGCTTTTAACCCTATGACCGTTTATCTCGCGATTTCCAAGAGCAAGACATTTGTAGAAAAAATTATACAATACACAATTTTTGAAGCAATTTTGTTTTAAAAATTAAACAGTTAAAAGGTAAAAATGCAGATGATAAATTTACTACATATTTCAAATGCATGATGATTTGAAATATGTCATTTAAAATTAATATATATGTTTAATCTTCAACTGATGGTTTGATAACCGCATCTTAAAAATTCATTTAAAATCATCTTTTTTCTTGAACATTGATATTTTTCTTTGTTTAATTATTAATACTTATTAAGGTGTATATCATTCAAAATTTATATATATGTTTAAATTTCACCTAATAGCTTTATATCTTCGTCTTATAGTTGAAAAATTCATTTAAAATCGGCTTTTTTCTCTTTAATATTTGATATTTTGCATTGTGTTGCTTAATTATTAATACTTATTAAGGTGCTCATCATTCAAAATTAATATATATGTTCAGTCTTCAGCTTATGGTTTGATATCCTCATCTTATAGTAGAAAAATTCTTAAGAAATCGGCTTTTTTCCTTAAAATGGATATTTTGCACTGTTTTGTCTAATTATTAGTACTCAGTAATGTGACGATTGTTCAAAAACTAAAATATAAGTTTAAATTTCCTCTTATAAGTTGATATCCTCATCTTATAGTTGAAATTTTCTTAAGAAATCGTTTTTTTCCCCTTAAAATTGATATTTTTCTATTGTTTCGCTTAATTAGTAATATTCATTAAGATGTTCATCATTCAAAATGAATATATAAATTTAATATTCATCTTACAGCATGATAATCTTGTCCATTTAACCTCATCTTAGAGTTCTTACGTGCACCCCTCATCTTACAGTTAATATTTAACCCTTTTTCCGCTAGGGAGCGCTGGAATTGGATTCGGAGGCGGCGGTGCGGGTGGCGGGACGGGAGGAGGCGCCACCTCCTGCTATCCCTGAACTCTTGTTTTCCTACTACTTACAGGTTTCACCAACTACGAAGATCCATAACATAAAAGTAAATATACTAGTCATCTACTACTAGTTTTTTTTTTTTTTTTTTTTTTTTTTCGAAGGATAAATGGTATTGATGCAGATCGAAATTTGAAAAATTCGCAGATAAAGTTCATAAAAATTCACATATTTAATTGAAAATAAACTGAATGTTAAAACAAGAAAGAAAAAAAAATTAAGCAAATACAAGATATTATTCCAAAATAATGTGTTTGGCCTTAAACCCAGACACTGCATATTTGTAGTTTCGGATCAAGGGGTGTTTTCAGACAGGGTTTTAAATTTACATTGCTTCGAGTTCTTTACTGACTTTAGAAATGACCCCACCCCGGGAAAAAAAAAAAAACATTTGATCGAAATATTTGATGGGAAAGATTTCGTAGAAGGTTGATTTATTTATAATCGCGAAATTACTAGAAACATAAATTTTGAACAATGGTCAGCTAGTGATTCTTCATTCCGCCCAAAACTACCTTTTTTGATATTCATACAAAACTATGACATAGCCAATCAGATTTTCTCTTAAGCGGCCTTTTTGACTTCGTGAAGATAATTAAATAATACATCTAATTCCTTCTTGGAACAGCCCGAGTCAGTAATTACTAACTGCATTGTTTATTCCTTTTACCTAATGACTTAAATTACTTCCAAATGAATAAGGATACGGAAATGTTTTAATTAATTTGTTTAATTTGGGAAGGTTAATAATTTAAAATCATTGTGCTTCGGTTGATATTTTATTTCCTAGGGAAAATTCATCATGTCTAGTACATAGGAATTAATTTCATGTTCTAGGAGCTTCGATCTAGGAAAGGGGAGGAGAGGGGGTGTGCGTGCATAAGTTGTTTGGCTGATGGTTCATGTATGTATATATATCACCCGCCAAGCAAGCTCTGGTTTAGAAAGGTAATTAGTGTGGCGGCTCAGAATAAATTCGAGTTTGAAATTAAGCCCAAGCAAGCAATTTAGGAGCGTATAGGCGATGATGCCATCAAAAATAGAAAAGTAGTTTTCGGAAATAATCATCTGACGTGAAATATTACAGGAGACGAAAAGTAATTATTATTTATTTTGATTTAATTTGTGGTAGTTATTTCATGATCTATATTAATCCAATATTACCCTTTTTAACATTTATTCAATGAGAAGGTATAAAAAATATTAACTACATGAAATCACATAAGTATTAAACATATAAACTATTAATTAATAACACGCGATTAATTAGAAATATAAAATGCTCTCAGATGCATAAAAATCACCAAATTCCCAGTAATTTGTAATTACATTCTGAGCGCAGAAATTTATCTGCAGTTCCTTCAAACTTAACTTCAAGTAATTTCGGTGCAGTAATCAAGTCGTATGTCAGTTTATGGAAAAGGTTTGATAAGTGTGCATAAACACTTTCTTTTTATTTTAATTCATAACTATTTTTTAAAGTTTGTGAATCAGTCTATGCTGCTCTGTAAAATAATTATAAAATTTCATGTTTGTATTGTATGCAACGTTTTAATTTATTATGTTTTTACTTACCCATCATACGTAGTATAGGGTAATTCTTGTAATCGTTTTGAAAATCGAAAAAAAAAAATTGACGCATATATACGTTTCAGACACTGGAGATTACGAAAAACATATTTTTAGAAAAAACAAAATTTGCCGTCCGCCTGTCTGTGTGTCTGTAAACACTCTATCTCCCGAAAAAATTGAGATAGAGACTTGAAATTTGGTATTACTTAGTATGTAATAATGGGAAGAAGCTTATTGAATTTCAGTAACCTCGATTATCCGGAACTATTATTTTCGGACTCTCGATATATTCGTTCTGATAAAAGGTATATAAAAATTTGCGAAATTGTTTATTTTAAGGAGTGAATATAAAAGACAACAAAAAAACATAAATTTTGCATAAAGCATGAAGTCGATCGGATAGTTAGTTGCCGAGATATTTGTAATCCTATTTTCAACACTCTTCGATTTTTCATGACCCTGTATTTCATCCAAATTTCAATTCAAAGATATATTTTAATTGGAAATGAGACGCTTAATCCGACGCAATAAACTGTTAGTTAATATGATTAACATTTTTGGAGTTATAAGGATGTTTCTTTTACGCAATTCAGTAGTAGAACATTTAAAGTTTATGACGTCATCAAGCCACGATTTTATTCGAATTGCAATGCATTTTATAAGTAGTTTACACATGTTTTATTTTCATGTTTTATATTATGCATAATCCATGATGGGTAAGTATTACGGTGACCCCCAACGACTAGTTTTAAATACCTTTCAACGTTTAAAAATATGAACGATTAAAAATAAAATTTAATTGAAAATTTCTTATCATTTTAATCTTGATAAAAAATATTATTAAATAAAATAGTTAAACTGGGTCAATAAAGGGAATTATACGCTTAGGTAGGTGAATATAATTTTAGTTTATCGAAATTCTTTAAAGGTAAGCTAAATTGTTCTAAAAATTACACCTAATATGAAAATCGAAATATCGAATTAATGTGTGTGTGTGTGTGTGTGAATATTTCATAGTTGGAACATCAATAATGCGTAGACAAAACCCCAAAACTGTAATAGAAATATAGAAAATTATAAATAACTAACTTTGTGTAAATAGTGACTTACGTTCATATTTTTATTTTTCGTTTATCTTACGTGCACGCGGGCGTATACTTATATATGCATAATGTAATGAACATGTATAAGCCACTTTCTTTCCGATGAAATAAAAACGAACCCAAATTTGGGTTCGATGCTCTCGTAACCAGGGCTTAACAAATGCGGTCGCCACTAGTGACCAAGTGTTTTTATCTGGCGACCAAATTCTTTAATCTGTCAGGTTTTTTTTCCTTCTTGTACAAAAATTTACCTAAGAAATGAGCACAAACAGGATTTAGAATAATTACCGAAGAGTTATTTCCGTTTCAAAAATAAACTCTCCAAAAATCGCCACAAAACGCTAAAAAACCCATAAATGATTCTGGAAATATTTAAAAATTGCAGAGAACAAAATTTATACTTTACTGGGCTAAAAGATAGAAACCGGATTCATTTTACGAGCGTCAAAAAGCTGCCACGAAACGTGAAAAAAGCTACAAATCGCATAAAAAGAGGCTAAGCTTTCAAAAATCGCAGAGGACAAAATTTAATTTATTGGGCTAAAAGACTGGAGCCGGATTGCTTTTTCTTTAAAGAATGTCAAAAGAACAATATAATAAATTATACACCTTGTAATAATATATTACTTTTAAATGCTAAAGGTGTAAAATTAACAACATAATATGAATTAAAATAACTTTTATTAGTTGTTTTACATGTTTCGACTCTTTCCGAGTCATTTTCAAAAACAAAATGAGAATATTCTAAAGCTGCACGGGCTTTGAAGTTATTATTTTCATGTACTTTTAAAAAAATTACGCACGTTATCTATTATTTTTTACTTGATTGTTTATTTTCATATCTTTGACCATGGAGTAACTCTAGCCACAGTTTCGGTAAATTAAAAGATGCCGCATCGTTACATATTGTATTTTTGCGCGTGAGTATCTCTATGGTTTCTCTTATTATGGATGGATGGTATAGACAGGACGGAAATATTTTTTTTACTTTCATTGAAATTTAAAGAAAAGAATTTAAAGTCAAAAGATTTCGCGAAACACGGAAAAACGTTAAAAATCGCTTTAAAAATTTAAACAAAAAAAAAAAAAAAAAAAAAAAAAAAAAAAAAACTCGGTACAATTCTAAACAGTGTAACTAATAATTCTAAAATATGATTGTTATTATATTTTCCCATTAAGTCATAAAAAACTTTTGTGCCTTTTGAAAATCAATGATGGGTGAAGGGGGATACATATTTTTTACTGGCAACAAAACTCTTTTGCTGGCGACCGCAGATTTTATCAAATTTGTAAAGCCCTGCTCGTAACTAATGTAAAAATTAGCTTTTAAGGCTTTTCTGAAATCCAAATTGGCTATGCCTACTGGCTACTTACTGTCTGACACATTCCTGGATTAATTTCTGTTCGCAAACGCATGAAATTTATAAGATTTGTTATTACTCTTATTAAAAATAAAAAAGATAAAATAATTTTATCTTCAACATGGCAAACGCATGCATTATATAGTAGTATATGCATAAGTAATTATCATTAATACTGTTCTCAAATCCAAACTCACTATTTTCTGACATATTTTTTAATTCAATTTTTTTTCGCAAACGCATGAAATTGGCAGGTATGCTTATTCAGAAATTATGTAATCGAAACACGTTTTCCATTTTTTGGTAAAGGAATAATATTTTTCAGAAAATACTGTCAAAATGGGTGTTTTGAACCGAATTCTCGACGCGGCACTGCGAGAATGGGGGAAAAACTTGCCGTCAGGTCACACGAATAGCTTATATCCTGAGAAGTCATTTATTTATCAAAAAATGGAAAAGTCAGTTCGATTACAAATCGTTTCAATAGTCAGGCCTGCCAGCGTTTAAAAATGAGTCAGAAAATGTGTCAGAAAGTTTCGCGTTGTTGAGCTGGTCATTTGAAAACCATATTAAAGAATTTTAACTAAACAAATTTGATTAACGGTTGTTAATTATATTACGTTTAATATAATTACTACAAATGAAACATTTAATTAATTATTTATTTATTTCCTTTAAATTGATTTAAAAATTTCCATGAAACTGACGACAGATAATATAATTCAGAGCCTCTCTGCACACAGAAAAAAATAAAACCCAATTTGGGTCGAAAGATTCTTAGGTATGTACCCAAATTGGGTCATGCCTGTCTTTGGTTCCACTGTGTATCCATTTTGGGCACTGTTAAATACCCATGTTCAGAAAATAAAAAATTAAATGTGTATTTAACAGTGGCTAAAATGGATACACAGTGGTAACCAAAAACAGGCAGGGCCCAATTTGGGTACATACATAAGAATCTTTCAACCCAAATTAGGTTTTATTTTTTTCTGTGCAAGCAGAAAAATCTAAAAGCACTCTTTTGCAAGAAATAACTCGAGTGCTCAGCATTAAACAAAAAGCACATTAGGATCTACCTACACGACTATTCTAGCTAATGAGAGCATGCTTACATAAAAAGGTAAAAAGTACTGAATAATGCACAGAAAAAAAAAAAAATAATGCACAGATGTGGGAAGAAAACAATATATCAAAAGAAAATGGAATAGCCCGATTCTTTTACTGATTACCCAGGAGGTTTGTGAATGAACCAATCGATACTAACAATCAGGAGTTTGGGAGAGAGCTTTTGTGGAGAAAAAAAGAAATCTCTTCATTTGTAGTATTATGTTCCATTATCATTCTTTTTATATATAAAAGCTCTTTTCCCATCTGAGTTAATGCCTCTTTAATTGCAAAGTTATCTTAATTTCACTTAGATTAAGCAAGAGCTTAATTTCTAATTCTCCCAAATTGGAGTGCTTTTTTTTCTTTTGCTGTGAATTTTTCTTATTTTCATGAGTATATATTTGAACATTTTTGGGATGTCCATGCTTTGGCAATTTTAATTGCGAAATGGCTGATTTAAAAGTTTCATTTTTCTAATTGATAGTTATAATTTTGTCCAAAACTTTTAACGAATGATTAATACGAAATTTATATACCTTACCGCGTTTACACACACACACATACGCCCTCCTGAGGTCAATTTTCCTCAACGAGGGCGTTAGCCAGCATCAATCAAAACTGGTCTCGAATATATGCACAAATTGTAAAGTACTCCAACGTTATACTTTTTAAGACCATTTTATTACGTTTTATTGTAAATTTTCTTGTGTGTCAAGAAAATGAAAGAACAAGTGGGTAAGTGTGATCGAAGATCGCACAAAGGAATTCGTTTAATATTCCTTTCAAAACATTTTATCCTTAATAAATAAATCCAAATGAAAAGTTTTTAATTATAATTATCAATACACTATCTCAATAAGAACACAGATGGCAGACAAACAAACAAAACAAGCGTGGCTTAACACAAATTTCATTTCATTGTTGCAACATTTTTTGTGACAAATATTTACATTTGAATTTAAAAATTTTCCTCTTTGTTTATATAACTACTAGCTGAAGTACTTGGCGTTGTCCGGGATTTTAAGAAAGTTTGTGTAGAAAAATCAATTTCAAAATTAAACATGTTGTATAGAGTATTTCCAAATGTTAAAATATGCCAATATTTCCATTATCGGGTTTTTATCATAATTCAATGCGTTCCACAAACTCATATGACGTTATATTCACTTGCTGACGTCATATCTACTTGCTTTCTCTATTTCTCATATTGATACTCTCTTTGTATGACTCTCAAACATTTGAAAAAGTCTGTTAAACTTCCAATATGACGTTAGATTAATTTTCTTTTTAATTCTCTAATGACATATTATTAACCTGCTTTTTGTATTTACACATACTCATACTCCTTGTATTATTGAGAAATGTTTGAAAATTTCCGTTATATTACCAATATGATGTCATATTAATCTTTTTTTTTCAATTGGTGAAACTTTTTATTTTATTTTCATTTTTCATGTGGAAATCTTTCAATATAAAATTAATTATTGTAGAAAGAATTTTATTGTGGATTTTTAATTGTTGGCAACTGCTATAACGAAAAATGTTTAAATTTAATAGGAAAAGGCTGTTAGATTTTTGATTTTTTATCTCTTTATATTAAAATAATACGACTTTTTCAAAATTTTATGATTTTCAGCGTGACAGTAAGGTATTCAGCTGTAAGTTCTTAGCTGTAGTTTCTTATACCGTAATTTTTAATACAACGAGGTTTTGGAGTTTCTAAAAAATTTAGCGCACTGGGCAATTTTTATTTTTAAGATACTACAATAATTCCATTTAAAATAACTCCACCTTTTGAACATACAGTTTAAAATTCCACCATGAGACCTGCGCGGATCGGGTTGTCCCAAACCAAACAAGAAAATTCCATTGTAACCAAAACCGAACACCGAAAAAAAAAAAAAAAAATCTTTGTCCTTCCGAAACCGAAATGAAAGAAAATCAATCCATATTTTAATAGAATTATAAATGTAGTATGCAATTATATCTCTAATTTCAATTTTCTTTTATATAGAAATATAAACATATATATATATATATATATATACAGTGGTGGCCAAAAGTGTGGACATTTTTTGAAAGTTTCATGTTTTTCAACTTTCTGTGCTTATAGAATATATTAATTTTCACTTAAATACAAATGTTTATATATCAAATTGAAGGCAATTTAATATAGAATTTAATAATAAAAACAGTATTACAATATATGTATTACAAAAAAAGTTATGCAACTAATAGTAAGATCTATATCTTAGATTTGCATTTTTTTAAAGTGATACTTACACAATCAATACTTAGTAGGATAACCCTTATTTTTTAAGACAGGTTCACAGCGTCTTTTCATTGAGTGAACAAGTGTTTGGAGTTCGTCTTTCGTAATCACATGGTGCCAAGAATCAATTATAGATTCGCAATAAGTTGTCTTTTATTGGATGGACGTTTTTTTCGTACAAGAATTTTCAAACGTCGCCACAAATTTTCAATTGGATTGAGATCAGGGCTGTTTCCTGGTCATGGTAATATATCTATGCCTTTATTTTGAAACCATGCTTTGCATACTTTTGCTGTATGGCATGGAACTGAATCCTGCTGAAAAATAAATGGTGCGTTGTTGGGGAAGAGATCCCTGATGGAAGGTATCAATTTTGGTTCCAGGACAGTTTCGATGTATTTTTTGGCATTCAGGATGCCATCAATCACTTGAATTCGGCCCACACCATCTGCAGACACACATACCCAAATCATGACATTTGTTGGGTTTTTTGTAAGTTGCTTCAATGCAATCAGGATGAAGTGCTTCTCCTACTCTACGTCTCACGTATTTTCTACCATCATTATCAAAGAGCGATATTTTACTCTCATCGTTCCAGATTACTTGCTTCCATTGATTTTCTGACCATTTAATGTGTTCTTTTGCCCACTTAACTCGTTTTACGTGTTGCTTTTGATTTAAATATGGTTTTTTCCTTGGAATTCTAGCTTGTAGTCCAAATCCTGATAACCTTCTTCTTATTGTTCTTGAACTTACTGCAATACCCGCTGCATTCATTTCACATCTAATGGCTTCTGATGAAATTTTTCTATCTTGAAGGCATAGCCGTTTAATTTTTCTATCGGCAGTAGCACTTGTGCATTTTTTTCGGCCTGATTTGGCCTTATTTTCCACTGATTTCGTTTTTTTATAACGTAAACAGAACTTTCGTTCACCAGAACAAGTCACTGAACCACCAACTTGTCTTGCAATTTCAGCATAAGAGAGGCCATTTTCTCTCAATATGACAATTCGGCTTCTTTTTGTAGATGTCCAATTAGTTCTTCTTGCTGATGACATTGTTTAAAATTAGTTTAATTAAAAAAAAGGACTTTAAATATTCAAAAACAGCAATACTCTATTCAATTGTACTAGTATGCATCATTACGCAAAATATTTCCACAACAATAACTCTTTTACCATACAAATAACCTAAACTATAGTTACAGACATTTGATTGGTCCTCAGAACAGTGTTTGTGATTGGCTAGTAACCTTTTATTACAAAACACGTCCTTATTCAAAACGATTTGTGTTTGTTTGTTCTACTAAAATTGGCATATTTTTTTTTTTGTAATACAGATATTGTAATACTGTTTTTATTATTAAATTCTACATTAAATTACCTTCAATTTGATATATAAACGTTTGTATTTAAGTGAAAATTATTATATTCTACAAGCACACAAAGTTGAAAAACATGAAACTTTCAAAAAATGTCCAAACTTTTGGCCACCACTGTATCCATATATATACTCATTAATATTTAAATATTGTAAAACATTTAAATAACGGACACCTCGGAGCCATTGAAATTATCTCTTACTCAGAGGCGTGCGCAAAAATATGCAAATATTTGTATTAGGAACTGTCTCCGCTGCCGCTCTTCAGGAGTGACTGTACGGAGGTCTTACTGTGGACATGCTATTACTTCTGAATTTGCGGATAAATTCGTCGGCTCCAACGTGGCCGTAATTCGGAGGCTTTTCTAAATAAAAGATTTAAAAAATATTCCCTACATAAAGTTTTCCGCTATTTGGGAGTGTCCGTTATGAAATTTTTTCTGCATATAGATTTTATTGGGTAAAATATTTTATACATTTTTTTTAAAAATCTGCTCAACCCGAACACGACACGTAAGAGTGAAAAAACCTATCCCGATAATGTAAGTCAACCCGACCCGCAGGAAAACTGTAGAAGTCAACCCGACCCGCAGCAAAAAAAGTAAAAATTAACCCAACCCGAACCCATCTCCTACCAAAAAACAAGTTGACCCAACCCAAACCCGATCCGCAGTACACAAGCAGGAGTCAACCCGCCCCAAACACGACCGACCCGTTGCAAAAAGCAGAAGTAAACCTGACCCGCAATTAAAAAAAATTAGACCCGATCCGACCAAGAATGCGGGTCGGATATTAACCTCCAAATTTCTGATATCGCCCCCCCCCCTTCTTTGGATGCTTTCTAGATCCGCCCTTGGGCGTGCAGCAGACGAATGCTTGAAAAAGTTTCTCAACTGCGCGCCTACAGAACCAACAATGCTGGGCAATAATCAATTGTATGTTCACCAAACACTTTGAATGTTGATATTATGCCCCTCATGTCTCTTACTTCACATATCACTGGCCAATGTTAAACAAAACTGTCGTCGAATACCAATCGAAATAAATATATAACCGTTCAGTGTCTATTTTATGTTAAAATAAAATTTAGACGCAACCAATGTCTCGTTTGCACTTGGCAAAATATTTCTAAAGTATGTACTTAATTTTACTTTTCAAATTTTAGATCTTTTAGTAAAGCTGTAAAAGAGATTTTAATACTTAAAATAACATAAAATATTCATTTTAGAAATATTTTGCCAACCGAAAAATAAATAAACACCCTTTAAGAGGAATATTTTCACAAATTTTAATTTTTTGATGAAACATTAGAAAAATATGAATGGACTCCAACAATGCTTTTTTTTTTTTTTTAATTCATTTTTGTTTAGAAAGGCATGGAGTTAGCAGGTGTTCTTATTCAGAAACTTTGTAATAGAAAGGCATTTTCCGTTATTTGATAAAGGCAGAAGATCTGTCAGAAAACACTGTCAAAGTCGGCGTTTTGAACTGAATTTCTGACGCCGCAGCACGAGAAAGGAGAAAAAAGTGTGATACGAATTGCTTATAACTCGATAAGTAATTTATTTATCAAAAAATGGAAAACTCATTTCGATTCCAAATCGCTTCCATAGTCAGGTCTGCCAATTGTATGCCCTTGCGTTTAAAAATGAGTCAGAAATTGTGTCAAAAAGTTTTGCATCGTTCAGCAGATCATTTGAGATCCACCTTTAATTAGGTAGATTAATTAGGTAGATTCCTTCCATAAAAGGAAAACGATTTCGCGTCTCTCATTTTTATTTATTTCTATTTACTAGGATGTTTTTTGAAAAAAGAACAAAGAAATATTTTTAGAAGGTTGTATTGTATCATTAAGCTTATTGAACATCCGGGCAAGCAAGCACTCCAAAATAAATAACATAAAATAACCATAACCGCAAAATGTTATATCCTGTCTGAACACATTTATGGAGCGAAGTATAGGACAAGACTTCAATAGCCTGGGACAGAAAGCAAACAGCTTCAGCATTATGACCGCACACAATGCAATCTGTCTCATACATAATTCACCCACCCCACAGGCTTTAGCGCATGTACCTACATACATGAGGCTGGGCTCTATTTGAGGGACAAGGACAAGTAAAGGGAGAATGGGGGAGCAACGTTGCCATGGCAACGGTGAGAGGAAACGCGACGGGAATGTGAACTGGGGTTCTGTTTCTGTGGAAAGCGTTGTTCAGTTGACTGTCCTTCGCTTTACACCTGACCGCACATTAAAGTACTACAAGAGGAGAATTGGGCAGTGGTTCTCAAAATGTTCATCCTTGTCCCCTTATTACAGGAAAACATCACACTTCTCTTCCCGTACACTTGATGCAAATAAAAATGACCGTCAAAGCTATTTTCTGACAGAATTTATATTAGGAAATTTATTTTTGATATAGGGTAGATGTGCCAGTAATGGATCACCTTCCAGTGATGGGCCACCTTCAAATTTTTTGGTTTATAAAAAATAACCAATAAAAATTCAGCTTTTTTTATTTCATTAATATGCTTTCTTTAAATTCTAGTTTTAAATACAATCATAATATCAATTATCTATTACTTTTTGTGGGGTGTCCATTACTGGAATTTAGGGTGTTTTGATTTATTTCTGTTATTTACAATTAAATTTCGATTCACATTGGGAAATGTGACTATGAGCATGGTTAAATATTGTTGTTAGATTAATATAATACAGTCGAACCTCGTTAACACGAACACTCAAGGGGAATTTTTTTTTGTTCGTGTTTAAAGTGGTTCGTGTTATCCGATATATTATACATTACATACAACTGGATGGGGCAATCGGAAGCAGTTCGTGCTAAAAGTAATTCGCGTTAGGCGTGTTCGTGTTAACGAGGTTTGACTGTATTAAAAAATGTGGAATATAACAATTATAACTATTAATTAAAAAATAATTTTTAAAGAAATTCCTTAAGGGTGTCCATTACTGGCACATCTACCCTATATACTTAATGTAATCCATCAAAATTATTTGTTTCTCTCCCTCCCCCCCTTCCACGCACACAGTAGCTGCAAAAATATTTTCCATTATATGAAATTATCTGAAATATACACTGCATTCGACAATTAACAAATTTCTCATATTTATTTGCAAAATATCAAATACTTCTAAAATTTCACTATGGAATATAGGTATACACAAATTTATCCATTAATATTCCCCCAATAATCAAGCTGGAAAAAAAAAAGGAACTGGAAAGGATTAAAAACTTATTTAAAACTACCATTTTAATGCTCGGTATCTAAATTTCATTTTTATTTTGCATGGAAGTGAATTTAAAATCCAGTAAGGTTAAGGCCATATTCTCTATCCCACTTTTAATATCCTCTAAAATATTTGGAATTTAAAAAGCTTATTAACATGTAGAAAGAATTTAAATGCATGAATCATCAGTCATAGAACACAATATTTTATTTTTATGCTTCTTTTATTAGAAAAAAAAGGGGTGGGGGAGAACAAGGGGGGAAAAGTACGTCATTTTTTCTTTTTCTTTTTTTAATCTAACAAATTACTTTAAGAAAGAAAAGCTTTTCTTTAGTGAATGCAAATTTCTCATGAAGGGAAGAAAAAGCTGTTTTAAAAAGAATGCAAATTTTTTTTCACAGATACTTCTAAAATCGTCTGAAGTTTAATCACAGTGACAGTTTTTTCTTCATGAATAAAAAAATTGCGAAATATGCAAAGAAGCTTCTGCCGTTTCTATTCTTATAGCACCAGTGATGCAGACAGAAACTTGGAATACTTTTTAGAATTTGCATTAATAACCAAAAGTGACCTCGCGTATTTGAATAAATTAGACAAATTCATTTGCATTTAAATAAGATATTTCACGTTATGTGACTTCTTAAGATGGATAAAAGTTTTAAAATTCTTAAACTATCAACGTATTTTATTGGCATTTGGATAGGAAGGGAGGGACAGAAATAAGAGAAAAATAAGAAAGAAAAATATTTCGCCACGCAAAGATTAAGAAACACTTTCAACAATGTTTATGAAAGAAACTGAACTAATTACTAATAACGTACTAATTACGTATCTTTTGATGAGGTGAAAAGTGTAATCAAAATCAAGATGACAAAATTCATAAAAGATGTATATTACAATAAGCAGAATACAAAGAATTGTGTAGACTCAAAGCTCGTGCATGCAAGCAATTTGCTAATAGCATCTAGCAATAACTATATGGACGATACAAACTATCCCTGAAATTATCTATATTGCAAGCAGTTACTTATACCATTTCACTAACCCACTCGATATCGAGAATTTCGATTTCGATTTTCGATTTTCCGAGAAAATCTCATTACTTTATGATAAGTAATCTTGATTATTTTCAATAATTCGGCACTCATGGGTCATAGAAGCTTGATTTCTGGAATTTCTAATGCATTCCGAGTCACTACCACACATAGATAGCAAATTCAAATCTTTCATGCGGCCATCATACGCCACACAACTGAATTATTTTGTATGTACCTGTGAACGAACGATGATTGAGATGCACACTGTTTTCAATAGGAAACATTCTGCTGGGAATTCAATCAACATATGCCAATTTCGTAGCAATGCAAGTACATTTACGAAAGTTAAAGTGAGGGAAGCCAGACGGGCAGATAGACAGACAGACGAACTGAAGTCATAATCACTTTTCAACTATGTATGAGTGTGTTTAAAAAAAAAAGGCACACATGAAAGAAAAATTACAGCTCTGATATTTTTTATTTTGCTGCTAAAAAAAACACAAGAAAAAGAAAATGATAAAAAGAAAAAATATTTTTTTAATTTAACTTTCTTAGAAAATTTATTATTTTAACTACTGGCTTAAATTACCTTTCCATAAAAATCTAATATAATGGAAAACAAAAAAGTTGATATAATGAAAAACTAAAAAGTTGATTTCCTTTCTTGCATTCCACCTAAGAACCTGGAGATCTGAAGCTTCAAATACAGAAAACTACACATGTTTTAGAAAAGAATCGCATATTATACCCGAATTTATATATTTCACATAACATAATTAATTCAAATCTAAATCTTCTTGATCTGACACTACCCTTCAAAGCCTCAAGGCTCAAACCTAATGTGACTGGATAATCCGCCTTAAAGCGACTCTCTTTACACGGATATCATATTGCTATATTAAAATACTATATCATATTTCTTTTTCCACTTATAAATACCTAGCATGCCGTTGATTGCATCATTTCTCGTCATAACAACACGCACCTTTGAAGCATTTAATCCCACGATCTGCTTGCTAGCTTACCAAGCTAGAACCTCAGGCAAGAAAGATAGAAAGAAAAACGAAAAAAAAAAGTGAAACACGCAGTAAATTATCCTCTGACATTGCTACACACCTCTAACCTCTCTCCATCCCAGGAGATCTATGTTTTTTATTTTTTCTTACTTTGAGATATCTTTTCGTGCAAAAAATATATTGAGGGGTTACTTCTTGCGAAAACAGTTTTATGTATTCTTGTCAGGGAGCAAGCAAACTCTAGTTCTGCTGCCTGAGCGAGCGTCTGGGAAGCCATATTGAATTCTTGCAAGATCGGATAATAAAACATTGATACTGTCGCATTTCGCTACGTCCAAAAGCCTGCGGGTAGATAAAATATGTAACTTTAAAGCTCAGATTATTATTCTTCGTTTCTAATTTACTAAAATTGATAAAAATCTGCGACTTCTCTGCCTCAGAGCAATTTCGTAAAAATATTACTTCAATTTTCCTGGGAAAGAAATCTTACATATTAATCTTTAGTTTTATCTCAAGGGAAAATCCAAACTTCGCTTTCCCAAATCATTAATTTATTGTATTTATTGCTGCATAAATATTGAAGGATTTCATATTTTAAGTTACCGAGTTGGGTTGATTATTGACGGCCAATTATCTACACTTGGGATATAGGCCCGGGGGGGGGGGGTGCCCTTCGTGGGGGTTTTTCTAAGGGAACCTAACCCGTATTTACGCATGGATAAATCCACGGCTCGAAGAAAACCACGAAAACTCCGAACGATTAGGCCGACGGGCGCGATTGGGATCGAACCCAGCACCTCCCGTCTACCAGCTTCGAGAGCAGAACCTCTCAGCCACTGGTGGGGCTTTAAGTTACCGAAGTGTTTTGAGATGAAACAATTTCTAGTACTTTGTCCTCGAGATTTAAAAACGGTTCTAATATATATATATATTTCCGCTCAACAACGCGAAACTTTCGGACACATTTTAAAATATAAAAGCATCGTACTTGCAGGCATTATTAATAAAATGATTTTTGATACAACAGTTTTTTTTTTTCATTTTTCCATAAATGAATTACATCTTGAGTTATAATTGATTGTTGTCGCAGTCGCAGGACCAGGGATGTAATAGCGCATTTTTTAAGGCTGTTCTTAAAAATCCAAAGGAGCTACTTTCTGACACATTTTTAAATTCATTTTTCTTCAGAAATTCATGAAATTGGCAGCTGTTCTTATTCAGAAACTATGTAATCGAGAGACGTTTTCCATTTTTTGGTGACAGAAGATCTTTCAGAAAAGTACTGTCAAAGTGGGCGTGTTGAACCGAATTCCCGACGTGGCAGTACGAGATAACAGAAAAACGTGACACGAATCGCTTATAACTCGATAAGGGAACTCGATAAACTCAAAAAAAGGGAAAGGCCCCACCAGTGGCTGAGAGGTTCTGCTCTCAAAGCTGGTAAACGGGAGGTGCTGGGTTCAAACCCCTGTCGCGCTCGTCGACCTAACCGTTCGGAGTTTTCTGTGGTTTTCTTCGAACCTTGCCGTAAATACGGGTTAGGATCCCTTAGAAAGACCCCCACGGAGGGCACTTCCCTCGCCGCCTATATCCCTAGCGCAGATAATCGGCCGTAACAAATAACCAACCAACAAACCAAAAAAATAAAGGGGGGGGAAAACTCCTCATTTTAATTCCAAATCGCTGCAATAGTCAGGCAGCCAATGTTATGCCTTTGCGTTTAAAAATGTGTCAGAAAGTTTCGAGTTGTTGAGCAAGTCAATTGAGAACCACTAGAGCATGTATACATAGCGTATATCCTCTGTTTTTCTACGGCTACAGCACTGCCCAGGACGGCAGTTTTTTCCGTTTCTTGGCACTGTCGTATCTGGAATTTCGGTTCAAAACACCAACTTCGAGAACCTTTTGAGAAAAATCTCCTGCTTATACCGAATAGCTCGATTACATTAGTTCCTTAATAAGAGCACCTATCAGTTTGATACGTTTGGGATAGGGCCGGCCCAACGGTATTTTAGCGCCCGTGCGAATATCCGTCAAGCGCCCCCCCCCCCCCCCCCCCAAAAAAAAAAAAAAAAAAAAAAAAAAACGCGAAATCTATATTTTTAATAGGTGATCTTTTAAGCGCTCCTTAAATCTGTTGCTGGTTTGGCGCCCCGTGCGGTCGCACGCTTAGCACACCCTTTGGGCCGGCCCTGTTTTGGGAACAAAAATGAATTAAAAAATGTGTCAGAAAGTCGCAAGTTTGAATTTCAGAACTGCCTTAAAAGCAATGGATTAGTATTAGTCATTAGAAATATATAATGAACAGTTGATTTCTGTGGCAAGAATTTGCTGCCCATACTAACCACTCATAAAAGGAAAGGAAAGAAAGAAAAAAAAATCATGACATTTTTAGAGAAATTATCTCTTATCTATATATACATATGGCAGAACATCAGCAGGAGTAAAGGATGAAACGTTAAAGCAAATACACAAAAAATTATAATTTTTTTCATCCTTATTGGTAATTTAATCTCTATCAAAATAAAATGAAAAAAAAAAAAAAAAAAAAAAAAAAAAGCTATTGGAAGTACACTGATACGAATGTAAACCATTCATCTGATAATTAATGTGTTCCTTATTTTTTGGGGAAAAAAAGTTATAAAAAACACGCGATAATTAATCTAAAATTAATTTTTAATAAAACAAAAACCGTTTATAAATATATAATTAATGATTGCAACCTTTGTGGCAAGTAATTGTTAACCTTTAGAAACTGGTGTATCTGTTTAGTAAAAAACAATGCAATGCTCTATTTTTTTCTTTCAAGAAACTGAATAATAAAACAAGGTATAGAAACTGGGAACGCTGAACAATAGTAAAACATTACCGCTCGGGTGATATATATATTTTTTTTAATTTTGCTTTAATTTGAGTATTTCTAGTTTCCCCTTTTTCTGCCCCCTCAACCACAACTGCCAACGCCACAGTTTTAAGCTACAACCAATCAAAGGCTTAGATTTCAGTTTTATGCAATCTGATTGGTCAGAGGTTATTTTATTGTTGAGTCAGAATTTCTGTCCTTTCTCCCCACACACGGAATTCTGTTCTATCTTAGAACTCTGTGTTTCTCCTTTTCCATCAACTAGGTTATGTGCTGCCATCTATTTTCGACAAGGCGAACTAAACATTTTAACGTAATCAGTACATAAACATAGAATAAGAACTATAAAAGTATTACCATGTTTGTTTATGTGGGAGCCTGGGAGCAAAAGAACAGTTGAACAGTCAAGCAGGGGCGCCCATACGATCAATTTTAGTGGGTGTGGACAGAGACGGATCTAGACTAAAATTTAGCCGGGGCAAGTTTGTAGATTTGCGCCCCCCCCCTACTCCCAATGCTTTTAAACATTTCAACTCATTCAACGCTTTTAATTAAAAATACTTCCCCCCCCCTTCATTTTTCTTTAATTCCTTTAATGAAAGTGAGCCTTTTGAATTCAAGTCACTTGGATTTGTCAAACTCTGTGTACGGGAATTTCTTTTTTCAAATTTCTCAAAAATATACACTATATTCTTATTTATACAAACAATGTACTATAAATATAAATACATCAGTTAGAAACAGTAACTTTATCTATGTATAAAAATGGTGGATTCAAAGGAGCAGTGATGTGGCGATCGCCCCACCCTTGGGCGCTGATAAAAGGTCTCCAAGTCAACATGTGCAGTGCAGTGCAGGCTTGTTTTAAAGTCTTAAAACAGAATTACGGTAATGGGTCATTGATGAAAATCATTACCAAATAAATACACGTCGATTCGTATCAGGAAACTCTATATAAAATAAGTATAAGTTAAATGTATGTTTCCCAGGTTCAGCTAGATGAGAAGGCCTACCCAAGAGATAAAGTTTAATAAGCCCCAACCATGTATGCTTTACAAAAATAAATTCAATATGCAAGTTAAATGGTTTTAAATAAAAATTCTAATATAAAATATTTTTTATAAAACTTTAGTAAAATTTCCCGCGGTTCAAATAATAATCTTTAAATGCTAAAATGAATACTTTGGTCTTTCTCATTTATTACGGTATAAACAATTCTAAAATTTGACTAATACTACAAAAGTTTAAAAATAAATATTTAATATACAAAAATCTGAAAACATGCCCCAAATATTCTGTTACAACTTTCACGGCTATATAACGAATTAAAATTAGTGTGATGACCATGAGTCTAACTGCAAAAGATTACCTCTAAAAAGGGTAATTCAGTTTTTCGTCAGCTATACTTGGTTGCTGAGTAAATGCTCCATTAATAAGTTTCAAAATATTTGTTATTGAACTACATTAGAAATAAAGAAGCAAGCAATTTTTTTAAGCAGGAAACATTTTTTCAAATAACTAACTTCTTAAAAATTATAGTCAGTGTTGAATTCAGACACTTTTCTCCGGGAGGGATTTCTGCGGCTCCGGGGGGGGGGAAATTTTAGAGTTTCGGGGGGGGGGGGGAATTGCACTTTTTAGCCATTAAAAGCATAAAATCTCAAACCTTCCGGGGGGGGGACATTCCCCCCCCCGGGCCACCCCCTGAATTCAACACTGATTATAGTGGAACTGTTATAAACTTTATTCGTTATAGTACGTAAAAAGAAACAGGAGATTTGAAGCGAAAATATAAGCATAGCAAGAAATGTAAACAATCATGACGATCTCGATTAAAAGTAACATTTAAATTTATTGCTATATTACCCTACGCCGTTTAAATTTAATTAATGTACTTTTTTGCTTCAAAATTAATACAAGTGGGGTGACTGTGAAGCACAACTTAAGTTAACATATTTTATTAGATAAACATTTCTAATGGAAGATTTAATTAATTTAAAAAAAGTATAGGTGCGATATTTTGGAAATCCAAATTTAAAAGGCTTATTAACAACTGATAAACATAAATAAAGACATAAAACTGACTCCCATGGATAGAAAACCTTTTTAACTACATAAATAAAATGCCTTTAAAGGGCCAGAACACGTTGAATTCTCAACAGAGTTATAAGTTTCGTTTTCTAATGTCTGTTTTGTCTAATGTTCGTTTTGTAATTTCGTTTTCGTAAATGTCTGTTAATTACAAAAATATCTAAATTTAGAAGAAATTAATAAAAAATCGATTTATAATTCTTTTATTACATATCAACTCAGTTATTACATAGAAAAGGAGATGTTTAGAACAGAAATAATACATATAAATTATAATATGGTGCAGCACGTATAAAACAAACAAGTAACTTGGTTGCTTACCTCAGAGATCCGCACGGACCGGAATTTCCAGGGCCGAGCCCGGCCCGATCCTTACAAAAAAATTATTGGCCCGGCCCATGCAAAAAAGTGATTGGCGCGGCCCGGTATAAAAGTTAAAAGTTCGGCCCGAGCCCGGCCCGACCTGGCCCGGTATAAAATCTGAAAATTCGGCCCGAGCCCGGCCCGATATAAAAGTTAAAAGTATGTTTTATTAATTTTAATTGGAAAAATCCTTCTAAAATTTATTAAATGATTATGTAAATCCTCTAACGTGGTTTCAAAAATTCACGAAACATACTTTAGAAGATGAAATTTTCATTAATTCATATTTTGGGACATAAAGGGTTGAAAATAGTTTAAAATGATCATTATTCTACGAATAAAATTATGTGTACTTTTTACAAAGATTGTTGCCAACGGCTGATCCAAAGAAGAGGTCATGTGGTTCATAATGACTCCCCTGAACGAAGAAAATTTCTAAAGAATGTTTTAAAAAGCTATATTAAATTCTTTTAAATTTTCCTCTTGATCAACAAAGAGAATCTTTTTCACTGTCTGAAGCTCTACTCAAATCCAAATTAGGTAATTTCTGAAAGATCCATGAAGTCAATTTTAATCTCAGATGCAAGACAATTGCAAGTGCACTTATTCAGAGCAAATATGATTGAATAGCATTTTCCATTTTTCGATAAAGGCAAAGAAACCTTCGGAGAAATCTCCGTAAAATAGGTGTTTTAATCTGAATTTCAGGCCATAGCAGCCAATTGCTTCCTCATGACCGCATTTCTGTAACTGCCAAGTCTTAAAAATTGGCTTAAAATGCTCATTTTCTGGATGATTCTTTGCCTTTATAAGAAAATGGGAAATTCTTCAATTTCTTGGTATCTGAATAAAATGTGTAAATTTTATATTTTTACAAATATTAATACAATATTTTTGAATTTACGAATAGAAATGACTTTCTAAAAGTTTCGGAAAAGTAGCCATTTTGGATATGGCAACAGCCTTTAATATAAAAGTTACTTATTAAGATATGTGACACACCCCCACTCAAATAAAAAAAAAAAAAAAAAAAAGGAGCCACGTCTTCCCGTTTAATGGAGGGCTGAATACGCCCTTGATTGTTGCGTCAGGACTCGGGACACATTTTACTGATTTTTGCATGGATCAAATCCGGCCAATAATGTTAGATCGTAAGTGGAAATTTCGGCCTTTGCACCTCTAAGAAGAATGAAGTTTAGGCTAGGTTCGGCCCAGAAAAACGAAGTCTAGCCCAACCAAACCGAGTCTGCAGAAAAAAGTAAAGACCGGAAAGAGTAAACACTAGGCTCGACCGGGTCCGAATATGCAGAATTAAGAAAGGGACAAGTCCGGTCCGGCACGGAAGAAGTAAAGACCAGCCCTGGCCCGGAAGCCCGAGTTTTCAAAATAAAATAAAGCCCGAGCCCTGCCCGGAAAGAGTGAAGACTAGGCCCGGCCCGACCCGACCCGGGTTATCATTATTCTCATCTAATATCTTTAAAGCCTTTCATGATATCTATGTTTACATTAAACCATATTGTTGCTAATTTTTTTTTTCACGCGAACCTTACCAGTACTTCCTAAATAAAAATCGGCCAGAGACCGCGAAGACCTCTAGCTTACCTTCATGAATATCGTTCGGCTTAAGCCATGAGGACATACTAAATTATAGCTGTGAAGCCTCCTTTTCTCTTTTTTTAGTCTTCTTTCTGTAATAATCACCCGAATGTGTTTTAGACATAACCAAATAAAATACTGCGCACGCTGTAAAACAACATAGAACGATGACTGAAAAAAGATGACGCAAAATCCTTGAATTTTTAATAAATAAAAAATTTCTTAAAAATACTGGTGGCAATGTGATATTTTATATAATGTAATATAAATTAACTTATTTTTTATTTCTGATCCTTATATGCAACGAAAGTAAACCGCCGTTGAACAAAATAAAATTGAATATCTTTTCATGTGAATTTTTGATTTTCTTTTATTCTTAATCTTTTATGATTCCTCAATTTTGCGCCCTTCCAAGTCTTGCACCCGGGGCAGCTGCCCCGGCTAACCCCCCCTTAGATCCGTCACTGGGTGTGGAGGCTATGAAAAATCTCAAACCTATCAAACATTTTAGTAAATATTCAAGGTACAGAAAAATCTGTCTATGTTGAAACCTAACCTACTTTTATATACTTTCGTGGAATTTCAATCGAAGAAAAAAAAGAATTTTGCTGATTTTTAAAAACTTATATTAAAATTTAATATTACTAGAAATGATTGTGATGACAATATGTAAACACTGCATTTCATATGAATTAAAATTAAATTTATAGTCCTTTATTTTTCAACTGAGGTAATTTTAATAGTATATAAAATATGTAGGCTAATAGGTCCATTGACAACATTTATCTGGAGAGTTTCAGTCAATAATTAGTTCTTATTTTTCATGCCATTCGTTACTCATTTGATGCATCAGTTCATAAATTCGTTTCGTTAAAACAATTAAGGATGTAAGTTTTGATTTCGTAATTAAATGTAATTAAAAAAAACATACTTTCATTAAAATTCACAAAAAAGTCAACTTATATTATAAAGCACAAATGTGTGCGTCGCTCAATGCTGACGTCATAATGATGCGGGCAACCAATGTGCTAAAAATGGATGAATGTTGCAACAATGGGGCTATTTTTTCTATTAAACAATCATAATGTTTATTTATATGGGGGGAATGCAAGTTTTGGGTCGACGTTGACCCCACTTATGGAACGAATTTAAAAAAAATAATGTGCAATTTATGTATTGCCCTCAAGAATACATATATGTATTAATGTATTCCAAATTTCAAAGCTCACCATCCACAGGAAGTGGGATCACAAGATTTGACTGCCAGAATACATACAGAAATGTAAGTTAAAAGAAAGTATGTAAAAGATATATATTGTCTAATCGTCAACACCTTTTTTATAAAAATCTTCATCCAATTCTTCGCTAATATTTCTGATACAATTCTTGACTTATCTGAAGTATCTGTTTATGAATTCTCTTCTATAAAAATCTGTATGATGAAAGATTGACTGCTACTTAGAAAAGTTTTTAGACATAAATACAAATTTGAGGACAGATTATAGAGTTCTTCATATAACAAGACGCCGAAAGTCAATAAAAAAATTAGTATTTTTAAAATAATTTTAATTTTTATGATGTGGTTAACAGGGACGCCATTTAGGGGGCGGGGACTGGGGAAACAGTCGACCCCCCCCCCCCCCCACTCTAAGGAATTTGAAATATCAGACAAAAAAAAAATATTCAAAATATGATCAAAAGCTAAAATAACGTCAGACTTCACAGATTTGATTAAAATAAAAAAATTAGTCGGATGTGCCAATCCCAAAATTTTCTTCTATTTCATACAGGTTTTACCAAACACCAAAAACAAATTAGCACCAATTTACATCAAAGTCTAACTGAATCTAAAGTTTTATTAAATTCTGTGCGTTAGTTCTTGAGATATAGCTATCGTGATAATCGTGTAAAATGTAGCATAGTAGCGCCACCTGTTGGATGATTTATACCAAAACATAATCAACGTCTATTTATGTCAAGGTCTAACGGAATCTGAAGTTTGGGGAAATTCTGTGCATTAGTTCTTGAGATATAGCTATCATAAGAATCATGAAAACTGTAGCATAGCAGCGCCACCTTTCGGGCGATTTTCACCAAAAACTAATCAGCACCAATTTATATCAAGGTCTAACTCAATATAAAGTTTGATTAAGTTTCGTGCATTAGGGGCCGTTCAAGTATTACGTAAGCATATTTTTAGTCATTTTGTACCCCCTCCCCCCCCTTGTAAGAAAATATAAGCAAATGCTAGCCCCCCCCCCCCTTTGCTTACGTAAGATTTTATGACAGTTTATACATCAAGACTTCTTGACAGATAAAAAGTTACCAATAAATTACATTATTAATCATACAAATTTATATAAATAGGCATATAGGGATGTGCTATCAAAAAATACAAAATGGTTTTAATATATTGTTGTTTATTGCATTAAACAAACCATTGTTTAAACCACCAAATTCATTGTTTAATGCTTACGTAAGAACTGTCGTGACCCCCCTCCCCCTTGTCAGAGAAAATAAGCAGACTCTGGACCCCCCCTCCCCCTTTACTGCTTACGTAATACTTGAACGGCCCCTTAGTTCTTGAGCTAAAGCGCCCACAAAATTTTTGTCACATACAGACAGATAAATAGACTCACAGACAGACATTTTCTAAAAACAGTTGTTATGCAATTGTTGCCTTTTGCGGTCACCGTAGTACATCTTCTAGCATTGAGACCTTAGTAGTATGGTATTTGCTGTCAGCACCGGTATTCAATTGATCCTGAACACGTTGTGAAAAGAAGTTCTCATTTAAATAATCAACTAATAATTTATTGATTAAATTAGCATGAAAAAAATGTTACAGTAATAGTCCTTATTGGTCCATATATATTATTAGCACTTGCCGTATGCGACTGTCGAATGACAATTTCCCTGATCGCACGTTTTTCGCTACTTCGTTACGCACCAGGCACCACTCATATACACCGTTCCGTTCATAGAAGTAGGAACAATGAACACAAGCTGGCGGCGGTATAGGTCAAGTCCAGTCAGGTAAAGATGAGACACTCAAGCAAGCTGATAACAAGTTTAGACAGGAAAATTGGTTTGCATTAGTCATTTTTATACTCTTCGTTATCATATTAATAGGAAGGGATCTCATAGTTATGATAAGATAAACCACGTAATGTTAACAACAAAGTGTTATTCGCAACAAAATTAAATTCAGTTGCCTTAAAAAATTGTGATGAAAAGGGTATCGAGACTATCTTGGAAAAATTTTAGGTGAGTGAAGTTTTATTGTAAGTTAAAATCTTTTTTAAATGTCAACACCACTCCCGTTTTGTCTAACACATTCAAAATACACAACATCAGTTTAAAAGTCACATAGTGTAAGCTAGAGAAAACACATAACACTTTTTCCACAATCAAACTATTTTATTTATCATTTAAAATAATACATATCAAATAAGCCTGTCATATTGAGCTGTATACAATTCTAATTTCAAATTTTTTTGTAATGTCCAATTAAACACTTGTTCAGTGAAATCTTCAAAAGAGTTAAACAACTTGAAAAAGGCATTCTCAACATGTACACGTATATTTTGATTTGTTAATTCAAGTTCCCTTTTTGAAAGGAAACAAGTAATGTACAAAAAAAAAAATTAAGTCAATTCCTACTTTTTAATCATAAATATATAAAATAAACCCGTGCGTCCCACGTTATCTTTATTGAACATTATTATATAATCATCGTTGCGGTATTTTATTTATGTGGCATCACTAATTTGAGATAAATCTTTCATTTCATTTATGAAAACAATGGGAGGAATTTTTTTCTCCCTTTTAAAACTAAAATTAATGAATTAATATTTGAAAAAACTGTATTAACATAAAGTGTCATCCACTACAAGTTTAAAAAAATTTATTTGAACTTGAGTGGATGAATAGAAATTTTTTATTAACGATTAAAAATTTGAACAAGATATATATATAGAGAGAGAGTGTGAGCTAATAGTGGGAATTTAAAAAGGGATAGCGGTCTCTAAGTCTCCATCCTGTGTTTCATGACATATATCCACTTTAACGACTATATACCATTTTATTGACTTTTTCATTTGCAATTGATAATTTAATTCGTTTAAAACATCCGATCGAACTCTGTTAAAAAATGAACGAAAGTCTTTTTGATTCATCTCATTGGACATAATGATAGTTTTAGTAAAAATATTTCGCACATCATTTTGTCTTTTAAAATACTTCACTTTTTCAAATAATTTTTTTTTTAAATAATATATCTTTTGAATAGGGTGACTTCACAACATTAGGTGAAATTTTATGAAAAGCATCGCAATGTTGTAATAAATCTGATTCCATAATTAAATATTTCACACGAATGCTGTTTTCCTGACTTGTGAGTCTTCTTATGTTTCAATAAGTCAGCCATTCTTGAAAACATCTCGATGCAATCCCCACACCTTGAACTGTTTAGGCCAGCCATACTCAACCTGCGGCCCGGTGACCTTTTATGTATGGTCCGAAACACATAATCATTAATCTCTTATTATAAAATTAAGATGCTCTTTAAATATTTTCTAACACCTTCGCTGTTGCTTATATATTTTCATGGGAAGACAAAATCCGCCAGTTATTTGTAATTACTAATTTAGAATCATTGTTAAAACATCTTAAATGTCATTTCCTTAGTCAAAAATTACTTCTTTTCGTGTGGTTCTAATCGTGCTATAGTGGTGTACACTAATGCAACATTATTCCAAATTAATTAAATTGGCACTATATATTTCTACATTACAAAACAAGTTGGAAATTGTACGTCAAACGTGACAAATGAGGTGCGTTCTTACTATAGCTAGTTATGTAAATATTCAGATCTTAAGGTTTTTTAATTCTGTGAAATGAATTATATCGTCTGCAGATTAATTTCTGTCATAAAATAAGTATCTCGGTCGCTTGACGATTAAACATCGGAAGCTCCTATAACAAGAAAGCACCGATTTCTTTTAAAATTTCAAATTTCTTAATAAATATTTTTATTAATATCTCCTAAAGTTTTGATTCGATTTTTATAAAATTTGAAATGTCTCGACAAAATTCTGCAAAGATAATATATCTTAAATTTCAAATCATTCGGTTGGGTAGTTTTTGAGTTGTTCTATGCGGACGGACGGACGGAACAGACGACGGCAATAGATGCTACGTATTTATATAATTACGAACGCACCTAATAAATAAAAAGTTTTTGCTTTGAAAAAGGAATGATTTATTAAAGAAAACTCTTCATATGAAACACTAAGTTAACTTTTCGAGGAAATGCTTTGTTACAAGTAGAACACACAAAGGGTAACTTCTGTTTCTTCAGTCTTGATGAGGTGGGTTTCACTTCGTAATTCGAAACGGATCCTTCTTTAGATAAAAGTGTAGAATCCATCTTTTGATTATTTAATTCTGGTGATGAGGATTGACAGTCCAAGTTGGTTACATCACCAACACAAAAATCTATAACTCGTTCCATAACAAGTTTAATACTTAGACGAAAATCACAACCTTTTACATCAATCACAAAGTACTGTATAACATTAAAAACTTTATTCGTAACAGAACATTTCATTTTAGAATTTGGTGATGCTGCTTTACAGAACATTTCACTTTAGAATTTGGTGATGCTGCATTGTTATATTATTATGTTTCATACCTATCATATCGCTAATACTTATTCGGATTGTCGTGGGAAAAAAAATGGCAGAAAAAAGTTTTACATTGCTATTTCTAAACAACAATCTTCGCGGCATATTTCTACATCATTTTCAATGGAAATCTACCCCGAAGTAAATTTTTTGAAAATAGTGGTGTTAAAATTTTTTGGCAACATTCATTACATGACAAACGTTAAATACACTAATTATATTGACTTTTTATTTTGCTCTGTTATACTGCTTTTGTTATCATATTATTTTAATTACCATTGTTTTACATTATTATACAAAGTATGTTGGGGCCCGCCTAACGTCACAAACATATGCTTGCGGCGCGCCAGAAAAAAAGGTTAAGTATGGCTGGTTTAGGCGATTTATAAATCTTTTGATAAATACATAAATCACTCTTTCGCGAAAAAACTTCAGCACACATACCTCACAACGAAAATACTTTTCCTTTAGATGACTTTTCATATGAAACACTAAGTTAACTTTTCGAGGAAATGCTTTGTTACAAGTAGAACACACAAAGGGTAACTTCTGTTTCTTCAGTCTTGATGAGGTGGGTTTCACTTCGTAATTCGAAACGGATCCTTCTTTAGATAAAAGTGTAGAATCCATCTTTTGATTATTTAATTCTGGTGATGAAGATTGACAGTCCAAGTTAGTTACATCACCAACACAAAAATCTATAACTCGTTCCATAACATGTTTAATACTTAGACGAAAATCACAACCTTTTACATCAATCACAAAGTACTGTATAACATTAAAAACTGTATTCGTAACAGAACATGTCATGTTAGGGGGCGCTTGTTTCAAAATACTAGCATTTTATTGGTTAAAAAAAATCACATAATCCCTTTGATAAACTTCAAAAAATCACGTGATTTCTTTTTCTCATATAACATACAACCTCTTTTAACATCCACACATTTTATTTATTATCCCTAGAGGGCAACACCGAAACATGTAAAAATTTAAGTCCCCCTCATAATTTAACTTCTCTACATGTTAAAGCACCCCCCCACAAAATAAACACTCTCCTTTTCTAACTTCCCCTAAATAAAATAGTGTACAACATTTTCTAACTTCCCTAATTAAATTTTTTTTTAAACATTGTGCAAAATTTTCTGATTTCCCTTATTAAAACTTTTAAAAATATTGTACAAAAGTAAAATTTGAATGTTCTGTGAATAATATTTTCAAATTCGAAACTAAATTAATTCTATCAACAAAATTTCTACTTGGTCACTTCATATAAGTAAAGTAATGTTATCTGTCGAACAAATTTCCTGTTTTAAAATATGCATAACGAATATCAATACATTATTGGGTGATATTGTCTTATCTTACCTTCTATGAAAAGATTTATTCTGTGAAAACATGTAACAGAAGAAAGGTATAGTATTTCAGTGAATTCCAATGCAACATGGTCTTAATCGTATGTATGTCTTTAAATAATTTACTGTAAATGTTGAATAATTCCTGTAACATTTGATATGTTTTCGACTTTTAATGCAGATTTTGTTAAAATGCAGCATAATAATGTGTAAATAGCTTATATTTCTTAAATAATAATAAAAAAGATATGTATTTTATTTAAAGTGACCTATAAAAAGTTCATTTAATTTAAAGTTAGTGTATCCTACCCACTGCTTAAAAAAAAAAAAAAAAAAAAAAAAAAAAAAAAAAATCTGTTAGTTATTTTTTTAATTGTTTGATATTTTTTTAAAGTGAAAATCTATCGACTGCTTTTAAAATGTTGTATTGATTTTTAAATGAAATCACTTAAGTGTTATACCTTTAACTAAAACAGGTTAATAATTCAAATAACTGACGTTATAAAAACAAGATTTCATTCTCTTTTTTTTAATGTTGGTTGTATAAAGTAAAATAGTATGGTAAAAATTTATTGTAATCGTATAACTCTAAACAAAATACCTGCTCTCAAGTTAAATTCTTGTTAAAATTCTATTGTTGTGTGTTATTATATCTAATAATTTGCATGCCAAATCACTTATTAACTAAATGTAATGATTATGTCTTATGTGTTGTGATTGGTTGGTTATCTGCGTTAGGGATAAGAGTGTCATATAGGTCTTTCTAAGAGATTCTAACTCCTATTGAGACAAGATTCAAAGAAAACTCTGAACGGTTAGGTCGACGAGCGCGAGAGAAGTTTAAACCCAAATGTCTAGTAGCTCTAAAATCTGAACTTTGCACCTACAGGTGAGGTTCTTATGTGTTGATGAATTCCGAAATGTTTCTAAGGCACTTTGTGAAATAAGTTATTTAAACTTTCCTTTAAAAAAATGTTAGCTATTGTAAGTTAATTAAAAAAAATCCGGATTTCATCGAAAACTCTGATAGGTCGACGAGCGCGAGAGAAGTTTAAACAAAATTCCGAACGGATAGGTCGACAAGCGCGAGAGGTAAACCCGAAAATAGTGAATAACTATTTTTTGTAAAGCAATACAAAGCAAAGTGATTGTATTAGAAAAGTCAGAAAGAATTCCATTTTTTATTTTAGATGATAGTTAGCAAATAGAATTTTTATTTCAGGTGAAAAAAAAAACAAGTACGGGTAAGTGTGATCGAAGATCGCTCAAAGGGTTTCGTTTAATATTCCTTTCAAAACACTTTATACTTTCTTTAACAAATCCAAATAAATTTCATTTAGCAACTAAAAAAAAAAAAAAAAACTCACGTTTTTTGTTAAGTAAAAATTTACCGGTTTATTTTTTCGTTTTTCCGAGTATCCAAACCAGTCCGATAACGGGCTATATATTCTGTCATAATAATATCTGTCACGCGGACTAAATGTGATATAAAAAAATAATTTCAAAATTAAACATGTTGTACACCTTCAAAATGTTAAAATATGCGAATATTTCCATAATCGGATTTTTATCACGATTCAATATGTTTCTCAAACTCATATATTTACTATTCTCTATTATTCATATTGATACTCGCTTTGTATTATTCTCAAACATCTGAAAAATTCGTTAAACTTCCAATATGACGTCAGATTTTCTTTTTTAATTCTCTAATGACGTGATATTAATCTGCTTTGTGTACATATACACATACTCATACTCCTTGTATTATTGAGAAATCTGAAAATTTTCGTTTTATTACCCACTATGACGTCAATCAATTTTATTTCATATTAATCTTTTTTTCAATTGGTGAAACTTTTTATTTCATTTTCATTTTTCACGTGGAAATCGTCTGGTAGAAAATTAATTATTGTAGAAAGAATTTCATTGTGGATTTTTAATTTTTGGCATCTGCTATAACGAAAAATGTTTCAATTTAATAGGAAAAGGCTGTTATCTCTATTTATTAAAATAATGCGAATTTTTCTAATTTTAATATTTTGAGCTCTTCACACTGGTATTCATCTATATACACAAAGTTTCAACTCTATAAGTTATACAGTTTTTGAGAATGGCTCTGTGACGGACAGACAACAGAGCGGGAGTAATAGGGTTTCGAGAGATGAACGAAACCCTAAAAATAGATTTCACGTTAAACATTTATAAAGTAAAACAAAGTCAGAAAGAATTCCATTTTTATTTCAGGCGTTAGTTAGTAAATAAATTTTTTATTTCAGGTGAAAAAAAAAATAGATTTCATGTTAAACATTTATAAAGTAAGAAATAATTCCATTTTTAATTCAGGTGAATGTTAGCATAAGCCCTCCCCCTCTCTCCCTTATCGCACTCACTTTCTGTTATGTTTCCGGTAATACTTCCTACCTACACTTCCTCTCACGTTTCCGTAATACTTCCTGTCTACTTTAAATCCATTCACATTTAAGTTAATACTTGGAGAAGAAAAAAAAATCTCGTTCATGAGAAAACTTCCCATATAACCTACAAAGGCGAAACATAATTCCATTTTTATTTCAGGTATTAGTTAGCATAAGCCCCCCACAAAAATAAGCCCTTCCCTCTCTCCCTTATCACACTCACTTCCTGTCTTACAAACTTGTTCCAACATGTCTGTTATCAGCACCTGCCACTTCTGGTGTCAACATCTGCCACTTCCGGTGATCTTGCGAGGTCACCACCGCTTATGTAGAACTGTCTTCTATCACCTACTAGCAAGTATAACTGTATGGTGTTTTTTTCGTCGAAACTTGATTTTTTTCCCGTTTCAGAAAGAATTATGTTATAGACAGGTTTCGCTTGGACAAGTTTCACTGTAATTCCCATATGGTCTTCAGAAGTGCTCTACCGAAAGGAGGTTTCAACAGTCTTAAAGAAATCGGAAAAAACGGTACCTGTCTGTAACTTAAAACTTTCATAATATTTTAAAATTATACTTGCTAAGACGAAAACCTGCTTAAACGAAATTTTTCATAGGCCCCTTAAGATTTCGTATTAGAAGTTTTACTGTCTTTGTATCTATGATTCAGTAAACGTTTCTTGTTCGGAAGGGGGGGGGGTACAGTCCCCTCTCCGAACTCCACCCTTGGCTATGCCACTATCCTCAAAAAACTTCACCCCCCTCCCCCCCCAAGAAAGTTCTGAAAGCGCGCCCCTGGTGGTTAATTGGAGAATGAAGAAAAAGTCCTTCCGGCCTGTACCGAGAGAAAAAGATAGAAAGAGAATGTACCAAATAAATGAATTTGTGTTTGTACAAAATTTAAGTCATTATTTAAAGGCTTACTTAAGGAGGGTTATTCCAGATATAATTTTTTTTGGCCCTTATGAATTAAAATTAGCTAATTTCTGGCTCTTTCTCCCCTTATGAATATGTAATATTTTTATCTTTAATTGCATATAAAACCGTAACATTTTAAAATAATTTATTTCTATTTATATGGGTTTATATCTAATGTGCTCACAGTTCAGAAATCACTTGACTTTTTTTAGGTAAAAGATAATGACCGCCCCCCCCCCCCCCACATGATTGTATAGCACTAGATTGATACTCAGGAGAAATTTATAAGTATAAAATTTAATCTTATTATTAAGATTAAATTTTATACTTATAATTTTTTTTTTACTTATCAATAAGAAAACAACTTTAAGGAGCTTTTTACTAAAAATCAGAATTTTGTTAAAAGCAGTAAAAATTTTGCAATCAATATTTGAGCTACCACTGTCACAGCAGAAAACAGGATTTAGGGGTTTTAAAACTCCTCCCAGACCAATTGAAAGCATATAAAATAAGTACAAGGACCGTTATGATGAATAAATAATGTGAAAAAAATAACTGAAACACAAAATGGCTTAAAAAAAAAAAAAAAAAAAAAAAAATGTTTCAAGACTTCATAAAAAGAAGCAATTTAAGAGCAAGCTTTGACAGGAAAAGAAAGATAGAGAGAAATAATTGGAAATAGCAGCAGCACCATGCATTTTGACGTCACTACTCTTCGTTTCGTTCTAAAAGGGGTCTCTTTTATGAAGCCTTGAAATAGCTTTCAACTCATATCTAGATGACTATGTGGTTTGCTTTACTTCGGTTATAACACATTTTTTAAAAGGAAATAAAAATGTCATACACATATAAAACAATGAAATTGTTCATAAAAATCAATGGAAGTGTTTTTCTTTTCTTTCTTTTAATACTTACGTCTCTCTTTTTTTTTTTTTTTTTTTGGTGGGGGGGGGGGGGGGGCATTTTGTGAAAAGTAAAAGTTATTTTGTGAATATTAACATTAAGTAAAGAAAGATGAAATCCAATTACTCAAATTCGAAACAAGCATTTATTAATAACTTCGTTAATTACTTCTGCTAAAATTTTCCTTTTCTGGTGAACTCATATTATTTGCAAATTACATATTTATAAAACCTAACAAAATAAAAATAATTAATTAAGAGTATGTTTTTTATGAACTGGAATTTTGTGAAGGGAAAGATTTATTATGAAGAAAAATTTCGCAAAGAAGTCTGTTTTAAATAAAAAGAATTTTATAAAGAAGTCGTTTCATTAAGAGAAATTTTGAGAAGAGCTCTATTGTATTAAATGGAATTTTGTGACGTGGCCCTAAATATGCCCAAAATTTTGCCTGGATCGACACCCGGTTCAATAACCAAAAAAAAAAAAAAAAAAAAAATCCACACGTATTTTTGAAAAAAAAAAAGGCTCAAAAAGATGGTACTAATTAAACATAAAATCTACATAACTACAGTTTAAATGTTTAACAAGATTTTGGTTTTAAAATATCTCATTATAAATATTTTATTAATAATTAGAAATATTACCAATAAAAGCTGGAAAATATAATTTATATTTATCTATAATGATAAATACATCTTATATCTAAGGTCAATATACGGAAAAATTGGAGCCTCTTTACAAAGTTCTATTTACTAAAAAGGGCCTATCACAAAATTTAATTTAATCAAAAGGGATCCTTCAAAAAATTCTATTTCACAAAACAATCTTTTATACAAAATTCAATTCCATGAAATTAAACTCATCATAAACTTATCTTGTTCTGATTTGATATGTATACTTTATAAATAATGAATTTCTAAAATGTTAGCAATAGGCTCTTAAAAATCTATTATTAATAAATTCCTAATTTAAATTAAGTCTTTAATTGCAAAATTTTATTTTTCACAAATATATATATATATCAACCGTACATATAAAGTATCCCCCCTTCCTTTTTTGTTTCAAAGCAGTTTAAAAATGATAATAACCGTAGAAAAATATCAGCTTAAACATGACGAATGCTCGCTAGATGGCGCCACCACATTTATTTTACGCTGTGTTTGAGAAAACAACTTTTGGACGGCTGCGATTTATCGACTCATCGCGAGGCGAGGGGCCCGCTCGAGTAACCGAGATTGGCCTACGACCTACGAGACGTCCTTCCATCACCTATGGAGGCGGCCCCAAGCATTGGTTGAGTCTTCATGCCGCAAAGAACCTGCGCTTATGAGGGTGATACCCAGACTCGTTGCCCCGCATCACCGAGTTTTTGTGGCGTCTCCGGCTTTTTCGGACGTCCCTCTACCACTGGCGCACCGCGGTGAAGTGGTGGTCCATCCGTCACCTGCCCCCGTCATGTCGAAGACCATCTCGCTGTGTCGGGCTTCCGGTCATCTTCCCCACTGAAGAGGCCGAGTCGGAGCTACCCAACGGAGAATATCTTGCAGTGCCCGGCTCCCGGTCATCTTCCCCACTGAAGGGGCCGAGTCAGGATCACCCGGAGGCAGAGCCGGATTAAGCATTTGTGGGGCCCAAGGCTACTGGAAATTTTGGGCCCCCCTTAACCTGCCACTTGAAATTTTGTACCCCCCCCCCCGGTCTCATTTGTAATGTCTTTTTTATATTAAAACACAGATATTAAAAATTGAATATGTATATTGTTAATCAACAATTTTTTTTGTTGCTATTTTCATTGTGCTCTTAATTAGTTTGTTTAAACACATACAATTCCTTTACAAACATAAAAAAAAAAAACAGGAAGACCCTAGTCGTATAAAAACTGACTACATTTAAAATAATTATAATACATCTTTTTATTTATACGAATAAATCAAATTACAATTTTATAGCTTTTTGTTATTATAAAACAAAAACCCATAAAAAAAATTGCCGTTGGTTTAATAGAAAATTATTGCAGGACAACATCAAAAGCAATGCGCTCTGTGATGCCATGTTCTAGAGATATTAATCTTGAACCACCGAGTCTGGGTTCTTGCATAGATGATCATAGTTTGTTTTTTTTATTAATTTGAGTTTGGAAAACTATCGTTCTGCTTCACAATTTGTAAACGGTATTACTAGATATAATTTCAAGTTTTTCTTCAGAGTTTGCTCTTATACTTTCTAAAACACACAAAATATTGTCGTTATGTAAATACAATGACTTTACACATTTGTAATGCCAACACCATCTTGTTCAACACATATTTTTAAGATATATAAATTTTTCTCCGCTGGTGTCTATTTTTAATTATTTTTATACATTTTTATTTTAGCTTTTCGTTAATATAAAACAAGATAATTGAAAAAAAAAAAATTGCCCTTGCCTGATTAGTAAATGATTGCAGGACATCAAATACAATTAGTAGTAGTGCCCATTTACTAGATGAACTAAAAAAAGATAGGAAAAATACAATTTCTTGTAAATAAGTAAAGAAATTTATTGCTTCAAGTTAAGACTGCACATAATTTACACCAACTAAATTTAGGGAATGAACTGCTCAAGGTACAAAGTGTGCAAAATTATTTTCTTTCTTTATTTGTGCTTGGAATTCTTCGACATATTTGCCACATTATCTGTGTATCGTCCACCGCATAAATCAAAGGAATATAATTTCTATCTAGGAAAGTTTTCACCTCTCCAAATATATATTTTTCCTTATGGCCTGATTCCTAACGGCCAAAACTTACTGAGTTATGATACTTTGAATTTTAATAATTTTCGGTATACTGGCACTGAAACGGAAAAATGCGTTTTTAGTACCATAATGGTTTTACTAAATGTCATCACAAGATTTCAGATAAATTGTCTTATTTTTACTTACGGCAAATAAACACACAAAAAAAGTATGTAATTACAGAATTTGTTTCTTAAATTTATCTTATTTTCGTTTACATTGTTTCTTTTATAACAGTTGTAACATTTTATTTTATTTTTTTTTTATATTTTCAGAATTAATTTTAATGGTAGTTTCAAATGAAAAAAAAAATGCAATTGAAATCTTTGTTTTAACGATTTAATGGAATGATTTTAACAATAATGTTAACCAGTTAGCAAAAAATACTATGAAAAGTTAAGTATGCTGAAAAGTTAAATTGATATTACCGGAAATCATTAATTTATTTAAAGTAAAAAAAAAATCTATTGTGTATCAATTTTTTATTTGTTTTATTTTATATATCTCTCTATTCTTATAAAAAAAAAAAAAAAGAAAAGAAATAAATAAAGAGTAACTGACGCTGCTGTTGCCGTAATTGAATTTATTGTGACCGGAGCTCTTTCTCGGCTTACATTAAAAAAAAAAAAAAACTATTGACTGTAAAAACATGAAAAATAGTAGTTTGATAGAGAAATATGTGATAAACAGTATGTAGCAGACATAGTTTTTAAGCCTAGGAATTATTTAAAGTGCTATTTAATGTTGAAATCGGTCAAGATTCAAAATATTGTTACATAAGTTTTATAGGATCAAAAACTATGCATAGCAAATTAACCATATTTTGTAGGAATATACGTGATTAGATTGTGATGTGCAATGTTCAATCTTTTTTTTTTTTAATCGTCTTTTTCGGAGATTTTTTTTCAGTTTTTTTTTTTTTTTAATTTTCTGAATGGAGATTTATTTCATATTTCGAAAAAGCCACTTTTTTACCTAGTGTTGCCAATTTTTAAAAAGCTCAATTAATAATATTTCCAAACACTTTTCACTTGAAAAATATATTTTCATGTGAATATTCAAAGAGAAAGAAAACTTTAAATTAATTAAATTATTATGTGGGAGAATCACGTCATATTTAAAACATCATATTTAAAAATATTTTCTTATAGCGTAGAAAAAAATATAAAAAAGTTTCTTCTAGCCGTTTTTATAAGGGATCCAACCCGGGCCTCCTGGGTAACAGAATCTATGTGAAAACCTCTCATTATTATTGAAAACTCTTATAGATTTGTTACATTTAATATATTGTTTTAGATTGCCCACTAACAACACCAAAAATCATATTTACATGAAAAATACGATTATGTATTCAAATAAAGTTTTGAAATATTTGACGGTGTAAAAATTGAAAATGTGCAATGTTTAGAAGTTTGGTGCTGCCAACAACAAAATGACATCAGTGTTACGCACGAATATGTTTGTCCTTTATAATATAGAAGTTCTGGTTGGTTGGTTGGTTGATTTATGACGGCCGATTATCTACTCGTGGGATATAACCCTTAGGGGAAAGTGCCCTCCGTGGGGTCTTTCTAAGGGATCCTAACCTGTATTTACGGCAAGGTTCGAAGAAAATCACGAAAAACTCCGAACGGTTAGGTCGACAAGCGCGACAGGGGTTTGAACCCAGCGCCTCCTATCTACCAGCTTTGAGAGCAGAACCTCTCAGCCACTGGTGGGGCTATAGAAGTTCTGAGAGGCAGCGACATTTTTACTTACTCGTTTCATACAAGCTGATTTTCGAATGTGTGATAGATATTGATCAATCAATCACGAAAACAGCCCGCGCTTTTTAAAGTAAAAAATCCCCCCCCCCCTGGTCAAAGGAAAATGAATGGCAATCCGATTACAGACGATCTCTACTGGTCATAATAATATCATTCGATCTTCCATAATCGGATAATCATTTTATAACACAGCAAATTAGCATGTTTTCAGAGCTTGTGGAGTCTGGACAGGAGCTGGCGAGCGAAGCTCGCAGGAGCAGAGCCCCCTTAGTTTTGTTAGAAAATATAACTGTGAGATGATGAAAAATTTAATATGATAAGGATGTATGTAAAGCTATTTAGATAATGAAATTCATAGTAAACCAACTACCCATAGTAAACTTAAATTAACAAGATAACAAGACGGTGTTAAAAAACATTTCGTAAGCAATCGAACTAACATGAGAGGTGTAATATAATTTAATTTTTTTTCTTTCTTTTTCTTTTTTTTTTAAGCCACATAAAAACATAAGTAAAAACAAAAGTTTTATTCAAGCAAAACTTATTCATACTCAAGGTCAAGTATAAACAAATTAGATACACACTTTTCTTTATTAAAAACTAGCTGATCCACCCGTCGTTGCTCGGACCCGTGATAGTAACCTTAAACAGAACTCAAGTTTGTAAGTTTTTTTAAAAAGAAGCTGCACCAAGGACCCCAAGAGGGAGATTAATATTTTAAATTGGTGGTAGCTGATGTCCGAGAAATTTTTTTTGTCGTTCAAGTTGTAGCTGGCAGTCCTAAAAGAAGTTCTTAGAAAAGAATCAAGTGAATTGGACGATTTTTAAGGGAGGTATAGTAGGGGGCCCAAAATGGGCTAACTGATAGTTTTGAGCAGGGTCCTAAGAGGAAAACATCTTAAAATGTCCTAGTACTTGGCGCTTTAGATCTTCAATTAGTCGAAATTAAGCATATGGTATAAATTAATCATTAGAACAAAATTTTAAAGAAATGTTTAAAAAAGGCCCCAATAAAAATATAAGGGTGGTGGTCCGGGAAGAGGAGTCTAAGAGTCAACTTTAAAGTTATACATTGAGAGGGTGACACAATTAGGAGGTGGAAAATGCATGTCGCACAAAATGTTCAAGGGGCCCCGGAGCGAGCTCCAGGAGGGCAGGGTCCTAGCTGGAATGTAAGAATGGGGAAATAACTGAATGGAGAAAAAGACCCAAAAAACGAAGGCGATCGGATTAAAAGGGGAAAGTTACTAACAATTTAGGAAACAAAAACTTCAAGGGTCCCCGTACCGAGCCCCAGTCTTAACTGGAACGTAGAATTGAGGGAACAGCTAAATGGAGAAAGGTTACCAAAAACGAAGAAGATCGGATAAAAATAGAGCAAGTTATTAACAATTTAGAGCAAAAAACCTAAAGAGGCCCCAAGGGGCCCAGGTCTAAAAAACTTAAAAAATCTGAGCCTCTGGGGCATCAGAACCTGCCTTGGACTATCCACATCCAAATTTTCAAACTTCTACGTACGGTAGATTTTGCTAGAAATCGCACACACACAGACAAACAAACAGACACACACACAGACAAACAAACAACTTTATTTTATTAGTATAGATTAAACAAAAACATTTGCAAAGATCAGAGAAAAGTAAAGCAATTTCACTTCCTAAAATCTTACAATATCAAATTAAAATATTATATAAAAAAAAGCTACCCTTCAATTTTTTGTTTGTCTTATATACACTTTATTCAGGAGACAAGAGCACAAAGACGATTCGCAATAGCCAATGCTTCTTTAGTTATTATGCAAAGTACGGTTGAAAGGTATGGTCCATAACATTCGGCAGTGTCCGACGTCAGAGAGGGGGCGGGGGGTCCTCTTTACTAATTTCTTAGAAAACATACACATTGCACATGTTTGTTGAGATTGCATGGTTAGAATTAGAATAAAGGTGTTTTCCTGTTTTTGGTTCTCAGGCAAAACAAGGTAAAAATACTGAAAGAACAGCTTAGCAACAGAGCGTTATATCCATGGAACTAGAAATGATTATGGAAGATGTTTGTTCATTCTTCCATGGTTATATCGGACTTGCCATGGAAGAATGAACAAATTCTAATCATTTAACCATTTCTAGTTCCATGGGACTTGCAACATTTTAAAACTGCAAAAGGAATAAATGATGCATGTTGACACTTAAACCATGACTTTTTTTCTCACCATTTCAGAGTATTGTTATCAATTTAGAAGCAAAATTATTATTTTTCTTTTGTTTTTAATAGAGATTAAGTATTTTTTAAACGAAATTTTGATACAACTTGAGCCATTGCCGAGGGCCCCTGAATCAATGATGGGCCCGGGGCTACAGCCCCCCCCCCCCTTAATCCGGCTATGCCTGGAGGAGCCTGCCAGATAATAACAAGGTATATCAGAAATATGGGGAAAAAATAAAAGTACTGCACCGATTCTTAATATGATGTACTCTAAAAAAAAAACCCCAAAAAAAGAAAAACAGAAGAAAAAAAATTATCATGGTCATTCTGTACGATTTCGCATAATCATGCACTCCGCAAAAGAAAAGAAAAAACAATATAAATAACGCAAAACTGCCCTCTTCGACACGAAATTTCATTAATTTAAAAAATAATAACGACCTTTAACGGCGCAACATGATATTGAAAGAGAAAATGCGTTGAACAATTGTTATGCAGAGTCGCACAACAGATCCTTTTCAACTGACGTCATAAATATATTTATCCATCAGCCGATTGGGGATAATGAAGAAAAATATTGTAAATAAATAAATATTTAAGATTACTTTTTCTTTCTCTTTTCATTAATCTATTATAAATTTTATTGTTTAAAGTTACTGATAGTTGACACTTTAGTGAGTGGGGCTTTAGATTCCAATTAGAGTCCTGCACGGGTTGGGTTGTACCCGACCCCAACCCGCAAATTTCATTTGAAGTCAACCTGCAACTCGACAAAAAAAAGTTCTTTGACCCGCAACCCGACATACTTCAACCCATAACCCGACCCAAACCCGCAATGAAAAGACAGTAAATATGTTTGAATGCTATTATGAAATGTAATGTACAATTATATCTCTAATACAAATTTTATATTTTATGTAGAAAAATGAACAAATCTGTATTCAAATATAGTGAAACCTCTGAATAGTAGACACCTCGAGATCGTTGATCTCCTGCATTGGGTTGGGTTGTTTCTATTTTTTTTCTTTCGGGTCAGGATGACTCTAATTTTCTTTCTGCGTGTCCGGTTCACCATAGAATAATTCTTCCGAGTCATATATAAATTTTTTGCAAGTTAGATTGTTGGGATTTTCACAAAAGGTTTGAACAGAACTATGTTTCAGATGGAAAGAAATACATATTTGAATATGAATGAGTATATATTCAATTTACTGCATGAGAAAAAATAAAATGTACATATATAAGAAATGTAATCATAGACTTTTCTTTATTTACGGTGCAGTTAAGAACCATTTTTTGTTTTCTCAGAGTATGAAAAACCTTTCATTTATGATACACACAAAAACATGTATCGTGGTTGTGATAGTTTATGCACACATACACCATACACCTGCTACTAGGGCTCCTATAATACAGGCTGAATCATCAAGCATTTTGATGCCCACTTACTGTTTGTTGCCTATGAGGCAAGAAATGTTTAAATGATTATCGGAGTTGCAAATTCGTTAAAAATGGACGGTTGTTTGGCATAAAATTGTTCTAATCTGTCAAGAAATGGATTTAGAATATTTAAAGTCTATATAAATGAAGAAAGGCGGAATAATTTGTCTATAAATGCTAGAAGAATAGATCAGGATTCAAGAATTTCGCCAAACAGATCCCTTGTATACAATAAACCGGTTTTTCGAGTCCGATATAGTATATTGTACCAGACATTTCACATTTCTCACGGGTGAGAAAAGTCTAATTGTTAAAGAGAGAGAAAAAATTCTTATTCACCCCATATGTCTAAAATGTCCACCTTATTTATTTTTTGGATGGATGGAGGAGGTGGGGCTATTTAGATGGTTGAATTCATTTACTGTTGTTAAAAAGTTAAGAAAAGGGACTTTCTTTAATCAGAATTTAAAGATTTTACACTTTACACTTTGAATTCTGCACGTGGGTGGGGGGGGAGGGATTCAAAAGGAATAAAACTGAAAGTTGAGAGCAGGGGGAGGGTGAGGCGTGATTGAAATGATTATATATTTATTGTTTGAAAAAAGTAAACACATTGGAAATTTTGCAGAAAGGAGGAGGGAGGAAGGTGGTAATTTTTTGGCGGGAAGAGGAAAATTTGACGATTCATTATTTATTTACTGTTATTATAACATTACAAATAAGGCAGAAAAAATTTTAAATGAGAGTTTTGTTTAAGGTGGTTCTCAAATTCCCTGTTCAAGAGCGCAAAACTTTTTGATACATTTTCTGACTCATTTTTAAACGTAAATGAATAAAATTGGCAGAAGCAATTTGGAATCGAATACAGTTTTCCAGTTTTTGACAAATAAATTATTTATAGAGTTATAAGTGTCACATGACGACAAGTTACTTCCCCTTTCTCGCGCTGCCGCATCAGAAATTCGGTTCAAACCGCCCACTTTGACAGTATTTTCTGAAAGATCTTAAGAACACCTGCTAATTTCATGTGTTTTTGAACAAAATTTAATTCAAAAATGTGTCAGAAAGTAGTTTCTTTGGATTTGAAAACAGCCTTAACAATTTTAAACTTTGAATGTTCAGTTCGAGATGGGGAGGCGAGATCGGTAATTTTGAAAAGGGGGAATTTAAATAATTGGTTACTTATTGTTGCAATAAGCAGACAAAAAAAAAGTTTTACAAATTTTAAATTTTACGTGCGAGGTTTGTTTAAATTTTTGGATTGTAGGAGGGGTGTGTGTGTGTGTGGATTGAGATAAAATTAAGAAAACAGAAATCATTCTAAATGCGGAAGATTCTCATTCTTTCATCATTAAATTGTTTTATTTTTAAAATTTTTTAATAAGGATTATTTTACACGCGATTAAATTTTAAAAACTGAATATTTAACTTAAGAGATTTAATCCATAGAATATTAGCATTTTAAGATTGTTTTATTAATAAAAAATTGTATCACAACTTAACTTCCTACGGAAAGTAATAAAAATATAAGAGTCCAATGCATGGGGATATATTTTTTCACATTAAATCAAACTTAGTATTAGTTAAATTTATATTGTCCTTCTTAATTATTCATGTAAAACATAGCAATAAATATTAATTGATGAAATGAATTTTAATTTTAATATAGTATTATACAAAAGCATAATTACATATTTTTTTTTTACTTTTTAATGTATGGTGCTAATGTATGGTATCTTAGCTATTTATTCTTATATTTTTGCATGTGATTAAGTAACTAAATTAACTCGCCATCTTACGCGATAAGACGCCAAGTCAGGCATCCGCTTGAGCAATTAAATGGAGGGATGAGTCAACCCGAGTTGTAGGAGCTTTACCTGCTACGTGTGCATAGATTTGGAGGTGCCCACTATTTCAAGGTATAAGCGTACAAATATAAAAGTGTCAGGAATTGAAAAAGCGATCGCAAATTGAGGTGTCCGCTTTTCGTGAATGTCCATTATGTAAGTCTTATTGTATATATGAAAGGATAAAAATTAAACTTTTCTATAATTCAAAATTAAAAGTTTAAAATTTAATATCCCCCAAATTTATCTCAAATTTTTAAATCCTGTTCTTAAGTCTGAATTGCCCCTGTTATCTTGGTTTCCTAGCCTCACATTTATCACTCTCGTGTCAAAATCCTATGTTCTTTAAAAGTGAAATTACTGATTAAGGGCTTCTTGCAGTCGTTTGTGGTTTTGATGCAAACAGGTTTGTAGAACTTGGTGTCGTCAGAAAACCCAGGCATCATGCGAGAGCTAAATAACCAATAAGATGGTTAGCCTTCCATGTCTTGGAGGAGCAATACATATTTAATCTGAAAAAATATTGAACATTCTTTTGAAAAAGCGGGTCAACCCAAATCCGACACGCAGCAAAAAAGTAGAAGTCAACACGACCGATGCAGGATTTTAATTCCAATGGCAACATTCTTCCATTGTTTTTTTGGGCATTAGAGTTTGGCAATAGTCTTTTTTTTACTGGAAAGTTGTCAACGGTATAATGGAGAAGTACCAAAAATTGTTTTCAGTAAGGCGTTTTAAATGTATTGTTTCCAATATGATGTAATTTTCAAAGTTTTCTTCTTATTATTAAACTTAGAAATATTTAATTGAAGGGAAATATTATTTACGCTGTTTTAAATATTTTGTCGAAATAAATTAATATCTCGTGTAAATATATTTTTATGTTGAAACTGTTTGAAAATATTATTTGAGCATTTTAAATATGACGTAAGTTTCCCTATATAATGCTTTGAACGTGTAATAATTTATTTCTCTTTTTAATATTCACGCGCAAGTATTTTTTAATTACGTAATTTTCTACAATTACTGCTTTTAACACGTGATCATTTAATTATATTTTGAAAGTTTTATTTCTGATTTTGATAGTCACCTGTAAATACATTTTTTAATTGAAAGGGAATATTATTATTTATTAATGAATGGGTTTTTAAGGTTTTAATTAATATCTTGCGTTAACGAAGACATTTTCAAATTTTTATGAGTTTGTGTGACTGTAGATATTCAGCTGTAAGCACACAAAATTTCAAGTCTGTAACTTATACAGTTTCTGAGAACCAGCTCTACGACAGACAGAGAAGCGAGACAAATAAGGTTTCGTGAGATGAACGAAACCCTAAAAAGAAAAATCAGAGTTAAGAATTGGTATCAGAGAGTGATTAACCGAGGATAGAGATCAAGCTAGTAATCATGGTAAAATTGGATATGATGAGATGTCAGATACTCGGAAAATTAGAGAAAAACGAGTGAAATATCATAAGAAAGAGGGAGATGAAATTATAAGAGATTTGTACATTAAGAAGTTAGATAAGGTAAGATCTGTTTACCCAAAGTTAAAAAGAAGAGAGTGTTCTGGTATCAGAACAGATCTCAGAGAGAAACTTGTTAAAATCAAATGGAATTTTGAGCAGAAAAATTCTGTCGATAAAATCACGAGACATAATTTAGTGTCAAAGGAATTTTATGATACAACACAAATTTTGTTGGTACTCTATCTCAAGAACTAATGCACGGAATTTAATCAAACTTCAGATTCAGTTAGATGTTGATGTAAATTGATGATGCTGATTAAGTTTTGGTATAAATTACCCAACAGATGGTGCTTCAATACAGCATTTTTTACAATTTCACAATAGCTATATCTCAAAAACTAATAAAAGGAAAAGAGGGAAGGTTTTTTTTTAACTGGGTAAATCACATACAATGGTTGGGAGTGTTGTAGTTGCAGTTTATTTCAAGAGAGCGAAAAATGTTCAGGCCGGAACTCGAACCTGGGTACCTTGGCTGCTATGCTGCATTATGACCTAATTACATGGCATATAGGAGTTTTCATGTTATATCATACTTTCATCATGTGAAATGCAAAGTTTAGCTCGGATGAATGAGATTAGTGCTACAGTTTGCAGCCATGTCCAACAAATAACAGTGAATTATGCCAGCCAGGATATCATCTGGGCAGCTTAGTTGGAAGAGCATTGGTACGGCAAGCGGAAGTACCCAGGTTTGGAGTCCTGGCCTGGACATGTTTTGCTCTGTTAGAATAAATTTCAACTATGATACTCCAACCATTGTATATAATGCACAGAATTTCATCAAATTTCATATTCTGTTAGACCTTGACATAAATGGATGCTGATTAGGCTTTGGTGTTAATCAGCCAACAGATGGCTGCCATGTTTTGTTTTCACGATTTCCGCTATAGATATATCTCACGAACAAATAGATCATATATATTATTTCTCCTGTCAACATCCCTTTTTCTCAGAAAATACGAAACGCAGAACGGCGAATGAGATAGCATATGAAAGGATTTTGAACAGGCTTCTGACATAGCACACTTAACATTTCGTTAAAACATGTTTTTGATTAAAAATTGCTGATAATTAAAAATTAAATCGGCACTGTTTTCATAAAAGAAATAAAAGGTTTTCCTCAAAATATTGTTGCCAAAAAAATAAAATACCACATTATATGATGCTCAGCAATTATTATAAAAAACACCGCATGGGTTTATTTTATATTTATGATCAAAAAGCGAAATTGAAATGTTTAGATTTATATTTCTATGTCCCATGTTTTTCCCGAAGCGGATGACGTCATCCTCTAATGCAGTTAAAATACGATTCTTAATTTTTTTTTCTCGTGCGTGCCTTTAGCAATCTTGGATCATTTTTTACTCTAACTTTGATGGAATAAATTAGATGATATTCTGGCTTGACTAACAACTAAATGTTGTTTGCAGATATTTTTATCCTTGCTTTTTCTTTAGAAGTTTAAATCTGCATCTAATAAATATTACATATTGATAAAAAATGGTACTTCTCTATTATCCCGTTGACCACTTTTCATAACAAAAAACTATTGAATCAGATCGATCAAATAAACGAGAGAATGTTGCCATTGGAATATAAAAATAAATAAATAAATAAAATATAAGAATTTAAGGACACAATTGTTATTTTAATTAATGAAATAACTAATAAATCAGTAAAACATAATGAAAAATACACGCAAATGTCGAATTAAAAAACACTTGATGTAAAAAACACGTATAATGCTTCTGACATCAAGTCAATGGGACTGCATTTTTGGCGTTTAATCTTACAATTTGGCGATAGTTTTTTGTTATGAAAAGTTGTCAACGGGATAATAGAGAAGTTCCTAAAAAGTATTAGATTTCAGTGCGAAATCCTCACACGGGCCCTCTGGTTATCATTTAATTTTGGTTCAGACGATTTTATTTATGTAGAAGAAAGTTTTGTGATGGCCACAACATACTAATTTTACATAGATTTAAATAAAACTTTTCTTAAACAAAAAATCTTGGATGAGAAGAACAATTTTTGAAAATTTTCTTCACAAATTGAACAGATAAATGCACTTACAGAAATATAACATTTTTTTTGTTTGTTAATCAATGTACAGCCCATGTTGAGCATTTAAGGCTGTTCTCAAACCCAAACTTGCTACTTTCTGACACATTCTTTAATTCAACTTTTTTTTGCAAATGCATGAAATTGGCAAGTGCGGTGATTCAGAAACTATGTAATCAAATTATGTTTTCCTTTTCTTTTTTTGGTAAAAGCAGAAGATCTTACTGAGAGAAATACTGTCACAGTGGGCAATTTTAACTGAATTCTTGATGCTGCACTGCGAGAATGGGGGGGGGGGGGGAAACTCGTCACGTGAAACGAATCGCTAATAACTCTATAAGTAATTTATTTATAAAAAAAAAAATGGAAAACTCATTTCGACTACAAATTGCTTCAATAATCAGGCCTGACAATTTTTTTCCCTTTGAGATTAAAAATGAGTCGGAATATTTCCCTGTCAATTGCACAAGCAAAGTTTAGCCTTCTGATTTGGGGATCATACAATCACTCAAAGTACACTATAAAAATCCACTTTTGAAAAAAATCTCTTCTTAGTATAGAATCTGGAGGCAGGGAAAAAAGTCTATAAACATTCTAGAAACTTTTCATATGGTTTCTTCAGCATGGGAGAAAGTTGGGAGCAAATGTATCTCAAGTTCTTTTGCAAAAGGTGGTTTTCCAAAGAACAGAGGTGATGAATTTGAGAGTGAGGGAAGAGAAAATGAAATTTCTAATAAATTTACAAGTTCTTTTCTTGCTCAGATAGAGATCACAATGAATCTAGTTTGCGATTCAAATGGCATGACATCAGAGATTCCAACTCTAAGTGATTTGTTAAACCCAGAATCGGATAGTTTGGACAATGATGAAGATGATGATGATGAGGAACTAAAAAACATACAATATCAGTCACATAATTTTCTTTATTTCAGCAGATCATTGTGTTTATAGAACCAAGAAAGTAAAATATATATAAATATTTGAAGTGTTAATCCTTTTTAAGAACAGATACTACATAAAACTGTATCAATGTTTGTCAAATAGCTTTGTACGTTATGTAAACATACTGTTGTGCCTCTTTAATTAAAAAAAATTATGGCTGTTTCAGCTAACAAAGCTAATAATGAAAATTATTTTTTGTGAGAAGCTATCACAGAGGTAAAAACATGATTCAAAGTTATAATATATTGGATTTTGATTTTAAAAATGTAAGCAGGTGTAGTACAAAACATTTTTTAAAAATTTTCATCCATGTGAAGAATTTCTCTCAAGTAAGAAATATATACATATTTTAAAATTCAGTTACATATACTGCACGCTTTAATTATACAGTAGAATGAGAACCAATGTAGATTTAACATATATCATTTCATAGAATCAATCAATAAAATTCTTAACATAAAAGATTTCAACAACTAAGTTTTTAAAATTTTAAATACTGCTGTGTTTTGATTATTTGATTTTCCTACTGCAAAAGGTATAAAATAAGAAAACATAGAATTTGTATTATACATCTTCAATTTATACAATGACAATGAGGTACGGAATGTGTTTATATATATATATATATATATAAAATCAAAGAATTTTTTGCTAAGCTTCAATGCTAACTAAAATGTTAGCATCTTAAAATTATTAATATCAACATAGCATTACATAGCATTTGTACATTATTTACAAAAATATGCACATTTTGAATGTCATATCCAAATATCAATACAATTTTAATGATAAAATCTGAATTTTATAAAGAATAAAATGTAATCTTAGTAGAATTAAAAATAATAAATTTGATGTAAACAACAAGTTTATATTTTGTTAAAACTTTTGATCAAAATTATGTTCACATTATTACTATGACTCAGAAACATTACAATGTTTTTTTTTTTCATTGTAGGTGTTTTCACATAATGTCAAAGTAATTAGATTAAAACAATTCTGTATTATTCAGCTAGCAGTGCAATTAATATTGGTAGAGTTAAGATCAATGGTAAAGTTTATAAATGACAGAAAATTAGGAAAATATATGAATTCAAACTCAGTATAATTTCATTATTTTAATTAATGCTCCAACCTTGTATATAATTTGATAAATAAAAATCAATGCTACAGTGATTCCTGGGTATATTTTGGAAACATTGAAGCATATTATAATGAATGCAATATTCAATTACCAATTTTCTTTTTATGTAAATAAAAGATTTTTATATTAAACAGAATGGAAACCAGAAAAATTATTGATAAAAGTAGGCTAAAGGAAAAATTTCAGAAACTTAAAAAAAAAAACAAAAAAAAAACAGAGAAAAGAACTGGCTTATATGCCTTAATTGTGCATATTAGCAGGAAAACTCAAATATGTAACATATCAATATAATAAAAAAAAGAAAACTGCCCAGTTAAACTGAGGGCATTGAGCTCACAGGCTATTCACACTAATTGTATATTATACTCTTATTTCAAAGAATCTGAAATAAGAGAAAAATAAAGAAATCAACAATATATTAAGGGGGGGGGGTCATCCCCCCATTCCCCCCCCTCATAGTTAACTAATGAACCCCTTAAACTAATCAGGGAAGTCTCTAATTACAATGAATATATATACAAAATTTGAAGAAAATCGGATAATTCTGCATGAAAAACCCATTTATCTAAATTAGGGGGGGGGGATTAGCCCCCCCGTTTCCCCCCCTTTATACTTAACCAATCAATCCCGAAAACTAATCAGGGAAGCGTCTTAACCCAATGAACCTATAAACAAATTTTGAAGGAAAACGGAATAATTCTGCATGAAAAACCCATTTATATAAATTAAGGGGGGGATTAGCCCCCCGTTCCCCCCCTTTATACTTAACCAATCAATCCCGAAAACTAATCAGGGAAGCGCCTTAACACAGTGAACCTATAAACAAAATTTGAAGGAAAACGGAATAATTCTGCATGAAAAACCCATTTATATAAATTAAGGGGGGGTTTAGCCCCCCGTTTCCCCCCTTTATACTTAACCAATCAATCCCGAAAACTAATCAGGGAAGCGCCTTAACACAGTGAACCTATAAACAAAATTTGAAGGTAAACGGATATTTCTATGAAGAGTTATCGCGTTACGTACGTACATACATACATACATACATACGTACGTACGTACAGAACCGGCGGGCACATAAGCTCTCAGGCTTTGATAGCCTGTGAGCTAAAAATGAACATAATAAATTATATGTATTCTATTATTTTCAATTTTAATGATGGAAAAATTTTAGTAAGATCTAAAGGAAGCAGAGGCAAATTCTGCTTTGTATTCTTACCAGGTTCAACTGTTTACACAAGTGAGATAATAAAAAAATCATCCATTTAGTGTCATTATACTGAGAGTATATTAATTTTCATTAATTAAATTAAATGTAATAAAATATAAAACTAAACTCAATTTAAAATAAAACATTTTATAATTAATTGCTAAAACTTTTAAATCTTTATTTTTTGTTTTGTGATTCATAACAGCTTGATCTAAATTGGATCAAACTATGAAATCTATAATGAGCGGATCTCTGTGGATAATAGTAGTTTATAAACTACAGTAATATCAATTAATTTTCAGCTGTGAAATTACACCCGAAAATACTGAACATTAAATATGTGAATTTTCATATTGCTAATAAAGCGTATAACCAACAGAGTAAAAAATGTTAAGGCCGGGAATCGAACCTGGATCCTTGGCATAATGTACCAATACGGTACCAGGACGATACCCAGTCTGGCATCTCTCACTCTTGTATATGTCGGTAAGGTTGCAACCACAGCAAGGTGGAAAAGTCTTCACACAACATTGTGGCATACATGAGACGAACCAAATCCCAGCATCGACTGACACATGAGAGTGAGAGATGCCAGACTGGGTATCATACTGATAGCTCAGTGGTAGAGCATTGGTGTTTTATGCTAAGGATCTGGGTTCAATTCCCGGCCTGGACATTTTTCCCTCTGTTGGTTATCGTATATATTATTTCCATTGTCAACATCCTTTTTTCTATGAATTTATGAAACACAACAAACAGGTATCATTCGAAAGGTTTTTGAAGTGGCTTCGGACATAGTACACTCACATTTCATTAAAACATTAAAAATTGCTGTTAATTAAAAATTAAATCGACATTGTTTTCATAAATGAAATGAAAAGGTTTTCCTCAAATTAGTGTCAGCACAAAAATAGAGTACTGCATTATATGAGGCTCAACAATGATTATAAAAAAATAAATAGTACAGAAAAGATAAAGTATGATTTCTTTGCACAAGTTTATTTTATATTTATGGTTAAAAAGCAAAATTAAAACTGAAATGTTTACAAGAAACAGACACCATCGATCGATCGAAGCAGAAGTATTTCACATGTAGAATAAAAGATATGCTTTGTTATATTAGATTAAATTGTATTTTAAATGCCAATTTATTTTTCGTTGTTTCATGTTTTTCAAGAAGTAGATGATGTCATCTTCCAGTTAAAAAAAAAGATTGTTAATTTTTTTCCCGCGTGTACCTTTTGCTATCTTCTATCACTTTTTACTGTAACTTTGATGGAATAAATGAGACGATATTCTGGCTTAACTAATGTTGTTTGCAAATATTTCTATCCTTAATTTTTCTTTAGAAGTTTAAACCTGCATTAAAATCATTATTTAGACATTGCTAAAAATTAGACTTCAGTGCAAAATCCTTACACTGGTCCACAGGTACGCTTTGTTAGCAATATGAAAATTTACGTATTTAATATCTATTTTGATTTAAAAAGTATCTGAGTTGCAATTGCACCTGGTAAATAGGATAAAACATCTGCTTATGTTTAGAAACGTGCTGTAACTTTCATTATTTCAGATGCAAGATAAGCCCATTTCCTTCAGCATGGAAAACTCTAAACAGAGCATTTGTTTACTTTTTTATAAAAAACATCTATTTTAAAAATTAAATTTTCTGCAATGGTTTTAGATTTTTTTTTTTTTTTTTTTTCACTTTCAACTATATAAATGACAAACATGAAATATGAGTGTGCCCGTATTTTGTCATAAATAACTAATTAACTATAGATCATATCCTTTTCATCTAAAATATTTTTTGTGACAAGTTTTTCTATGTACAGGTTTAATTTTCAGATTTTACTTTTTTTTTTTAAATATATGATGTACAGTGCATATATATATATATATATATTATTGTATATTCATTTACACCCAATTTTCAGCGAGTGGACTAGTTTTACAAACAATTTTAAAAACAGATATTTAATAAAGAAAACTATCAGATAAAAAAAAAACTGAATAAAACCAAACAGCATTATAATTAGGAATTGCTACTCAATAAACAGGTTTAAATTAAATAATAATAAATATTGAAAATGTATACATTATGACTGCTAATTAAAATAATGACAAATTCAGAAATAAATATCACATAACAGAAATGTTTAGATATATAAAGATGATCTAGCAAGAGATCAAATTTTGAGATTTTGTAAATTTTTACTTAGCACAGTACAGTGAACTTTTGTTAATGCATCCTCTGCTTAAGCCATATCTCCGGTTAGTGAGGACAATTTTGTTTTCCACATCATTTTCTATTTGCAAAATTAATGTTGAAGGCATCATAATATATTTCAAATTATGCTGAGAGCATACTACTCATAGGATAATGTGGACATTTTTTTTTTTACAAACAGACTGAGTAGAATCAAAACTGCTTTTGTACATTAATTGTTTCAAAAGCAATTTTGATATTACTTTGGTCATTGAGAGATCAAAAAATTGTCAGTGACAATAATGAAGGGAAATAAAACTTTTTACCACCAAAAACATGGAAGGTTCAAAAACTGCTAATGGCTGTTTGCCGATGATATTATCAATTAAAATATGATATAACAGGCAAAATTTTCGAGTGTGTCGCAAAAGTGGAAAATGTTGTGGTAAAAAGATCATTCGTTCAAATAACTCAAAGAAAAGCGAGATTATTTCAACTAAAGTTAAATTATGTAAGTTTGGCCACTTTTTTTTTTGCATATTTTATTTCTCCCCAGTGATTTATTCTTAAACAAATTCTCCCTAACTTGCTTTTTAACTACTAAAACGAATGATTGTTTATTTTAGATTTAAGTTGATAACCTATTTAATTTCTGTTAAAACTGAATTAAATTAATTCAATGAAAGGTATTTACGCAATTTAAACAGACTAAAAATGGCCTAACTTGGAAATTAGCACTAACAATAGTTAACTGTATTATGTGAGTAAGCAAAAGATATATATATATATATACAGGGTGGTTATAATATAAGTATCTCTATTTGGAGATGTCTGTAGCTCGAAGGAATAACCCGAATGAAACTAAAATTGTACACTTACTATTAGTGAAGGAGGAAGAAGAATGGAACAATAATAAAAAAAAATAATTACAATAATCACCGACAGATGGCACTACTGAGTGTGAAATGTAATGTGTAATACAAGAACAAAGAATTAATGTGTCAAACCAGGTGGCACACCTAATTTATTGGAAAATGTTACAGTGAATGTGGTTACGCTGTCGCACAGCAGTGCCAATCATGTTCAGCTTCCACATGGTCATTGTGCTGGAGGACACAATCCAGGCAGTGCACGACGTGTTCAACTGCGGAATGTAACACGCCAGAAGTGATGTTTCGCACATGTTGCGATATGCGGTAAAGTCATTGAGGTTTGCGACACCTCCACGGCACACAATATTACACATTACATTTCACACTCAAAAGCACCATCTGTCAGTGATTCTTGCAATTAATTTTTTTTATTGTTCCATTCCTCTTCCCCCTTCTCAAATAGTTAGTATACCAATTTTGGTTTCATTCCGGTTATTCCTTCAAGCTACAGACAGCTCCAAATAGATATATTATAACCACCTGGTATATAACTACTACACATCAACCAGCAACCTATTTTAAAGTCTAATGAAACACGCTTAACTATAAATAGGGAAGTTTATAAAAGTCAATTTATTCCACACTAGAAGTGACACACATATATACATGCATCTTAAAGATTTAAAAAGAAAAAAAAAAATATATATCATTTCCATTTGTGCTGTGCTATTATAAAATTTTGTTACAAAAGTACAATGAAACCCCATTAACTATTGGTAATACTTTTCTTTTTAAAGTTCTATATTCTTGATTGTTTAATTTAGTACAGTTTATCAAATCATTATATTCACACAAAATTAGAGACAATATAAATGTACACAGTATCAAAGAATTATCGCTCATTTTGATTATGGAGAATCATTTCAATGACAATATTTTAAAGAATTAATAGAACAACAACCTGTACTTGAAGATGATAAAATTAGCATTTCTAGACAGAGAGAAACAAAAATACTTGCATTGGATTTTTTCAAAAGAAATTATGGATCAGTTATACTATATGAAGTCCTCACATTAACTGGTCTGTTAGTGAATTTAAAACAAGCAAAATGAATAAAAATTTACATGAAATTTAAATAAATTACACCATTGCACTTTTATTAAGTCATTTCAGTAAAATATTAAATTTTAAACAAAAATGCAAATTTTATAAATTTTTTTTCATTTATTACAAATTATTTCGACTAAGGAACATCACAATAAAATCACAAGTTTTTATTGAAAATTCTGCATGGTTTTATGCTACTTTTAACTATGCAACATTACATAAAATTGAAAAAAAAAAGTTAAATGATGAAAGCAAAAGACAGAGAACAATAATATTATAAAACAATTTATAAACCCATTACTAAAATTTTAATATATTGACGTTAAAATTTGTTATTCAGTAAAATAATCTTTTAACCATTAAAAAAAAAAATAAAAAAAAATAATAATATATTTAGATTGCAGATGAAGGCAGATAAAAATGATATGTCACAATGATATATATTTTTAAATGCTATTGATAATATACTAAATTAACAGAATACAAGGAATAATTATTTGAAAGAAATTTTTAAGGGTTGCTTGTTGATACATAGTAAGTAATAAATATGTGTTACTTCATCAGAAATGAACTTTATTTTAAAATAATAATAATAAATAATTATAAAAATCAAAAGAATTGTTCTGAATATACAGAGAAATAAATGTACAAAAGACATAAATATAACTTTTTCTTAACATAAAATAATTAAAACAAGCATTATACTGTACAAGTGGTTTTAATCAACAAAAATATCCATATAATCTTTTCAAATTAACAAAAGAAAAAATGTACAAAATCATGCAATTCTAGAGGCAACTTAACATTCATATAAACATGACCAGAGTATACTAAGCAATAAATTTAATATAAGATGCATAACAGAAAAAGTGGACTTGAAAGCGAGAAAAGAACAAGGTAAGAAATATTTTCATATGTACAATAAATTAGCATGGTATTTATGCATTAACCTGCCAAACAGAGAAAAAAAATATATGCAGATCTTACAATCAATGCACCATATTATTGTATTTCAGGATTCCTGGAAATGTTTCTAAATATAAGTAATATTAAAACAAGGTATTTTTGTCATTTATAAGATGCACTGTATGTTTTCTTTTTCCCTACTTGTAACAAAATATTAAATTTTGTGGATTGCCTTCAACAGAAAAAACATGGAGTAGAAGCAATAAATAAATAATATAAATATATATATATGCAAACCTATAATATTTCATCCAATTATTTTCAAAAACCCACCGAAAAACTGAATAAGGGAATTTTTGATTTGAATACTGTAAAAAAATTATAGATATCTGTATACCGATGAATTAATTATGCAGAAAATGTGGCACTGATTTTAAATGATTTATTTATAAATATGGACAGTTACCAAACATGTTGAATATGGAAATTTTAGGTGCAAAGCTGCCAAGATCTGAGCTAAATTTTCAGGATGACGGGATAATACAAAAGTACCATTATCACTTACAAAAAAAGAAAAACTACTATGTCATTATCAGGAACTTTCATTCAAAAAGTAGAAATATGTGTAAAACTTCCCAACATCCATAAGACAGTTCAAGCAACCTTTCACATTCTGATTTCATGGCAACATGTTTTAGGCATGGCAACATTTTTATACATTTTCACAAGGCAATGAAGACAAGTAAAATTTTCAGAACATTCTTGAAACATACCAAAAACTAATATTCACTCATTTAGCAATACAAAATAAGGTATTTTATTTTTATAGGGGCCTTGGGGATAACTCAGTCTTAAGAAAATTAGTTTTCTTACCAAATATTATAAACAGTCAAGAAAAGTAAACAGCAATCAATGAAAAAAAAAAAAAATTCTAATTTTATATTGCTTATTTATCTAGTCAAACAGCCTCATATTTTGTATTGGATTATTATATGGCATATTTTATGTAGATATTAAATAAAATGTAAAATGGTGAAAATATTGAACATATCACTCGTGTGTTTGATATATTGATAGTTATTTTATACAGATGTAACAATCTGAAGCGGTTTAAAATGTAAATAAAGTTGCTAGAAAGTATCCATGAAAATGTTGCTTTTCTTGCCAAATTCAATCTTGCTGCTTCCTCTATCATGCCAAGGTCCCCACAAAAAGGAAGTACCCAGAATAATAACAAACTAAAAATTACGTCAAAGTGAAAATCTTAGGTTTATCTAACTCTGTGTTATGGTAAAATATACTATAAATTTTAAACATTAAATGAATGCAGAAAACAATCCTTTGTATTTAAATAATCTCTGCTGATTATTTTAGAGAGAACAAAAAGAGGTTTTCAGAGAACTAATGTCTAATTCTTTCCACAGAATGAGAGGAAATATTTTTAACTTCTAAAACAATTAAAAAGAAATGATAAAGATAAGTTGCAATATTTCTATGTTTTTGATATAAATGAATAAGATTTTTTTTTTTTTTTTTTACAAAGTTTTACAAATGTTTAGGAACTTACAAACCTTGATTATCATGAAAATAAAATTTAAATCATTTATGAATAAAAATTAAGACAACCAGATTTTTTTTAAAAAGGAAATCAATATAATGTAGAATGACAAATGCTGTATGGAGATTAATTTACATTATGCTGGATGCAATAGTTTGTTAATATCTTCTAAAAAATTTACAAATGTGCACATACATACAATACTTTTCTAAAAACAGCATCATTAGCATTGCATGGATTCTCACTAATACATTTAAAAACCTTATTAAAAAATTATTTTACAGAATCTTAGAAAGAACAAAAATTTTGCACCTACTAAGCTGACCTCAATGTATAAAACAGGCCTTTTCCAACTACAAACACTTTTGTACAACAACAAACTTTTTAAAAATCTTAATTACTTTATTATCAACCTTCTTTGTAAAGTGGCATATGCAATAGTCTTGTTTCTACAGAGGTAAACTGTAACATTAAATATCCAAAGCGATATACACTCAACAGTATTTTGAAAATATAATGGTACTTTGTATGGATGGCGGCAAAGTCACAATCACTAAAGGCATTTACAGAGTACAGAACAACTCTAATAAATGCAATCACATCAAGAAGTTTAGACAAGGGAGCAAAAAATGTAATACTGTTCTAGCATTTTCTGTATAGCCTTTTCATGAAGTTATATAACTTGAGAACTAATAACTAAACCAAACATTTTATAGCACAACAAACTAAATTAAATGTGCATTTAACAGTAGAATAATTACCCAGTTTGAAATATATTTTCTATAGTACCATTAAAGTTAAGACATTTAAGATTTCTTTTTACTAAAATGAATCAATAATCCATAAAAAAAAATTAAATTGATATTTAAAAACTATTAATGCATTTTTAATTTACTTATTTAAGAGGAGAAAATGTAAAGCTATAAAGATTATTGTAAAAATATTATTAATAACGAGGATTGATAAAATATATTTAAGCCTACAAAAATTAAACCCAAAGTCATATGAACACAAATGTGACAAAATTTATTATTACTAATGTGATATTAAGATATTATTTTTAAACTTTATATCTAGCATAGATTAACCTACACTGAATCAAAACCATTAATATCATTCATAGCAGATATTTTACATTGCCCATACAAATATATAGAGTTAATGCACCTATAATTTATTTTTTAAATTTATAAAATATTTTAATAAAGATTTCCTCCCTCCATTTAAACACTTAGAAAATTATAAATTACTTTTCAGACATATATTATTAAAAATTCGACTGTATTAGGAACTCAAGTGAACAAAAATTTAAAATAAAATGAATTAAAATATGGATAATAGCCAATTAATGAAATTGGTACTTGATATGTATATCTTAGGCTCTATGTCAGTATATCTGTTTAAAATATGTAAACATTTTGGCACAAAATTATAATTTAAACCTGTCTGAGAGAGATTAAATCGATCCAAGAGCTGCTTGAGAGACCTAATACAATGAACAAATTATAATTCAATAAAATTATATTTAGAATTATTAATGCATACAACTTGGCTACTACTGTGGAAAATAAACAATTTCAAACTGATTATAAAACAGAACCCTGTTTAAATGCATAAATCTTTCAAATTTAAAAAGATGACCTCTTTATGCTTTTGAAGACTTCGATTAAACCAATTACTTACAACCAATATTTAGTCATAAGCATGCATTCTATTGAGATGAGCAAGAAACTTACAATAACCTGAAGATAAAATCTTATTGATTTTTATAATAGCAGACACTAATAAGTCGAAAGTGGCCCATAAAGTACGCAAAAGAAAAAGCTTGTAAAACCTCAAAACTAATAAATAAGTAATAAAAAGAGATATAGGACAACAAAGCACACAAAACTAAATACTTTCAATACAAGTTCAACATTCATTACAAAATTTTATCCTTAATTTCAGCTTTTTCGAAATTTAATTTTTAGTCTCCAAAATATACTTTATGGTCACAGTCACAGTAATTATAAGGAAAACATGTGTTTTTCTTTAAAAAGGATTTATAGCAAGCATTGAATGTAACAATTTAATTTTTTTTATTTCATTAAAATTTTTTTTCTTAACAGAGATAAAAATTATATATCTTTAAAATATGCAAAAAGTTGCTTCATGCTAAAATGCTCATCTGATACACATATGTGTGTGTGTGTGTGTGTTTGCGTATGTATACAAATACACAAAATAAACTGATATTAATAATATATATATATATATATTTACATTAAAACAATAAAAAATATTTTAAATCACAAGCTCTCTCAGAAAGGTTTTATCAGAATAACTATTAATGAAATCTTAACATTCAACATTCATTACAAGGCTATAAGTGATGACATATACACTGAGTTGGAAAAAAAGATTGATGTGCAAAACTTTAATAACATTTTGTAGAACAGCTTTTTCCAAAATTTTGACTGAAAATACTTCAACTCCCTCAGTCAAACTCCAAGAGTTTCCCCCCCCCCCCCCGAAAATTCACAGAATATCAGGCACATTATTTGAAACACAAACTAGATCAAAACATGATTGATTTCTTTTCAGTTTGATCCTTTACATATTGTGTGAAGCGCTTTAGGAACTTCGGGTATTCTCTTTTATATACAGCTCTTAAAACAGAAGCAGGAGCCCAACCTCCGGGATTAACTGAAAAAGTACACAAAATATAAATAAAACATTAGAGAGACATAAGTGGAAACAAGTTTACTTTATTATTTTTCAAATTTTCTAAAACAGAATGCCACAGGGGCACCAGCAGGACAAAATCCAGAGAGGGGCAAGATTTTGGAACAGATCTGCTTGTAGTCAGATGCTAAGGCCATATTTTTGAAAATGGAGACTATAAACATGAAAAATCTAAACTCACAACTTTTTATCACTATACACTATAAGATACTTGTAATAGATACAATTGTTAAAGCATTAACATTAAAAACAATACTAGGATTACAATGTTAAATTTATTATTTGGTATTCAAAGACTATATTTCTGGAATTAACTACATCTTATATTAAATAAATAAAGAATACCAAATAAATAAAAGATTATAATTTTGTAAAAAATAAGTGTTTAGAACTGAACTACGTATATATAAAACAGTTCCTTAAAAATTGAAATGATATTTAAATTAATACAATATTGATATAGTAGGATAACCATCATATATCATACATACAGATAATGAGTACATTTTTTCTGGTAGATGCAGGGGTATGTTTAACCCTTAAAGTTTTGTGAAACAAATGAGAATTAAAAAAAATTCTAATTCTCATTAAATCAAGTTAAAAGGCACGGTGGACATTTATGTGCTTTGTGAAGTTTTATGCATATTTTAATGACAAAGATGTTAGCTTAGAAACTCACTATGAGTACTTTTTTTCGTTTTTTTTTAAAGAATAGAACATTTTTGAGTACTGAACACATGGCCGAAATTGCTGGGAAAAAAATCTGATTGTTTGGTTGTAAACAAATACTACAGCTCACAGAGCTCAAATAACTCTACGACAGATCACTAAAATGATGATTTTCTTTAGCCAAGTTTTGAGTACATCCAAACATTTTTTTTATGAAAAAATGCACTGCATTTACACATTATCTATACTAATAAAAGAAAGTTTCGCTCTGTGTGTGTGAGTGTCTGACAATCAGCGAAGACTAGGAAAATCTAGCACACCTAGAAGTCTGAAAGTTTATGTGAGGATAGTCCAAAACCTGGCCTAGTGCACCTGAGAAACAGAATTTTAATTACTTACAGATATATTAATTAAAATCCACAAAGAACTCTCATCAAAAATACGCTTTTTTGTTCTTCAGTTGGTTGGTTGTAAAGAGTCCTCACAGAAATAATTAAATAAACCAGAGTAGCGTTGCAAAGATAAGGACTTCTAATGAAATAGTGTTAATATCGAGTGGCATGATTCTGCACTAACTGCATACAGCCCTGCTAATGTAGCACCACCTGCACATGACAAACCGAAAATGTGACTACGAACTGATACAACTGTCCTACAAAGACACCACCTATTTGAAACGTTTTTCGAGGGCCATTTTTCTTCTTCAAATTACTATTTTGTTAAAAGTATTTTTGTAAAAATTTGACGGCACAAGTGGAAAAATCCGACAAAAAAGGATCGGCTTTTATTAAACTATGAACTATACAGAGATTTGTTTCCTGGTCTATACTTCCATTTACTTTGCAAAAATGCAATGAAATAATTGCTAATTTTTATTAATTAACAAAAATTAAGATAACAATTAAAATATAGATTTGAATTTAAGGATTGGAAGAGGAGCCATCTGACGGCTATTTTAGTGTAGTGTTTTTTCTTATGTTCTAAATATCAGAAAAATTTAATGATCTAATTTTTTTTTTTTTTCAATTCCTACTATTAGCTCACACTCTCTATATATTTATATATCTTGTTCAAATTTTCAATCGTTAATAAAATACTTTTTATTCATCCACTCAAGTTCAAATACATTTTTTAAAACTTGTAGTGGATGACACTTGATGTTAATATAGTTTTTTCAAATGCTAATTCATTAATTAAATTAATCAATTTTAGTTTTATATGGGAGATAAAAATTTCTCCCCTTGTTTTCATAAATGAAATGAAAGATTTTCCTCAAATTAGTGATGCCACAAAAATAAAATACCGCAACGATTATAAAAAAATGTTCAATAAAGATAACATGGGACAATAATGCTGCGCGGGTTTATTTTATATATTTATGGTTAAAAAGCAAAATTCAAATTCAAATACTTAAATTATTTTTCTTTCAAATTTTCAATCGTTAATAAAATACTTTTTATTCATCCACTCAAGTTCAAATACATTTTTTTAAACTTGTAGTGGATGACACTTGATGTTAACACAGTTTTTTCAAATATTAATTCATTAATTAAATTAAATAATCAAACTACTAGCATTCAAAACTCAAAGATAAATAAGCAGAAACACTCCATTAGGTTCCACTCTTCGAAAGAGCCTCTACTACATGAAACTGTTGACTCGTGATTATGTTTTAATGTTATTTTCTATAATGTTTCATATTATTTTTGGTACTTACGTATTATCCGGGCCATTCTTATATTATTTATTAAAATGGAAAATTGCAAGGAAATTCGCTTTCTATTTTGCCACTTAATATTGGGATTCTGTCATATGTATATACATATTTATATTAATTGTAATTATTTAAAAAAAAGTAACTAAAATGAAATTTTTCTTTGTTGACCTAAGTAGGCTTGACTTATTAAATTGACTTAATTTTTTGTTTTGTTTTAATGATCACGTTAATGCAGGAAAAGGGAATTTGGGTCGTAAAATAAAAATTGCATTAATGATAAAACTATCGCCAATTTCAAACATTAATGGCACATACTTTTCACGGGTTATGTGGGTCCAATTTCAACAGGAATTGGTTCATATTCATTAAACTTGGTTTTCGATTGCCTTACAGATTTTAGTTCCACCTTCTGCCTCCAGGGTCACATTCTTATTTTGGGTTCTATGGGCACTATTACAATGTGGTTTGACTCATTCAAATTGGTTTTTCATCATCTCTGGCACGTGCAGAGCACGCCCTGTATATGTTGCCGTAAGCAGTAAGGACATAGGCTGCAGGTTCATTCGGTGCACACTAAACACTGACGAAGGCAGTGAGCCCCCAGTGCCCCTTCCCGAAACAAGATTCATTTGAAAGATTTTATGAAGATATAAAATCATACAAACTTGAGGGCAGGTTCAGCTAGTACATAATAAGGAAGATTGTTTAAAATAAAGAAGAAATGGCAAATAGAGTGATACTCTACATGCTTAAAAGTTATTATAAATTTATATTACAGGTTTTATTTATGAAATTGATAATGTTAGTTTTTTAATATATTATATATATATATTCTTTAAACTTACTGCTTGAACAATAAGTAATTCTGCAGGTCAAATTATCTCGAGTTATTTCTTTGTTTTCTTGAGGAGGGTCCACAAATGTTTGACAAACTAAAGATACAGTCATGATAAGACGAACACATTTACCAATCTATAGAGATAAAATCAATAAATTAATATATTACATGCACTAAATAAACCTCCTAACATATTTAATCACAGACATTGCTAGTTTTAATCTAAATCTATCAGGCATGATAAAATTAAAGATACCTTGAATGTGGATTGGAGATAGATTTTAATCCATCTTATTTCTATTTGATTAAAATAAAATGATAGAGCTATTTACTGCCATTCATCAGGCCAAATGTTGGAACATTGAGTTGTATTAAAATTATTACACTATATATAAAGGGTGTTTCACAAAGGACCCCTAACTTTAAAAATCAATAACCCGGAAACGGTGATAGAAAGAAACATGAAACCAGTGGTATGTTTATTAAAAAAATCGTAAGAATCTTATACATAAATTTCAAAATTTAGTTAAAAATAGCGCCGATAGATGGTGCTGCGATAAATAAGCATATCACATTAAAAGTGATTCAATATGTGCACCTTTTACACAACGGACATGTCGCAAACGCAGAATGAAATTGTCAGTGACTCTCTGTAGTGTGTCACCACAAATCGACACACAAGCTTGACAAATAGCCTTTTCAAGCTCGTCAAGTGTTAAAGGATTGTTCCGGTAAACAATGTCCTTTAATGTGCCTCACAAAAAGTAATACGGAGGCCACTCCATGCCTTTTCCCTTCACTGTACAATAGTTCAATGCAATAACTCTATCGTCGAAGTATTCGTCCAGAAAGTCAAAAACGTCTTGTGTACGATGCAGATGAACCCTATCTTGTATGAACCACGCTGTGTCTGGTCGATCGTCTAACACGTGTTGAGTGACGACAAATTGTTTCAAAAGCGCAATATACCGCTTAGTCGTCACTGTTTCTCGCAAAAAAAAAAGCACCCAATTACGCCTTTGCAACAGATTGCAGCCCAAACTAAGTTTTTGGCAATAGAGTGGTCGTGCGCGAGTCAAATGTGGATTTTCTGTACCCCAAAATTGCCAATTGTGTCTTTTAACAACACCATCCAGAAAAAATGGGGCCTCATCCGTAAACCATATTCAGCCGACATCGAAACCAGAACAATCAATCTTCTTGAGCATCTCATTAGCGAAATGCTCTCGTTGTCGTTCAGCTTGAACTGGTATTGCGTTCCGGCATTGAATCTTGTAAGGAAACATGTGTAATGATTTCCGCAGGATTCTGTATGTGCTGGATGGCTTGATTCCAGATTCAGCTGCAAGCCTGTAGACAGATTAATTCAGATTACGCTCAATAACTGCAGCAAGTGCCTTTGAATTTTCAGGAGTAATGACAGAGTGGGCCAGACCCACATTTCTGATTAACGTATCGGCCATGTTGCTTGTCTTTTGAAACTTTTTGAAAAGCTCACGAGTCACAAATTCTTTTCCCACCTGGGCCTTTTGCGACTTATTGCGTTTGAAAACGTGTCCTTGTGGCAATAGGACTCTGATTTAATCGGTGGTACTCCAACACAATAAACACACGTATACATCACTTTCAGAATTATTTTCACTATACGCTAATAACAGTCAGATTTCAATGGCGAAATCTTCGACGGCTAGTCTTTCTATGCTGCTGAACTCTCTTTAGAAGGATTTTTAACGCTCTCAGCGCCATCTATCAGTGCTATTTTTAACTAAATTGAGATTTATGTATAAGATTCTTAAGATTTTTTTTTAATAAACATACCACTGGTTTCATGTTTCTATCTATCACTGTTCCCGGGTTATTGATTTTTAAAGTTAGGGGTCCTTAGTGAAATACCCTATATATATTATGCTTACTGTTTAGCAGTATAAAACTAAGTTTAATCTTTATTCTCAAATGGTTATGTAGTTGTGTTAGGTAATGCTCAAATGCTAATCTATCAACAAGTGCCTCAATTCTTCTAATTTGGTTAACCTTATCCTTTGCAAAAAACATTTCAATGAGAATATCCTCTAAATGATGAATTCTCCTTTGGACCAATATCTACAGTAATTTTTGACAATGTTAAAACCTGAGATTTGTGTATAGGGACAGTATATACAACTGTTAAAGACTGACCATAAACATGAGACTGGGGTGCTGCGACAGAAAAAAGTCTTTCAGTGAGGAATGGCCCATGGTAAACATAAAATTCAACCATTATGGCCTATGGTAACTGTGGAGGCTGGAGTCCTGGATCGTGGAAATAGAAAATATCTTTTATCATACCAATATAATGTCTAACAAAAAATAATTCATACCTATATAAAATACTTGGTAATGCCTTTTTTAAATGCTAGATTAAATAAAAATAAACAGATTGAGAGTGTGTTTACAATAAACTTGAAACAAAGAGTTGAATTGCACCATTGGCTGAATCTGATTAAAAAAAAAAAAAAAAATTAAATTCATGTATTTAATATTTTTGTAAGAAATAAATGTTTATTTTAAAATTCAATGATTTAGTAAAACTAGTCGTTGGGGGCCACCGTAATACTTACCCATCATGGATATGCATAATGTAAAATATTAAAATAAAAATGTGTTAACTACTTATAAAATGCATTGCAATTCAAATAAAATCATGGCTTGATGACGTCACAAACTTTAAAGGTTCGATTACTGAATTGCTTGAAAAAGGTTTTTCCTTATAATTCCAAAAATAATAATCCTATTAACTAGCGGTTTATTGCATCTGATTAAGCATCAAATTTCCAATTAAACTATATCTTTGAAGTGAAATTTGTATGAAAGGGTCATGAAAAATCGAAGAGTGTGGAAAATAGGATTCCAAATATCTCGGCAACTAATTTTCCGATTGACTTCATGCTTTATGCAAAATTTATGTTTTTTTATTGTCTTTTATATTTATTTCTTAAAATAACCAATTTCGAAAATTTTTATATACCTTTTATCAGAACGAATATTTCGAGAGTCCGAAAAAAATAGTTCCGGTTAATCGAGGTTATTGAAATGAAATAGGTTTCTTCCCATTATTACATACTAAGTACATACCAAATTGCAAATCTCTATCTCAATTTTTTCGGGAGATAGAGCGTTTACAGACACACAGACGGACGGCAAATTTTTTTTCTTCTAAAAATATGTTTTTTGGAATCTCCAGTGTCTGAAACATGTAAATACGTCAAATTTTTTTTTTCGATTTTCAAAACGATTACAAGACTTACCCTATACTACGTATGATGGGTAGGTAACAAGAATTAAACTTCATTTCATGTATTTTAAGATTAAAAGTTATGGGACCCTAATTTCAGAAAAGTAAAATACTTCTGATAGTGAAAACGACATCATTAATTTGCATTTTTATTCATAAATCTGCATCATTTTACAACATGCTTAATTTACGTAAGTTTTACTGTCTTTATATTATGCTCAGACAGAGAAAGAGATTTAAGACTGTTTCCTCAATTATATTTTTCAAATAAGTTTTTCATGATAAACAAATAGCAAACATACAAATTTCAAGAAAATATTAAAAAAATGATCTGAAGCCTTTATTTCAGTACCTCAGTATTGTAAAAACACCAAAAATTGTGCTGTGAGGGCCTAAAACGTAAGGAAATTCCAATGTATGATACATACAAAAACAGTTTTAAAAAAACAACAATGGGTTCAAGTAACCTCAAGTAATTGCAAAATTTAAAGATATACAAAAATTTCCATAATATGTTTTTTTTATCATGATTACAAGACTGTATATTCCGGCATATAATGAGGCACTTTTAAAACAAGAAAATTTATCAAAATTTACACATGTGTGTTATACACCGTGTATAAAAAGTTAAGATTAAAAATTTACAAAACATATACACATAAGAATTGAGATTTCTATATTAATGAATAAGAAAAGTACACATGGTTAGTGTGATAAAGATATATCACAGTTTTATCTTTTTTAATTACTTTATATTTCAGCTCATCGCATTTCTGTAGTTTATAGCCCTTCCAGTTTAATTGCTGTTCTTTTAAAATGCCTTTTTACCAGCGATCGCGCACCTTGTATGTTGCTTTTTTGGCAAGGCTGATTCTCCCTACTTCGCGCCCTGCGTTCATTTCAATCGGCGCTGATTTTGAGCTGTGACGTCATTGCATTCGGGGGCTTCCCGCTCCTGTGTTGTGCGCATGCGTCACCGTCGCTCTTGTTCCCTGTGTTTTCGGGAGCTGTTTTCTTTTGGCGCTGCAGGCGAAAGGGGCGTGTCTTTCAAATACAAATTAGAATCTTTTAATTATTAAATGTTAATGAGTTTCTGATTTGTTATTTTAATTTTCACGTAATTCCTAATCAACAAATTAGTTTAAATTAATCTTGCTCTCACATTTGTGCACTCCTGTTATGGGTATATATATTAATGTAGCGCATTTTTCCAACAGAATTTTAATAAAAATGATGCTGTAAATTTATGCAAAACGTCGTCTGATCTGAGGCCAGGCCTGTGCCGGCTCTCATGTCCGAGAAACTTCGCTGCGCGGATTCTTTGGAGATCAGCTTCCCGTTTTCAAAGTTTTTAATTACTTTATAAAAATGCTGTTTTAAGTTTAATATTTTAAAAGTTTAAATCAACTGGTAATTTAATTAATTCGGCATTAATTCTACATCCCTTAATGGATTCGGCCAGAAGGAATATTTTAGAGATTCTTCGAATTTCATGATGATTGAGCCAGAACCTTTATAAAGCCAAGATGTGCAGCTATCATCCTCATCCTTCCTTTTCCATGAGAGATAATAAAAAAATGTTGGATCCAATCCTATAGGAGCATTTTCTTTATGAGTATGAGTCTCTTACAACAAAGAACAAGTAAGAATGTTTTATTTATTTTATTGCTTTGATTCTCTCTTCAAAGAATATCGACCTAAAGAATGTCATGCACAAATCGTGCAGGGTTATTTGCTTATTTAAATCACAACTGCAATAATATTTAAAAGTTCACTATATTCCTTATTCTTCCTCCTATCATCAATAAATATCACGCCACAGTTAGTTCCAATAAAACAGAGTATGATTTAAAACACTATTTGGAAATTCATATACATAGATAAGCTTCACAGATGTCCTAGCATTGCATTTGCTCACCTTTTATGTTTATACTAGCTGTTGTCATACTAGTTTGTTATACTTAAACATACATTGTATTTTTATGTTACATATCCCCTGAAAGTTTTTTGCAAAGAAGGGGGTAGAATTGTGCGTACCAGTGTGCCCACAAATTCCCATTAACTTAGAGTTTCAAGAAGTTAAAGAAGGTGGTGGATGTAATATGGTAAATATACCTAAAAATAGAAAAACATAGCCCAAAATCGTGAGTGTACACTATATGCTGGAATATATGGAACATTCTTTACAGTATATGTGTCCAAAATGTAAAAAGTTTTATTAAATGAAATCACATTCTGAGGAAACATATGTTGTATTGACATAACATGAACAATTAAGCTATTTATTTGAAAAGTGAAAATACATATAGAGCATAATATGATATATGAACTTCTATATGCTTTTTGGATATTTGGGTTGACGAATTTTTTTTATTTTCAATTTCCAGCGAGATTTTGGCACTGTTGACTTTCATTCTAATTTGGGTATCCATACAAGTAATATTTGAAGAACTATTATGTTGACAAAAAAATCTTTTTTGATGGGAAGCCAGAGCTGTGCTCCAGCAATAAGATTAATACTATACTGAAATAATTGCACATTTTAACATTTATAGTAATATCAGCTATTAAAATGGCTCTACAATATTTAAATATCCAACTAAATATTACTATAAAGTTAAACATTATTTATTTAGATGAAATATAACAGTAATTGTATAGGTGATTATAAAACCTAAAAACTTTAAAAATTGAGTATTTATTTGACCAGGAAATGCATATTTTTTAATACCCCCCCCCCCCCTCCATGATCAAAACAAATCATACAGTATATAAACATAGAATGAAAATATAGTTTTGAATAAACTTTTAAGTTAGAAAAAAACACAAATGAAAAATCATGTGTCAAGTATATATTATGAAACACTTTCCAACATATTCAGAATACTATAACAAAACTTCCCGTTTAAAATGAGAAAAATGATATCTAAAAAAACAAATTTTGAAAATGCACAACACATTTGAAAAGCCTATTTTAGCAATTACTGTCCATAGTTTGAAAAGTATTCAAATTATTTTGCAAAGCTGTGTATATGATCTATAGATTTGTATATATACTTTAGTTAGCTAAATGTAGCTTTAGCTAAAATGTAGTTTGAGTTATAAAATAATAACACAGTTAAAAATTCCCTTTCAGAAATTTGTCTAATAAACGGAAATGTACTCTAATTCTTTTGTGTAGCTCTGTATATGATCTATGGAATTTATACACACCAATTAATATTCAACAAATTAGTTAAATTAAAAAATGCATACAATAACTGAAAACACACTCCCACCAATTATTGCTCATAGACAGTATTTTAAAACTGATTATTTTGTGTGTCCCTGTAAATCAGGCATGTCAAACACATGGCCCGCTGACACCTTATCTGTGGCTCGAGAAGCCTTTGGCATTTTACCTGAGTTTAAATTTAGTTGTGAATTTTAATTGTTACACGCATGCTGAAAATACACTTTGCACGAAATTGCACCAACCGTGGTCTTACAGATGGCAAACATCAGAAAAATATGTATATCAGTATTACCAGTTTGGTTTATTAATCAGAATACTGCCACTATTTTGGAATAGTTATATTTGTTTCATTTATTCATGTATTCATTGTATAAAAATAATATTTCTCTTCAGAATGTGGTAGCATTCTGGAATTAAAAAATCCTGCTCATCTTGCAACAGTGATGAATACAGACAGATATAACTTAATTTTACATTTTAGAACAAAAACCATGTAGATACAAAGATAACTAATCAGAATGTAGCAAAACGCAGGATACTGAGTTTGAAAATTTATTGATCATAATTTTTAGTATTTTACTTCTAATTTATATATTTTTTTTCTGTCGAAAGTAATATTTTATTTTACTACTCTCCTCGATTTTACATCACTTTAGGAAATAATATACTGTATTTATTAAATAAGAAATGCATTGTAAAATTAATCAAATTCGGCGCTAATTAAGAACAGCTGAAAAAAAAAAATCAAGATGTAAAATTAAATAGCTTTAAATGCATCACTTTGAAAGTGACAAAAATCATCACTTTTGTGCTTGATACAAAAACTCCGAATATGTCAACCATGTTCTTCATTTGGACTTTAGTCAAACATACGGATTTTGGATTTAAGCACTTTAATTATTTTCATTATTTAGCTCAGTATAATTGTGTGTAATCTTTCTGGAACCCTGCATGATCATTCTTTCATTTTTAACACTTTCCAACCTAGTTGAAAAGTGTTTATGACTTCGGTTTGTCTGGCCGTGCTCTAACTCCCGTAAATATGCCCGCATTGCCTTGCAATTTTTATATGTTATTGTCGTTATCTATAGCATGTTCTATATTTCAACTGAAGTGTGTAGCACTTATAGTTTTTCTACAGGGACACTCAAAAGAATTCTGTTACATTACGGTCTATGGGGAAAAATCCTTTGCGGTTTATTTTAATGATGTTACACAATTTCAAACACATTGTAATTGATATATATCACGAAGAGGCCTTACAAAAAGTTTAATATGGAATAGGGTGTGCATAACACTTATAGTTACTTTACAGGGACAGTCCAAAGAATTCCGTTACATTACGTCTATGGAGAAAAATCGTTTGCGGTTTAATTAAATAATGTTTCACTATTTTAAACCCATTGAAATTTATATATATCACTAAAGTGCATTACAAGAAGCTTACTACAGAATATTGTGTGTATAGCGGTCATCGTTCATTTACAGGGACACATAAAAGAATTCTCTACTGTCTGTTAACAATTCCTGGAAGTGCGTTTTAAGTTGATGAATGCGATTTTAAATTTAACTCGCTTTTTGTCTATTACTTTGTGTGTATAAATTCTGTATTTCATATACAGTGCAGCACAAAAGTTCGCGAATTTTAAACTGTGCTACGCGTTTCCTAACTAACTGAAATTTAACATCCTATGTAGTATATATACAAATCTATAGATCCATATGCAGGGCTGAATAAAAGTATTCAGATATTTTTCCGAATATTGTATATGTTGGAAATTCCTTAAATTACGTTTTTAAATATGTTATGCATTTTCCAAATTGTTTACTTAGATGTTATCTTTCAGCTTATTAAACGGTAATGATTTGTAAAATTATTTTGGAAGCGTTGGAAAGTGTTACATAATCTATGCTTGGCGCATGATTTTTCGTTCTTGTTTAATGATATACACACATTTTATTGACATACTCTCACACATCCCAGGTTTTAGAAAAATATATATGTGAAAGCTCTTTGAAACTACGAATAAATATGATAAACTGAAAATGAACATTGCAGATTTTTTAAAAGTGATTTACATTATAATTATATTCAAAAGGAAACTGAAATTTCACCTTCGATATGTTGACATCGTTGGAGTTTGGAAAGAATATAACATTAAGAGATGTTATAGCACAAAATATAAACAAAACTCACAAAAATCTGTCTAACACCAGAAAGATAAACTGCCAGAATTGAAACTCATACTTCTTAAAAGAGAATCAAACTGCTTTCACCAAGCCTATTGAAGAAAATGTATTTGTTTTAAAAGACTAATTGTTGTCTTTATTACATTAAATGTACCACGAGTCAAAATCATTCACTACGGAATTGAAAAAATGATGTCTAGAGTAGATAAAGAAATTTGAAAATACTGTAAGTATAAGTACCATTGCTACAAAGATTTATATATAGCGGATAGATTTACAAAAGCCGGATATATGCTTAAAAACTTGTAGTGTTCATAAACTTATATTATATTCGTACGCACACTGTTAAAAATATGTTTGATGATAGTATAATAACATACAAAATGCACTTTTCCCCCCACTGCAAATAAACTATGATCAAATTGGCGAATTAAATAATAAAATAGAAATAATACAGTAAAATATAATACCTATGCTGAAATTAAATATATATATTAAAACACAATAAATTAAAATATAGTACACAATGGTATAGGATCTATTATGCGGCGTCCTGATTTCCAGAACTCTCTAAAAACTGGAACACTGAACAATCTGAAACAGAAACTTTCAATTAAAAAAATTGGTAGATTTTTTTATTTTCTTTTTTACACCTTATTGAAGAGTTAACATGCTTTATTATTCAATATTTTAAACTTTTTCTCATACATATCATGATACCGTAAAATCTCATTACCCCCACCCCCCCTCGCAAATGAAGTAAAAAACCGTAAAATAATCAGAGGTGGCTAAGTTACGATGCTCCGCGGAATACAAGCGTTGAATGAACGCAACCGTCAGACATATGTTCTTTTTTGGATCATTTTTATAACTTTGCATTGGTAAAATCGTTAAAAATACGGAAGAACTAGCTACATATTCTTAAATTTCATACTTTTCTTTCTTAAATACCAAAATCTATCAAAAATTGTTTTGAATTTTAACCATTCAAAATAAAATATTTTTTAAACATCGGCATGCTTTTTTATTTTCTCCTTCCCTTTCTTTCTTAGAACACGTTTTTGAAGATAGAAAATCTGATTTTCATGATAACAGGAAGCCTATGTCGTCTAAAGGCACACCCACAATTCAGCCAATCAGAGAGATCAAATCAGGAGAATGACCAAAGGGAGATGATGTATTTGTCTCCTCATGATTCAGCTGGGAGAGAAAATGAATGAGAGAGGGTGGGGGAAAAGAATGAATAAGAGAGAATAGTGATAGGATTCCTTTACTGTTTAAGGCCATTCCCAGAATATTGTACTTAGCATTCTTTATTTATTTATTTATTGGAAAGGCTGCTTTTTTCGGATTATTTGAAAATTTTTAATTTCTTTACAAAATTGCATGGGAGGGGCAAAAAAATGGGATATTAGGGTAATTATTTCTTTTTATGTAATTAAAATTATTTATTCATTATAAAATACTCAAATAAAAATAAGGAACCTGACAACATATTTTTTATGATGATTTTTAAAAATACTTCAATGATCTCAAGAGTTAAAAAGTGCAAAATTCTCTCACTTTATTGAGAATCCTGTTCCTGTTTTTTTATGCCTTTTTTTAACTTGCCCATTTTTTTAATAATTAAAGTCTTAATTAACGGTCAGGCGGTATAAAAATATACCAGAACATGTCCATATTTATTTAGTTAGTTTTCAGTTAAAAGTGTTTAACTGCATTCCACGAGAAATATGCCAATTACAGCTAAGTCTTATTTCAAAAATTAATAAAACTGAAATCGGGGAAAATGTCTGGATTTTAGAGTTTTTCGGAATTTGGATGTCCAGATTTCCAAGGTTCAACTGTATTTCATTTTATTTTTCAACTTGCAACACAATACATTTCAGAAGACTCTTGAGAAATGTTCACTCTTTGGCGTATTTGGTTGATGTTCAATAAGTGCAGCATGCATCAAGCGAAAAGCTTTTTCATACCCAAGATGTCATGTAAAATGGGACACGGTCTATCGAGATGTTTGCAATGTCAGCAAGTTTGCGTATCATCAATTGGCGATCATTCAATACGGCATTGTGAATTTTTGAGACGATTTCATCGGTTGTAGCGGTTTTTGGACGTCCTGAGTGTTCAACATCATGAACTGATTTCCTATCATGTTTAAATTCAGCAGTCCACTTTTTTATCGTTGAATATGAAGGACAAGAATCCTTTAAGATAGACTAACTCTTTTTGTATGTTCGTGGGGGTTAAATATTTTTTAATAAAGTATTTTATGACAGTTCGAACTTCAATTTTTTTCCATTTTTCGAAAATGCCAAAACTTGTTTACTTTATCGCCCAGCAATAACCAATAAACGCGTCTGAAACTCGGCGGCATGTCCTCTAAATGATTACACTTTACAAACAACATTGTCATTTGGTCATACCTGTTCCATTTCTGTGTTATGCCGAGAACATATCAAACTACCCTCGTAATAGGTATTTTAAAAATTCAACTCTTGACATATTGAACAAGTATTTAAACTTACTGGTGCTGAATCATGTTCTGTTGAGTTATTACAAACAATCCATATGTCATGAGCATCTTGATCTTCATCATTGGGAACTCGTCGCATATGTGACCAGAACACAGCATCTCGTTGTGTTGCTGGCCACACCCGTTTATGAACTTGATGAAATACAAGTGTGTCTGCATCTATTTCTTCTACAACCTTCATATTTTCAACAGTAGCTGAAAATAAGAAAATAACATAAGTATTGGATGAAAAAAAAATAACAAATTTCTATCAATTAGAAGTACTTTTAGTTTGAGTAATATAACAGCGAATTGAAAAAGAAAAAGCTTAAATTTTTATTCTAGGAAGATCGTAGAAATTAAAAAAATTTTACACATACTATTTAAAAAAGAAAATGAAACATAAGATTCTAAAATATAGAAAATATTTATATATCTAATTAAATTTTCAGCAGAGCTGAAATAGAAAATATTTACAATGAAAAATACATGACATTCCATTCAATTACATTAAAATTTTATGCAGAAACAAATATATAATTTAAAAGTAGAGGGGCAGGAATAATTTACTGACAATGGAATGTAGGTGGCAGGCTTATCTCAATATAATATAAATTAGAATACTTTTATCAGAAAAAGAATATTAATATATATTTTTTAAACAGATTAAAATTTTGTTGGTGTCAGAAGGATGATAAAAAAATTTTTACTTAAAAAAATAACGATCAACTGAAAATAAATAATGTTTTCTTTTGAATTACTGACAAAATTTGTTTCAGTTTATTTCATGTGAAAAATGAAATCAACATATACAAATGACACTTCTGAGAAAAAAAATCTACTACTGTTTAAAAAAAGGAAATAAATGCTGTATAGTTGCAAATTATCGTAAAAAATACTGAAGCAACAAAATATAAAACTATTTTAGCTGAAGTTGCGGATATTATTTAGGCTACTTAGTACCTATTTCATCTAAAAACAAACCTTTTTAAAAGTTTTAATTCATTTTGACAAGCTAAAATCAAAACTCTTCTAAATGTTAAAAATCTAAGAAAATAAAGTATTAAAAAAATAAAATAATTTTTAAGTAAACAAATATTACTAAAATACTACTTACTTTCCCAATCAAATCTATATTCAGGTGCAAAGAAATAATGACACATTTCATGACCAGTAACACCCTAAACAGAGAAAATATATCCATTTCATATTTTGCACAATAATAATATATTCATTATTACCTTAATTAAATACAGTAGACACATTAATTATTCAATAGTTGTTTATTTTACATTCCACACTACCTGTCAGTGATTGAAAAAGATTTGCCGTATTTTCGAGTGTGTAAGATGCACCACCAAAACTTAATACTTTTTTATAGAGAAAAACATGAAAGTAAAAGAATAAAAGTGCAATAAAAAAAAAAATTACACTCTCTATTCTTTATTTATATTTTGGGACCCATATAATCTGCCATACTCAATATCTGTTTTTCTTTTCACGGTTTTTAAAGCATTATAGAATCTCTCTTTTCTAAATAAAAGTAACTAATGCTGCCCCCGCTGTCAATGAAATTGTTGTGTCAGGAGGTCTTTCTAGGTTAATAAGAAAACTATTGCATACCAGTGGACCCATGCAAAGATTTTGCACTGCAGTCTAATATATTTTTAGCAATATCTAATATTTTTTAGACATTTTTAGTTTTAAAAGTAATACAATACGATAGAAAAATACTTACATGCCGAAATTATATTGTTATACTTGCATGCCTTTAAAATATCAACATATGAAACATTTTTCTCTAAACGTAACAGTTTTCTTACTTAATAATAATTTTTAACACTCTCAAAAATAAATGTTTTAAAAAAGCTGATTTATTCACAAATGAAAATAATTAAATAAAACTTGCAAACAACCTGCGGTGTTACCTCATTGCACTTATTGTACAGATATATATATAGACAAAATTATTTAAAAAATATAAAAAAATTATGTAGTAACGTATAATAAAGTGTATCAAATAAAAAGATTTGATAATTTTCACTGATTAATTAAATGATAACTTAAAATATATACTTACAAACTTTCATTGATCTTAAAAATCTTTTAAAAATACATTTGAACATATAATCAAATATATAAAGTAAAAAGTACTGAATAATAATGAGTAATAATTGTAGTACAGATGAGTATGAGTAAATAAATGTTGTGCGATAATATAAATTACACTTTAAAAAAATTTTGTTCGTGTTAAGAGTAACTTTCAAAATGAATTACATATATAAGATAAAAGCATATTAAATAAATATATTTAATTATAAGGGGTAAAACTGAATAATAATTCAAAATGTGCACTTTATAGTATTTGACAATTTTAGGATTCTTAAACATCTTTTTGGGTATAGTAAATTTCATAACAATCCTCAGCGCAAAGACCCACATCACATTCTTTACATTCAAAATAGTCTGATTCAATGGTTGTGTTCACTTTCACTCACTTTCTGCAGACGAACTTTTATTCATAATGTCCGCTATTTCCTCAGCAGTCAAATACCGGTGTCTTTTAGATATTTTAATAAGTTAAATTCACAGTTTTGCAAAGGACCAGGGTCCATAAGCCATGTTTTTGGCCCATGAAATAAGACTAAACTTGATTTTGTTATACTGACTTAATTATTCCACTTTTTAATATTAGAAGGTTTATCCTGTATGATTTCAACAATAGTTTTTGTATTTTGTTCGGATTTATATGACTTACACAAGCTCAAAATTCGTATTATTCGTAGTTTTTGAAGAAAAATACGCAATTTCTCCCAATTTTACCTCAATTATTTATATGAGCGCAATCATATTTTTTATCATATTTATCATCTTATTTACATATTTTATAAAATACATCAAAATGTACAATATATGTAAAAATAAAAGTGTTGCAAAGCTGCGCTCATAGTAAAATATTAAAAAATATATTAAAAATTGAGATAAAATTAGAAGAAATTGCGTATTTTTCATCAAAAACTATGAATAATATGAACTTTGAGCTTGTGTAAGTTATATAAATCCGAACAAATTGCAAAACATATTGTTGAAATCGTACAGGATAAACCTTCTAATATTAAAAAGTGAAATAATTAAGTCAGTATAACAAATTCGAATTTTAGTTTTATTTCAGGGGCCAAAAACACGGCTTATGAACCCTGATCTTTTATATGCAAAAAATAATATTTATATTTTTTTTTCTCCAGAAATTAACATAAAAATAGGAATAAGAAAATAATGGGTAAAAAAAAATTATTGCAAGTGTAATTTCTTTTATTTCAATTGCCTTCAAACTTTTATCAAAACAAATAACTGAAAACCTTAGAAAAATGGTATGTAAATATAGATAATTTAATTTAAAACAAAGTAATTTAAAACGTTATGAAAAATTATTGACGGAAAAGAACAAAAAAAAGAGACAGAAAAATCTTCTTAACTTATTTTTTCTCCCTACAGAGCAATGTGATTAGCCAAATCAAAATAAAAGTATAAAATAGAGCCCCCCCCCCTTCCCCTTTCCTTTTCTGAAGTCTGGTTATGACGCCGACATAAAAATAAACAATTTCCAATCGAGATAAAAGTTTAAAAAGAAGTAATGGAAAACACATATGAGCTTAGTCATGTGCGAGGGTGAAGCATACATCATATGTTTACCAGTGATCACAGCACTAGAATATCTTTTGATAAGCAAAAAATAAAACTGTTATTAGTCACGTTAAAAATCCATGATAGAATTGATTCACATTTAAGAAACATAAATAAGTGGGGGAAAAAAACTTATTTCATTGCAGTAATTGTTTGAGAAATCAAATTAACATGGATTAAAAAAATATTAATTGATTCCATTTGCTTCCCTAGTTAGAAGGAAATGAGTTCTTCCCTAATACGAATTCAAATATGATCATGATAAAATTTTGTATGTTAAACTGTTTAAAGGAAAATGTTCCAAGTGTACAGCACATATTCCGGTTGCTCGGGATCAGAAAACCACAAGCCTCAGCACGTATACTGGTCGCTCATCCCGAAGGGGTTAATGATACTATGGACTTCTATTTTTTCCAATATACATCCTTTTGATAGAAAGAATTACAAAACATTTAAATAATAAAAAAGAAAGAAATGATACCTACCTTGACTGTATGAACAGCTTTCAAAGGATCACACACAATGCCCCCCTCTTCAACTTCTCTTCTGTACATTCGCATTTCTCCATCCTCAGCAAACAGTTGCCATCCACCTTCTCCAACTCCCATTTTAGCATATTTCAGCTGTTCCAATGTGATGGTATCAATCTGAAAAGCAATTTTGAATGTGAAATGGAAAAGAAGTACAGTAAAATCTTGTTACAACGAATTTGTAGAGACCACTGTTGAAGTTCGTTATTCTGAAAAATTCGTTAATGTGAAATTACAATACGGTAGATTAAATTTTTTTTTTTTTTTATACACATTAAATAAAATTACATATTATTATTAAAGTTGTATTAAATTTCTGCAAACATGTCAATAAAGAATTTATATACATATATTATTGTGAACATTTTTGTTATAAGATAAAAATTAAATTCATTAATTTTGAAGATTTTAGTCATAACTTCGTAACTATAAAATAATTATAATTTATCTCACATGCCTGACTGCTGAAAAAAATCACACTGATATTTTCTATAGATGTAACTATTAATTAATTGTTTTTACATAAAAGTCGGAATATCTCCTCTTTTTTCAAATTGAATTTTTTTTTTTTTTCCAAACAAAATCTGCAATATTATTTAACATTGTATAAAATGTGTCCGGCTTAATGTTTTGCTTGGATGAATGCTGTTTAAAAGTTGAATGTTCAAGAGAGCTTAAAACAATTTTTAATATTGGATGAAAAATCGCTATCTTTCACTGTCGTTTGCTTTCTCTTCTTTTATTATAATTTCGGCAGTGTTGTTTGTATGTCAGGGTATATGACTCCTTCATCCATTCAATGTAATCATTAGCAGATGATGTAAGTTAAAAAAATTTTGTAACTGTGGTCCAAAAATCAGAAGGAAATTTAATGCAATAAGTACTCTTCTGCAGTCTTTTGTGCTTTATTTGTCAAATGTGTAATTTTCCAAGAGTTTTTAATTGTGGTAGAGGATACACTTGAAAGGCAGCCTATATCACATCAATTGCCTATCTCACATTCACCGTTACAGAAATTTAATCTTATTTCAGAAAAGGCCCTTTCTATTAATCGGCGCCTAAATTAACTTTGGCACTTTTTTTTTTATAACATCTTGATGTGTGTACTGCAAAATGGAAGTACAATTAGGAAGTCAAAATTTTACTTTTATATTAGATTAATTTGCTGTAATTTAGTGTACAACACTGTTATCTGACAAAATTTCTTCTGATTTTGCTTATTTGTTCAGTCAAACTCCAAACCACTTAAAAAAGTGAAAGTTTCTTCACAATTTTTAAGCAGCATGGCTTGCAGATGACCCAAAAGAGCTTTAAATAGTTTTAAAGGATTTTAATTTTTTTGTGCTGGTGTTATTATAACAGAACAAAAACTAAATCCGCATTTTAGATTTTTTTTTGCCTTTACATTTTTCAACTTTCATTGATATAGTGCGACTTCCATTTGGTAGAAGGTGAAACAAAAGCAATTTTATCGCCATTGAAAACTTGTCATAATATATAGGCACTTTTTTCTTCTCCAGAAATTTGTTTTTATGCTATGAAAATGTATTTGATGTGAAATGTATTTACGTATGACGAAAACAAAACAGCCAATCAGAACTCTTTTCAAATTTCTCGATTTTCATGTTCTGTGAAACTTTAGCTTTCAAATGTAATATAGGTCATGAAATAGACAAAGTGTTTGTCTTATATCTTTAAATCAAGTGTATACATTTTCATAAATTGTGTGATAGTCCACAAGTAATATTGATTTCCTGTTTGGGCACATATTAGACTTTTCTGAAAGCTTCAAAAGTTTTCATTTTCTTTTAAAATGATAGCCAATACTGAAGTTTCTTTCACGGCATCTACTTGCTTTCTTCCAGCACTTACAGCTTTTATAATAAGTTTTTCTTTCAATGAAAATTGCTAACTTTTTCATTTCTCTACCATTAAAAAAAGAAAGAAATCTAATTCCAAATGTGAATTGTTGCAGATTAGAAATTCACTGATTTTTATTCACAGCTATTTATTGCCAAATTCGAATGTAAGGGACTACTTCGAAAATAAAATCATTGGACTTCCTAAGCAAGTGTAAAGTCAAACCAAAGTAACTATAAAGAAAAGTGATTAGATATAAATAGAAAGAAAGAATTTCTTAATTTTACAGATTCGCATTGGGAAGCAATTCTCCCCGTCTCTTGAAAAACAGCTGCGAGTTACGTTGAAAATTCAAAAATCGTGAAGTATTGAATATTTAAAAAAGTTTTCTTCCAGTATTATAATTTTTTGATAAATATTGTTTTTTTACTTGTCAACCCAGCATTCATTAAACTGAAACGAGCATTCTTTTTAAGACTTCAATAAATTCGTCAATTTGAAAAATTCTTTAATCTGAAATTTGTTAAAGTGAATATATTTGTAATGACAAACTATAGGGGATTTTTTTCTAATCAAAATAATATTTGTTAAACTGAAAAATTCATTAAAGTGACATTCATTGTAACGAGATTCTACTGTATTTCAAAATTACTACAACAGTTATAAACTAAATATATAACACATAAAAATTAACCACTTCAACGGCTGCATAGATAGGGAAACAGTGTTACTACCCCGACATAACTTGGGGCAGCCGTTGAAGTGGTTAAAATTAAACTCATTCCATAAGTCTGAAGAAACAACATATATAAACTATTTTATACATATTATCTCATGATTTACTTGAGCTTAATTACATATAAGTATATTTTAAAACATAAGAGCGTATTGAATATTTTATATAACATTCTGCTTTTAAAAAGTGATTCAGAAAATAACCAAATTTAAAACTCCAATGGATATTAGCTCATACAGTGTGGGATCACTTATCCAGCATCCCCGTATTTGGAATGCTCTGAAAACCAGAATGCAAAACAATAAACAAAACTCAATTTGTTCTATTTCAAAAACACAAATATTAAAGATGTATTCTACATCAAGCGTGGAATGCAGTAGACAGAAATACACTCATCCATGGGTGATAAAATAGATACTCCCCTGTACCCCCCCCCCCCACCCATGCAAGACAATTTTTAATATTGCTTTCTTTTTAGCATTCATGTGTTTCAAATTTATCTTAAATGGGAGGTTCAGGGAGGTATAGTCTGACCCCCACAACCACGGATAAAAAAAATAGGACTGTTTGAATTCTCCATTGTGAAAAATGATGGTAGAAACTTTAATATTTAAAGTTTCTTATTAGTTAAATTTTCGTATTGATTTTTATGTTGATATGGTTAAAACTTGTCTTACACGAGGAGTTCTGACAAAAACAGATAATTTAGATTAATTCATGTTTATATTATCACGTGAAAAAAAAAAGATACTAGGCTATGGACTAGAGGCACTTGTTTCACAATTTGCACCTCCCTAGACTTCATTCTGTCAGCGCCCATGTCTCTTTAAAGTTATATTTTATTATTTTTCAAGATAAGGCTGCTATAAATAGCAAAATCTTTGGTGATTTCTTCGGCTCTGGCATGTGGCTAATACAATAATACTGCTTTTAATGAATATCAAAACTTTATCTGAGTACATAATTGATATTTTTCATATAAAAATGCTTTATGGTGTGTTGTTAGTGAGCAATCAAAAAAATGTATTAAATGTAAAATATCTATTAGAGATTTAAACAAGAACGAAAAATCATGCCTCAAGCATAGATTATGTAACACTTTCCAATTACAATGCTTTCAAACTATTTTTACAAATCATTACCGTTTAATAAGCTGAAAGATAACATCTAAGTAAACAATCTGGAAAACGCATAACATATTTAAAAATGTAATTTCAGGAATTCCCAACATATACAATATTCGGAAAAATATCCGAATACTTTTATTCAACCCTGTACATGATCTATAGATTTGTATATATACTACATAGGATGCTAAATTTTAGTTTAGTTAGGAAACGCGTAGCACAGTTTAAAATGCTCCTTCTGGAGTTTCTGTCAATAAACGGAAATGTGTTCGCGAACTTTTGTGCTGCCCTGTATATGATCTACAGAATTTATACACACCAAGTAAAAGACAAAAAGTCAGTTAAATTTAAAATCACGTTCAGCAACTTAAAACGCCCTTCCAGGAGTTCTTGTTAACAGACAGTAGAGAATTCTTTTGTGTGTCCCTGTAAATGAACGATGACTGATATACACACAATATTCTGTAGTAAGCCTCTTGTAATGCACCTTAGTGATATATATAAATTTCAATGTGTTTAAAATAGTGAAAAATTATTTAATTAAACCACAAACGATTTTTCTCCATAGACGTAGCTGAATTCTTTTGACTGTCCCTGTAAAGTAACTATAAGTGCTATGTACACCATATTGCATATTAAGCTTCTTGTAATGCACCTTAGTGATATATGTTATCTAATCAGCCGGTTTTTACTTGTCACTTATGGCTAAACTGCTAAACTGGGTTTGAAACTTATTTTGGTTTAATAGCTCTCGTTCTAATTTCGATGTTTAAAATCTGCCGTGTAATTTAAAAGCATATTATAGATGGCGTTGGTTGTTCCGCAATCGACTGCTGCGGAACATACCCTTTTGCTAAAATGGAATCTCCTCTTTTCGTATTTCGGTGAGTATAAATGCTTTCAACGTTTTGAGTCGGAAGCTTCGCTTCGCTTCGTTTTTGTAGCGTGTTTCTTTTAGTTTTGAATTGAATTGAATTAGTTATGTTTGTAAATGGATTAATTTGAGTTTATAGTAGTTTGATTTAATTTTAAAATGTTTTTTAAGTACGTTTTAGTTATAATTTAACAGAAAGTTTAAGTTGTTATTATGAGTTAGTGTTATTTCAATACTGTTTCAAAACTCAGTTTTAAACTGTCAAGTTATACTTAACTAAGATTTTTTTTTAACGATGAAGCTCTGTTTTATCCACACGTTTGCTCTGAATAAATCTGAAAGTGTTTTAAAAGTTTTAAATGATCAAGTTTACTTTTAATAAAGAACTGTAGTCACCAAGCAAATGATTCTTTATTTGTTCTGACCTCAACACTTAGCTTTCATTCAGATGTCTTCCAGGGCACTATTTGTACAGCTCTGCTACATGCATTATCAAATATATTAGACCTGTACTAATACAGGGTATTAGATATCAATATATATCAATTACAATGTGTTTGAAATTGTGTAACACCATTAAAATAAACTGCAAATGATGTTTCCCCATAGACCGTAATGTAACGGAATTCTTTTGAGTGTCCCTGTAGAAAAACTATAAATGCTACACACTACAATAACATATAAAAATTGCAGGGCAATCTGAGGATGTTTATGGGAGTTAGAGCACGGACAGACGGCCAGAAAAACCGAAGTCATAAACAGTTTTCAACTAGGTTGGAAAATGTTAAAAAGGATTATTACCAATGTTCTATACTATACACAGGCATTATTTATGTTAAGCAACTAGGGAAGCCAGAGTTGGATTCTCTGGTTTATTTAACGTTTCAAAAACAGCCTAACAAACATGGGGAAAATACCTTCAGCCAAATATGGAGAAAATAATCTTGAAAATTCAGATTAAAGAAAATAATCTTGAAAAAACAGATTCTTCCATTTCAGATTTTTGGAGTATACTGAATATATCAGAGAAACTCCCAGGGGAAAGAAAAGAAGAGAACTACTTGTAGCCGGTCTGGCAAGGTTTAAACCAACTAGATTTTTTCATAAAAAAAACTAGTTTTTTTAGAACAAATCTAATATAATATTTGCTCTTTTTTGTAATATAAGGCTGTTGTCAAATCCAAAGAAGCTACTTTCTGACACATTGAAAACTGATGAAATTGGCTGGTGTTATTATTCAGAAACTACGTAATCGAAATGAGTTTTCCATTTTTTGGTAAAGGCAGAAGATTTTTCTGAAAATAATGTCAAAGTCAGCGCTTTGAACAGAATTCCTGAGGCAGCAGAGCGAGATAGGAAAAAATAGAGTCATTAAATGAGATGAATCACTTATAACTCGATAAGTAATTTATCAAAAAATGGAAAACTCATTTTGTTTCCAAATCAATTCCACAGTCAGGCCAGCCAATTTTATGCTTTTGTATTTAGAAATGAGTCAGAAAGTTTCGTATTGTTGAGCAGATCATTTGAAAACCATCTTAAGGGTTTTAAATTATTGTATTAAATATTTAGTACTTTTAATACTTTAAGCAGTCAACATGAAATATATTGAGTCTAGGTCATGTTTGTATGCATGTAGAATGAAAATTAGCATATGTTGAACTGTTTCCGAAAATGAAAGCACCCTAATAAAAAAAAGTCCTTCCGGCCTGTACCGGACGGAAAAGGTAGCTTTCATAGTCCATGTTTTTAAAAATTCAACTCATTTTACTCAAACACCCGAAGCTAAAATGCTTGGAACCTGATTATAAAAGATTCAATCCCGGTTTTCGTTAATACTGTATTTGAATGTGAATTTCACCATGAGAGTTAAAGCATAACAAATATCAGATTGTTTCAAAATGCCAGCCACCCCAGAATTTGAAACTGCCATATCTCATCACTGCCATATCAAAGATGAGGGGTTGTATCAAATATCTGTTGATTAGTGCCAAGATAGCGTACACAATATTGCACGCACTACTATATTTGGATACAACAGTTTTTTTTTTGCTTCCTTTTGGGAACAACGGATTTTGAGCTTATTCTATCAACGATAATTTTCAAGCTATGATTTTGAGACTCACAAAAGTTGCTCTATATACTTAGCTAATACATTATGCATATTATATTTTGATTGCATTCGCACATGCGCAGTGAAACATTTTTTAGTAAACCTGCTCATTTTTCATCCAATTTTTATTATTTTTTAATTCTGACTCTGCAGAGTATTAGGTACAATGTTGTTTGCCACATTCTCTGAAAAGAACTTTTTTTTATATTAAAAACTCTGCAAATTATAAGCAAAAAATTAGGCAAAATTTGGGACTGTTTTTATAAAAATCTTAATTTTTCTACGAGTATACATGCTATCCTCATAAAAATGAACACAGTATATTACAATAAGCCACTTATTAATAATCTCAAGTTTGAACGTCTTTGCTACATTAGTTTTTACAGGGTTATCCAAAAGATATTCGTTCTTTTTCAATTTGTTGACAGTCCCCTATGGGGTTTCGTGAAAAAATCTTCGTGGAAATATATAACCTATACTATACTGTTTACACACCTGCAGTTTCAGGTTAATTCTTCATGTATTTTTCTAGATAGTTAGCAAAACGTCTAAAATCGCAAGTGACCAGTCACATTTGGCAATATAGTGTATAAATCAACATTTGAACGGAGGGTGGTTTGGGGGTCTGAGGCTCATGATCAGTGAAAATATACCAAAATTTTTTGGAATTGCTTTCCTCCGAACGGCTGCAATAGGTAGCTTTTTGTAATGAAAGCTACCTAAAAGCTCTACAAACAAAATTGAAAAAGTAAAAAATGGCCTTTGTAGAGATCAACCTCAGCTATCCAATACAAAAAATTATTTAAAAATATTGAAATGCAAATGAGATATTTAAAAAAAAAACCTCTCACATAGGAATAATGTTAGCAAGCAAGAGTTTTTGCATGAGTGAAGTAGCCGCTAATAGGAGAGAATTGAAAAGGAAAATTCCATTAAATCCATTAGCATTGCACTGCAATATTTTAAAGTTTAAACATAGTTATGATTATGAAATAATTAAAATATATAATTTTTTAATCAAAGATTCTACTTGTCAATTTTTTTTCGTTCTATTTTTTTTTTTTTTTTTTTTTTTTTTTTTTTTTTTTTCAAAATCAGACTTATGATAATGAAGGATTAAGCACATTTTGTGAAATATTAATTCATGTTAGTCCAAATAAAACAAACAAAACATTTCTTAGTATTACTACATGGATAACACTGAGTTAGCACTAATATTTATATAAGAGTACATTACATAGAAATGTTGAAAAATAGTATAGTTATGTTGGTTTTAATGAAAATAATAAAGAAATTAAAGTTATAATTAACATGATGGACAACAATTATATTTACAGATTAACTATAAGCAAAAAAGAATTTGTTTCTTACATATGTTTTTTACATTTGTTTCTTACATGCATATAACAGAAAACACGTAACAAATACTTAAATTAATTCCGACTATGCACTCTCTCTCTCTCTCTCTCTATATATATATATATTTATTTATTTTTAAAGACAAAATATTAAAATATGATAAATATCCACATATGAAATAAGTATACATACATGTGACCAAAGAGAATGATGAGAGGCAGAAACAGATGTGGAATGATTTTCATCTTTATTATAACTTCGAACCAGCCTCTATATAAAGGAAAAAATAGTCAAATACAAAAAAAAAAAAAAAAATCCATAGTATGTTATTTATTAATAAATAAAATAATTAGTACGAAACTAAGGAAAAAAAGAATAGCCTTATACTATAGTGAATGAACTAAAAGAACATGATTATAATAGAAAAGCACACACCTTTTCTTTTTTATGTTTTTTAAAGTTGAAAGTTCTTACAAGAGAATATTTCTCTGTTGAAATCATGATGAGAAATTTTAAAGAAAGAAAAATTGTAGCAGTTATCAAAATTAAACTCTTATCTATAGTGATAAGGACAGATAATTCATGAAACGCAATAAAAAGACATTTCACTTTTGTTGAAATTTGCAACCAGGATGACACAATTTCTCCCCTCAATCTTTATATGGAAACAAAATTATAGATAATTTTTACTTTGGTCAGAAAGTTTGGTTAATCACATATCCATATCAAAGTCAGACTGAAATTTTGGAATAACCATGAACTTCTAATGAAATCTGTTGTTTAAAAAATATATCTTCTTGATAATAAGGTAACTATAAGGTTTCATGGACCATGATGTTAATATAAAAGTACTGAGTTATTTTAGTAACTTGAAAGTAATTTTCAAATCTACAAAACTATTTTCTCTCAGAACTTTCACAATGAATCTATTTTCAAAAAAATAAAATAAATATCACAAAATAATTGGCTTTTCCTTTAAAAGATATTTTTTCTTAATTTGTGGAATTTAATATGCCATAAATGAGAAATGTATAAAAGAAAAGAAAATTATTTTAAATTGTCATTATATAATTCACAAACCAAAAACATGCAAAAAGTTTTAAGAAAATACACAGCACACAATAGAAGCACAGCAAAAGACAAAACATACCCTTTCCTCCTCTTGTTGCTCACTTTTGTCTAGTGCTGCATCAACTGCATCAAAAAATTCATCTTCATTCAACATAGAATGAGGACCTTCCTGAAATTCCACAAATAAATATCCTAAATTATATGCTTACAGCTTAGGAAAATAAACTTTAAATACAGAGAAGCACTTTCTCTAATCACATAAGTTGAATTAAGTATTGTAATCAAAAACTATATTTAAAAGGAAAAAATATAGAAAAATTATGCGTATATGAACAAGATGTAATTCTACTCCTAATATACAATAATAATAATAATTAAAAAAACAATATTAAAATATAAATAATGAATAAGTATTCAAAATAAAAAAAAAGGATTCTTAATAAATTAAAAAAATATATTTTTTCTAAGTAAATGGATATGAATTTCTTTCCAACCATATTAAATAACTTAAGCTGTCACTAAGCTTAAGTGAATATTTTTAGCAGCATTTTACTGAGCCAATCCTAGTGAGGTAGTGGTCAACATGTCTGACTACCACAATGCAGGTCCAGAGTTTGAATGCAGACCGGCAAGTTCACTCAACCTTTCATCCCTTCGGGGTCGATAAAATGAGTACCAAGCTTGCTTGGGAATTGAACACTGAGGGTCTCACATTAGACTGACCACCTGACCAGAACATATGCTGTATGGCACCTCAGGACTCATGGTCAAGAAAACAGGGCTGGGCCACTGTAGACCAGGATCCTTAATGGACCGTAGTGCCTCAGGTTTAGTTTATTTCACCGAGCCAGTTATAATGAATTTTGTTAATTTAGATTTATCATTATCCCCCAATGATTCTATTATGAATATGGTAAACTAAAAGTTTTTTTATATGCGGCATATTATGACATATAAAGAGATTTGGTGTATAATACAAACCTAAACTTTCAGAATTTATTTTTCTATTTTAAGTATATTGATATTCATTGTATAATTTATACCTCCTTATTTGCAAAGAAACCTTTATGATATTCATAGCAAAAAATAAAAGACTATTGTAAAGTAAAGTACAGCTTATTATTACTTTTCATGTAATTCGCGAAAATTGGACAGCAAAAAATTTTAATCTTTCATTTTTTATAATCTTTTGTAAAAAAATCTCATTTTTATTACTGGCATATAACACGTCCTTGTAATTTTTTAAAATCAATTTTCTGTATCGAAAGTGTGCGTTATATGCCAGAAAAAATGGAATTTAAGTTAGGTCTCAATTTTTAGAAATATGTATTTTTTTTTCAATAAATAAAACCAATCATCAGTCTACCTTTTAATGGTCAAGAAATGTTTTGATATGTATACACTATTTTCTTATAAGCTAATACTGGAATGTAATATTAAAATAAGAAATATATTTTTGAAAAATTGTAAAATAATGACAAGCAATTATCACTTCTTTTTTAAGATTCATATTTTCTTTTAAAAATTTTTTAAATGTGTTATCTGTAAACATATTCTGCTTAAGTTTACAGTTTTTATTGGATATCACCAAAATAAGACATCCAAAGTTTAAAAAATCAATCAATATTACAAAAGTAAATATAAATTCAAAACTGAATCAAAATAGATTTCTACACACATAATAATATCCAGTGACACTTAGATTAGCTATTCAAGATAAAAATGTGATGATTCTGTACTGATAAGATAAAGAAAATACATATCAAAGGTCAAAGAGTGCACCTTCAGAAGATATGTAACAATAAAATATGAAACAAAATTGTATAAAAATTTTAGTGAACACACACACATATTTTATATGTATTAATTAAAACACTTAATCAGAAGAAACAAAAATTTAAAAAATTATATATATATATATATATATTTATTTTTAAGTCACTAAGATGCTTTATTTTTTTTAACAGAATATAATGTTATGCACTATGAGGATAAGATGAAAAAATATACATGAAAAAAAAATTGAACTATTAAAAAATAAATGCAAAATAAACAAACAACTATGATATATAGATATATAATAGCCTTTACAATAGAAAATACAAACATTATAGGAAATTTTACAAAATGAAAACATCTTAAAGTGTGACCAACAGTTGCAGGAATTATCACATACTTTGATTTGATGCGATCCCCTGTCAACATTCTTGATAATAAATAATTTTAACTAGAACTCTTGCATAATATTTTACTTTCTATCTTCAGGTATATCAATAATAATTTTAAAAAAGAAAGAAAAATCATGTGTCAAAGCATAGATTTTTCCAACACATTCAGAATAATGTAACGAAATTTCACAGTTTAATAAGGTGAAAGATAATATCCAAGTAAACAATTTGGAAAATGTATAACACATTCGAAATTCCAATTTTATCAATTACCATGAATAGTCAGAAAAGTATTAAAATTCTTTTGTGAAGCCCTGTATATGATCTGCAAATTTGTAATATACTACATAGTATGTTAAAATTTTGTTCAATTAGGAAACACACAACACAGGTTGAAAATTCCCCTTCAGCAATTTTTGTCAAAAGGAAATGTACTCTTAATTATGTTGAGTGGCCCTGTATATGAGCTATAGAATTTATACACACCAAGCAATATGCAAAAAGTTAAATTTAAAAATGCATATCACAATTGAAAATTCACTTGTACCAGTTCTTGCTCATAGACAGCACAGTAACAAAATTCTTTTGTGTGTCCCTGTAAATAAAAGATAAATGCTATGCACACTATACATTTGTACAGTAAGTATTTTGTGGTGGATCTCAGTACTGTATACCTGTTTCAACATATTTGAAAGAGTGTAACATCATTAAAATACACTACAAACAATCCCCTCCCAGACCATAATGTAATGGAATTCTTATGAAAGTCATTGTAAGCAAACTATAAATGCTACACACTTAATTTTCAATGCTGAGCATGCCATAGTAAACCCCAATAACATATATCAATTACATTGCAATCCGAGTACATTTAGGGGAGTTAGACCACGGACAAACAGCCAGACAAACAAATCGAAGTAAAAAACTATGTTGGAAAGTGTTAAAAATGGAAAGAAATCTTAACATTAATACCTGATTTACACTTTAACATTTTTATAAAACAAAATGTACGATATTTAGTGTAATAACACCAGCAAGTAGACATTGATGTCATTAAATACATCTGATTACTCTAAATGTGGAACAAGGCTCACATTATGCAAATGCATGGCACAAAAGAAAATATAGGATCTTATGAATCATATATGAATAAATATAAAAATAAGTAAAAAGAAAAGTGCCCAGTTAAACCGATGGCATTGAGCTCACAGACTATTCATACTAATCAGGGGTGGGGAATTTTCAGAAAATTTTACCACCCAAGGAGTTATTTTACCAGCCAGCAAGATGCAACATAACAGTTAAGAATCGTTAGGACAAGATGTACACAACTTTTAATTACTATTACTACAATGCATTTTCATATTTTTTTCTATAAAATTAAAAAATTATATACAACAGAGAAAAGGTTACTATAGGATTGAACTTAGTACAATGTTTGCATCACAGTAATTTGGAAAGTTGCAACATACAGCTAACTAGTTAAAAAAAAGTTTAGCCTATCTTCTGTAGCCTGCTGTTTTTTTTTAATTCACTGCCGCATCATAAAATCCACTTGCCAGTGGCGAGTAAAATAATGTATTTCCCCACCCCTGATACTAATTGTATATTATACTCTTATTTCAAAGAATAATGCCCCTCGAAAGAAATTGACAATAAATTAAGGAGGGTAGGATTAGCCCCTGTTCTCCCCCTTTATACTTAACCAATGAACCCCCAAAACTAATCAGAGAAGCACCTTATCTCAATTAACCTATATACAAAATTTGAAACAAATCAGATAATTCTGCATGAAAAAACCATTTATCTAAATTAAGGGCGGATTAGACCCTTTCCCCCCCTTCATACTTAACCAACGAATCCCCTAAACTAATCAGGGAAGTGCCTTACTAGAATGAACCTATATACAAAATTTGAAGCAAATCGGATAATTCTGCATGAAAAACCCATTTATCCAAATTAAAAAAGGGGGGGATATTACTCCCTGTTCCCTTCCTTTATACTTAACCAATGAACCCCCAAAACTAATCAGGGAAATGCCTTATGAGAATGAACCTATATACAAAATTTGAAGCAAATCTGATATTTCTATCAAGAGTTATTGCGTTACATACGTACATACAGAACCTGCGGGCACATTAGCTCTCAGGCTTCGATATCCGAATCCTGAGGGCTAAAAAAGCTTTTTTTTTTAATACACGGGTCATTCCATGTCAAATCAACACAGCTAAAAACCTGACCACCACCACAGAATTTTATGATATTAAGATCAGTTGTTAAGAACATAGAGAAATGGATAAATACTTCATGATAAGTCTATCTCTCTTGGTTTTGGAGATAATTAACTTCAAAAGATGGACAAAAATAGTCAATTTTTGCATTTCTTGCATTACAAATTTAGTCATACTTGGTTCCCTAATTGTTACAAGGACTTACTTTTGGCCTTGTTATATCACATGCACATTTTTTAATTTTTAATTTCAAGGTCATTTTTACCTTTGACCTTACATATCTTAAAATCGGACATTTAAATTTTCTTCAAAAATGAATATCTGAAAGTATCATTTTGGGACAATCATGGGATGCTGAGTTATAAATTAAAATGTAAATGCTTGTCCTAACTGCAACACCAAAATCGCTTATTTAGGTGACTTATCTACATACCATATCTTCACACACACCCCTCTCTTTCTATCTCTTTATATATATTACTGACAATCTTTTTTATTGTAAAGTTCACAAACATATTTTTTCTTGGGGAGGGGAGAGATGAGACTGAGGCTGTCATGTTTGTTGTATTTTAAGTAGAAAAAATAATTTTATGCATAATCAAAGCAAAAAGCAGTACAGACAGTATGAACTGTTTTTCTTAATACAATTTTCATCTTATGTTAGTACCATTGTTGAATTCAGACATCCTCACTTTCTCTCAAGGCATTGAAGTTTTTAAACTCCCTAAAGAAGAAAGTTTGTGGATTCCACAATATCTCAAAGCATTTCTATGATTTTATGTACTATTCTATGATTGTATATATACTTAAAACACAAGCTTTTTTAGTCATCTACCTTGTGAACCAGTTTTAATAATTTTAACCAATTTTAACTGTGAATTCTGGGAACCAGTTTTAATAATCGTCAAATTTCGACGGGATCTGACCATATATTCTTATAATTTTATATACAAACATCAGATTTCATTATTAATCATTGTAAAGCAACTGAATAAGTTGTTGTCAGAAACTCTGGTTACAGACTAAGTCACAAGCTCAGCAGCAAGAGTCCTGTTTTATTCTAGGTCCAGCTTGCACTCAGTAGTAACTCAACCACTTGAAGAACGGAACTAATAAGAATATTATATGTTAAAAGAAGTTATTTATTTTATAGTTTATGTAGTAGTTTATAAATCATGTTAAATTAAATTCAGCAGAAACTTTTACTGTCGCTAGAAAGACAATTGCCATAAAATTTATAAAAAAGAATTTTATTTAAGATTTAAAAAAATAATAATAAGGTCTCTTTATAGTATAATATTATCAAATCAATCTTTAACTATTGATAATTACAAAATTATAAGACAGATCTAAAAAATCAAATCAGCTTTTTATTTTGAAAAAAATATTAAAAAAAATTTATTTTGAACTGGGAAAATTACTCCAAAACGGCCAAGGGCACTGCAAATTCCAAAAATTCTAGGAATTTTCCATTATTTAGGAATTATACACATGTGTGAACTGCATTCATCTATTGTACATTTCTTTTTGACACCTGTTTTTTTTTGTGTAGGGGGATCCTGCTATGTCTCCTGGACTTACAAGCATCGTTTCCAATGCCTCTTAAAATAAAACTGCCTTTTTAGGGAGGGGTGATATGCGGCTATCGTACCTGCTTTCATTTTGCCCCCGTTTCCATACGCAAGCACAAAAACAACCCCCTTAAAAAATCCGGAACCTGCCCAATTTTTCGTTCTGACCTATGATTGGCTGATTGGTGAAATGACGCACGAACTTCCGGTGTAAATATAAACAGAAGCCGTTTTGTTACGTTTAGCGCTCTTACATTTTCATTCTTTTTCTTTAGTATAAAAATGGCTGACCGTATTCTGTTGTTGCAGACGTTTATCGACCTTTTTTTTTTAGCATCAGAGCATTCCAATTTAGTGGATTGTTTAATTGGGATATTTCAAATTCATACAAAAAATTGAAAATAGCGATGTTTGATTTATTTAATAACAGAAATTCCAACATTAAATGGAGCGAAATTTTTTTGTTAAATTTTCTTGTATAAATTCAGATTTTTTTGAACTACGGAATTTCCAAGAACGTATTCGACTCTGGGAATTAAAGGGTTAATGGAATACCTGCTAAAACAAAACCCCGTATAAAGTGGAATATTTTTCGATTCAGTTTTCAAGGTTTTAATGAATCACTATTAGACAAAACTGATTACATAGTTCAGTATTAAATATTTCATTACAATTTCATTAAATTTTAAAATATGTCGATTATTAGAAACTTAGCAAAATTACGTTTGCGGAGGAGGAAGAGTAAAAGTGCTCCAAACTCCAATAAATTATATCACCTTCAATTAAAAATAAAATAATTTTTACATGTTTAAAAATGGATATTATAGTTAATGATCCGAGAAGATAATGTACACATTTTTTAATGTATGAAGGAATCGTATGTAAATTTTTTTTAATAGCTCTCTTTTTACTTTTCTTTCGACAACATTATTCTTAAAAACAACCACGAAATGATACAAATTTTAATGTGCTAAAATAAAATGAAAAAATGTATACAATAGGGAATTTTAAGCACACAAGAAAAATGTTTGTTTCCCATTTCTATGGTGTAGCAACAGGGAAGTGCCATTAGTGTTCAGCACCTGTGTGGAAAACTTCAGCTTGCGCCCTGAATCCCTCCCCTCAAAAACAATTTTTTTTAAAAACTTATCAGCAATCACAAAAGAAATACTACAATATATATATATATATCTAATTTCTATTTCGGTTGCATATTTATTTATTTATTTTGCTATTTGAACCTCATGTCGGGTTTTAATTTTCTTGTTTCATTTTATTTTGTCATTTGAATCACATGTCGGTCCTTAATTTTCTTGTTTCATTTATATATGTTATTAGGGGTTTAATAGTGTCGATTTTAGGCATAATGCTGACAATATTTGTTGCAATAGCATATACTTACTATGAATATTCTTATAAAGCCCTTCTGAAGATTCTATAAGATATTCATAGTTTTCCAATTTTGCTTTTTCAATTTTTGCTTTTTCATCATCATTTTAAGTATAATTCCTTTAGTGTCCATTCCATTGCTTTTTATCTTTCGTTCTTCTCATGTGCATTCATTTTTAAATAAATAAACATATATATATATATTATATACACACATAACAGAAATTATAAAACGAATATAAAAAAATCCCTGACGGCTCGGCCTACAGGCACAGGTAGATTTCGAAGACGCAGACCGTGGGGCGACTGTTTGTTGGGAATTGCGGCAGAAATTACCTTTTTGCCATGATGCGGCATTTGGAAACGCCCACTTTGAAACCTAACTTGTTTGTAGGCGGAGCCGGCAGGGATTTTTTTTGTTTTTAATTTTTCTTTTGCTATAAGGGTTGGTCCTATAAAAAAACTTGTCAGTATAAAAGTTTTAGATAATATTAAGAGAATTTTTAATAAATTTAATCGGATTTGATATCTTCTGAATTGACGAAGTTATGAATTTTTTTCTTCTAACCCCCCCCCTCCTTGGGGCCATTTTTAATGATATCAAAAATGTCATACATAAATTTTCGGCCATTTTCCTAGAAGTAATAATAACTTTAAACGGTATTTGATACGTATCATAATTAAGAAATTAAGGGGGTTTTCTGTTTTCACAAACTTGAGCGAGATTTTATGCCCCTTGATTTTATGTATCAGTTTGGGAGAGATTTGTGCAGAATTATTGAAGTTATCGTGTCCATAAAAAGTGATATAGATAGATAGATAAAGTTTTGAACTGGGGGTGGTTTTGTGTTCTGGGAGTCATAATCGGCGTAGATCTGCAAAAATTTTTCAAAATTTCCAACTTAGGTGAGAATGTAATAGGTAGTATTTCTTACGAAATCTACCTAAAAAATAAAACAAGGAGAGTACAAAAGTTAGAAAAAAAAATAATTTTGTGTGTTAAAAAACTGACATCCCCCCCCCCCCCCCACCAAAAAAAAAAAAAATTGACCGACATTTTCAAATTTCAGAAAATGTCTAAGCTGATTTATAGCTAAAGGGGTACTTAAAATATACCGACTGATAAACAGAAAAAAAAAAAATATTTTTCATACTACAGTAAAAATAAAAATTAGTAGCTTCTTGATTAAAATTCACGAAGTCATTTATTATCAGGCTTAAACTACTATTTGAAAATGGCACATAAAAAAAAATGCACACAAATTTTAATCAAAAACTTCTTTTTTAAGTATATATTTTTATTGTGCATATTAGATGCATCATTGTATCAACGACCTATTTTTTTTTTTTTTTTTTTTTTTTTTACAATAAAATAGAAACAGTTTATCTGAAGTAGTATGCTCCGTGGAATCTAAAATTAAATAGAATGCTTAAAAGGGTCAAATTTTTTGTAGTCAAATTTTTATATTCTGAATTCAAATTAATAAATTTATCACAGTTATTTTAAAGAATAATAACATTAAGTGATCATAATAATTTATTTGAGGTAAATCTATAAAATATAATTAAAATTAATTTTGATATGATTAAAAAACACATATTTTTAAATATTTTTTCCTCACTTGAAATGATATTCTTCTGACCACATGCTCAATAACATTTTTGTCTCATCTACTGACCAACGAGATGAATTCAAACACAAATCCATACTTAATAATAAAAAATATATATATGGAAAAATAATAATAATAATAAATAAACAATGGTAAATAAACATACTAAAACAATTAATGCAAATAACAAGAGAATTATCGCTAGGAGCACTAACGTAACACGTAAAACGTGCAACGTGCTGTTGATAAGCAGTTATTTCGGTGAAGTGGCGCTGTTTGTTTGTTTACCCGCGCTGCCTCATGGGTAAAAGCCGGATTACTGACCTAATCCCTTGCAGGTCTGATTTCGGGGAAAAAATGACCTAGGCTAGTTTCACCTTCAAGCCGGTTTGTGCATTGCAAATGGTGTAGGGGCAAAAAGACCGTTCATAGGGGTCTTGGAAAAGGCATTGGAAACGCGGCTACATTGTTACATAAAGGCGTGTAATGCGCAACAAAACGCACTGCAAAAGATTTCGTAAAGTGGAATTCCGAGAATCGGTTGCTTCGGACTACGTTTTTCTATCTGCGGCTCTACACTTTCAAGTAGATACCTCAAGTACAAGAGTGTTTTTGTAGTTTTCAAAGTTGGACATGAATAAAACTTGTAAAAAATTTGTTTTATCGCTAAATGCTTGTATTCACCATCTACCCTAACCTAGAAAACCTCAGTAGAACGGCCAAATGAAATTATCGATTAACCTGATTGGACCTGATCGATGCCGATGTCCAATCAGGTCAATGATGAATACCATTTGAGTGTTCGACCCAGGTTTTCTAGGTTGAGATTGATGGTGAATAAAGCATCAGTGAAAAAGTTAATGTTATTGATAACAGTAAGAAGGGCATTAGTGCGTGGACATTATCGGAAATATATGGATGCGGAAAGACTCAAATAAAAGAAATTTTAAACAATAAAGAAGTGCATCACGAGAAGCATTTTACTAGGGAACTGCAAGAAGTGTTAGTCGCCGATTTTGACAAGAGTTGTATCGTTGGAAAGATCTCGCTATGGGGAGTAAAAAACTCAATGAAATTATCCGTCGGAAATGAGCCGTTTTCCAGATACCCGACAATTTGTCACACAATATGTTTATTTATTTATTACAATGTATTTATGTTAATATTTGTGTTGTTAAATTTGTGAATTTTGCTGTTAAATGCCTTCCAGATAATTTAATTCTGTTACTTATGTTTGGAAATTAAGTTTGCCCATCGAGTGGCTGCAGGTACTTTGTCGTAATGGGAGGAAAGAACATGGGTTCTGCATTACCTCCCAATTTATCTTTCATGAGCTCTATTTCTCTTAAACATGACCATTGATCCAAACACAGAAGGGTCTCTTCGTTGCCTAAGGACTCTTTCCATCCCATAAGACCGGGCGAGGAGTTAGTTCCTGACAATGCAGCCATTCTACCAATTATTTTATATGACCAATGATTTTTGACTTGCTTCTCTTTCATTGTTTCTCATAAATACCAGCAAAAATAAACAAATTGTGTGACATATATGATCAGATATCTCCAAAACAGCTCATTTTCGACGGGTAGTTCCATTAAGTTTTTTACTCCCTACGACAATATCTTTCCAACGATACCACCCTCGTTAAAATCGGTGACTAACACTTCTTGCAGTTCCCTAGTTAGAAAGCAAGATAAAATGTGGAAAACCTGGGAATGAAGCAATTAACGAAATGCTATAAGAATGGTTTAGGAATTACATGTCAAACAATTTACCGATTTCAGGGCCTATTTTGCAAGATAAAAACAACGAAGATTTCTACCACAAAAAAAAAAAAAAAAAAAAAAAAAAAACTGACATTATGGTATCGATAGAAAAAAAAAAATAGCTCAGAATTTCTTCTTACTCCGGGCGCCAAGAAACGTAGCTATGCTACTGAATGTGTTCACCCATTCTGTATGTATGTATGTATGTATGTAATGTGACATCTTGATAGAAATATCCGTTTTGCTTCAAATTTTGTTTATAGGTTCATTGTGATAAGGCGCTTCCCCGATTAGTTTTGGGGGTTCATTGGTTAAGTATTATAAAGGGGGGATCGGGAAGCTACCCCCCTAATTTAGATAAATGGATTTTTCATGCAGAATTAATCCGATTTGCTTCAAATTTTATATATAGGTTCATTGTGATAAGGCACTTTCCTGATTAATTTTGGATGTTCATTGGTTAAGTATAAAGAGGGGGAACAGGGGGCTAGTTCCCCCCTTAATTTATTGTCGGTTTCTTTATTTTTCGAGGGGCATTATTCTTTGAAATAAGAGTAATATACAATTAGTGTGAATAGCCTGTGAGCTCAATGCCATCAGTTTAACTAGGCACTTTTCTTTTTATTTTAATTTATTACCCACTAATTATTTATGTTTTATTTTCTTCTTTTTAGTGTTTAAAATTGAATCGTTTGTTTTTCACAGCCATTTGATCTATTTTGGCCGTAATGTTTTGGTACATAATTAAATCCACTGTTGTTGTTGTAACTAGTATACAATTATAATCACCACGAATATATGGCGATTTATCACCTGTGGCAGGCTAACAGAAAAATGTCTTAAAATTAATGTTCATAATTAAGTTCTAAAAATATTAAAATGTTGTATTGTTATCAGAAACACACTGTGAACATTTCTTTTTCTTTACTTCTAGCACATGAGAAAGTTAGTAAAAAATCTATTACAAAATTCCATCTGTACATCATACTAAAACCAAGTTGAGTAAAATAAAGAGTGTAACAAAATTTAAAGAAGCGGTACAGCATGCTTGTCAAAATAGGAAAATTTGATAACCTATAACCAATAGTAATCTAAAATTGATTTATTTTGAAGGTATATTTAAGGATTTTGTCAGAAAAGTTACTGTATTTTGTTGTTGTTTTACAAAACAAGAATGCCAATTTTCACTACAGATAAGTGTGATATTTAGGAAAACAATTTTTCAAATGTTCAATGAATCTGAGACAATATTTTTTAACATTGTTGATGACAAACTTATCCATTCTTCGGTTACTTTCTTAAACAAGATTCTCTACAGAAGGAAATTCAGAGGTAAATTTTAAATGTAGAATTATGTAATTTTTATTATAATATACAAATTAATAAACAAAAATAATAAAAAATACAATATTGTAAAATTTTAGTATAATAAAAAATATGAAAACATTTAACATGAATCACAATTTATGTATTACTAAAATAGGTGTAAAATAAAATAAAGGTTCTAAAATATTAAAACCATTCTAAGATGTTAAAACTTTCATCAGAGTCCCGAGCGCTTTCGACCAGAACCTGGCCATAATCCAAGGGCAAAAATGAGAAAAAAATTCTGTAACCTCCGGAATGTATGCTGGTTAAATAACAGAAGACGAAACCACATATGGAAAAGGGGGGGAAGGGTGAGGGATGAGTCTATTGAGCGAGATGGGTTATTTCAACCCAAATGTACCATTGATACTAAGTAGATTAAACCAGATTTTTGGTATATTGCATGATAACATATCATTACAGGATTTCTTACCACTTGTGGTAAGAAAGTTTAAATTTAATTTATTCCAGTATTTAATTCAGTTTAAATTTAATTACTACTAACAACGTTTTCATTTTTAACGAAAATTATTATAAGCAAACAGAAGGAGCACCTATAGGCTCCCCCATCTCCAGTTTATTGGCTGAACTAAAACGGAGACCATTAGAAGAACAGATTATCCCCACCTACGATTTAAAACCTGATTTATGAATCACATATGTTGACAACCCCAGTGACAGAACTATCTTCAAGTGTCTGCAACGCTAATACTGTTTTCAAAAATAGTCTGCAATATGCAATATATCATATAAATCTATTCTTGCTGCTGTTGTAGTTGTAGTGCTAATTAATTAAGGCATCGGCATTTATCAGCCTTTCTGAATAAAAAAAAATTCTGAAATTCACAGCAAATATTCTGAAAGGTTACAGCAGAGAGGGGGAGGAGAGAAAATCCCCTCTCGGTAATAATTATTCTTGTTGCAGGTTGGATTAACTCTGTTTTTGATTCGGGTCGATTTCAGGCTGAGTGTAGATTCTTGCAAATTGGGTTCAGGTTAACCCGATTTTTCAAAAGTTAGTTCAATATATTGTTTCAGATTAAAAACTATGCCTATATTAATAAGCATAGAACTTTGTGTGTCTGCTGTTTTCTAAAGGAATGCTGCATCTTTTCCAGGACTATTTCACAAAATTCATGTTTTTTTCTTGAACCTTTGACGAAATAAGCGTTTCTTTTTCCCCCTGCGATCTTTTAGTGAAATTCACGTTTTTATTTTTCGTGGCCCTTCAACGAAATTTGCACTTTTTCCATTATCCTTTGACGAAATTAGCATTTTTTCTGCGGCCATTTGATGAAATTTGCGTTTTCTCTGTGGCCTTTTGATGAAATTTGTATTTTTTTCCATGATCCTTCAATGGAACTCATGTTTTTTTTTTTACAGTCTTTTGACAAAAATCAAGTTTTTCCACGGCCCTTTGACGAAATTTGCATTTTTATCACAATCTGTCAACGAAATTAGCCATTTTCCCAGATCCTTTGATGAATTTCGCGTGTTTTCTTAGGCCTTTGGACAAAATTCACGTTTCTTCCGTGATCCTTCGACGAAATTTGCTGTTTTTTCCGCGATCCTTTGACGAAATTTGTCTTTTTTTCGAGATCATTCGACGAAATTTACCATTTTTTTAAGATGCTCGGACGAAATTTACTGTTTTTTCGAGATCCTTCGACGAAATTTACCGTTTTTTGGCGATCCTTCGAAGAAAATTTTTCCGTTTTTTCACGATCTGTCGGCAGAATTCTCAGTTTTTTCGTGATCCGACGACAAAATTGAGTGTTTTTTCGTGATCCTTCGACAAAATTAACAGTTTTTTCCACGATTCTTTGACAAAGTTGGCATTTTCTCTATAGCCCTCTGGCAAAATTCGCATTTTTCCACGATCCTTCAACGAAACTAGTTTTTTGACGGCCTTTTGACAAAATTCATGTTTTTTCATGGCCTTTTGACTAAATTTGCGTTTTTTCGCGATCTGTCAACGAAATTAGCCATTTTTTGCAATCTTTAAATGAATTTCGCTTTTTTTCCGCGATTATTCGACGAAATTTGATGTTTTTTTCGCGATCCTTCAACGAAGTTCGCCATTTTTTGCGTAATATACGCGCTATAGCGAGTCCGTGGCATCGCTGTATGCTTTTAGTCTGCAGGTGCTCTAAAAATTCTGCAACGCCCGTTGCAGCATCGCGTACATTCTGCCACAAGGTCGACGACATACTCATAATCTGGAAGCATGAAATCTCAAATCTGGGAAATTTCTTAAAACATGCCAATAGTTTAGACAACAGAATGTAGTTTACAATGGAAATAGAGAAAAATGGATCATTGCCTTTTCTGGATGTTGAATTAATTAAGAATAAGTAAACACATTGTTTAGATAGAAATATTTACAGGAAACCATGCTGGTCTAATATTACAATAGCTAATAGCAGTATAGTACGATTTAATTATAAGAAAACAGCATATAATTTTTGTCAGAAGGGCGTTTAACGTATGTTCACAAAATTATATTAACGCAGAATTAACTAGGATTAAGAAAGTTGCAACCAAGAATGGGTACTCAGTGAAATTTATTAACCAAGTAATTTATGAATTTAATAAGAGAAAAATAATAGCCAAGAATAAAACACAAGTTTCAAAGTTTTGTAGTATAGATTACATCGTTCAATTTTATGAAAGAATCTGATATGCTTTAAAGAAATATGATATAACATTAATTGCCAAACCTCCAACAAAATTACAAAATCTAGTATACACAGAAAAATAGATATGCATGAAAAGGCAGAAATTTATATCATCCCATTTAAATGTAAAAATGAAAATGAAGTATTTACATACATAGGAATGACAACTAGAAAATTACAAGACCGAATAAGGGAGCATATGACAGACATGCAAAAAGAAAATCATCTACTGCACTATCTCGTTTAAATTTAAAAACAGAAATTGATATATATTTCAGTAAAATACAGATTATCGTGCAAATGAATGATGTACATGTATATTGAGGGAGTCTGTGGAAATATTGACAAGTGGTAAGAAATCCTATAATGATATGTTATCATGCAACATACCAAAAATCTGGTTTAATCTACTTGGTGTCAATGGTACATTTGGGTTGGAATAACCCACCTTGCTCAATAGACTCATCCCTCACCCTTCCCCCCCTTTTCCATATGTGGTTTCGTCTTCTGTTATTTAACCAGCGTACATTCCGGAGGTTACAGAATTTTTTCTCATTTTCGCCCTTGGATTATGGCCAGGTTCTGGTCGAAAGCGCTCGGGACTCTGATGAAAGTTTTAACATCTTAGAATGGTTTTAATGTTTTAGAACCTTTATTTTATTTTACACCTATTTTAGTAATACATCAATTGCGATTCATTTTAAATGTTTTCATATTTTTTAATTGGTACACAAAGGTGAATTTAAATTCCAATATTAGAAGAATTTTTCTGTATATTTAATTTAGAATAATATATCATTTCCTCCAGGATACGCCAATTTAAATCAGGTTGATTAAAATCACAATTTAAATCAATATTAAAATTTTATTCGTTTGGAATATGTAGTTTTGCATTGATTTAGAATATAATAAAAATTTAAACAATCCACATGTTACTATTTATTTTGATAGCAAAAAAAAAAGGCCTAAAAAATAAACTCTCTGCCTCTTTAAAAATTCTTAATTGTAAATTTTATACTCTCAATCTGTACATACTGTTTTTTTTTTCTTTTAACTAAAGGGAGAATAGTGTTCATCACCGAAAAGTTATACTGACAGCATACCCAGAACAAAAGTGGCCCGAAATTCATTTGATTATTAATATGGCATTATTACAAAGGCCATTATTACCATTATATGCTTCAATTAGATGCTATTTAATATAACATTGTTGTAATTTGTTCGATAAATTAATATTTATTTTTATTTTTAAATATCTTGAAATTGTTTTATCCAGGGCTGTGTCACAGGTTGTAAGAGCACAGAAAGGCAAAATAAAGATAATGAATACTGTCAATCTACAGATGTTTATAGCTGATCAATTTTTGAATGTTTTTCTCTCGAACAATAGCTTGTTAATTCTTGTGGTAACAAATAGATAATATTTCCCATCTAATTGATTTTATTCATTGTGAATTTAAAATATGATGAATCTAGTACGTCCTGGTTACATTCCATTTATCTGCAGAGAAATTGGTGGTATACATTTAGATAATATTTATAAGCAGGAAAAAGAAAAAAAATTCTAAAGTGCTTGAAGTCCAGACAGTCTGCTTGAGTTTAGATGGGTGGTAAAATGTCCACAACGAGCCTATTATTTGTGCAACTGTTACAAAATGCAGCAGGGATTGGTATCTTGTGGATTCCATTGATACATAAGAAAATTTAAATACAACCGAATATAACCTTATAAAAATTGCTCATGAAGTAATATGGAAGTAGAAAGCTGAATGTAACTGTTTTATTGGTAGCCTTGTCACAGATATTGCAGCTAATGTCAAGAGCATGCATGATGAATTAAAAAAGATGTTATTTGACTGAGATTGAAAAGGAAAAAAAAAACTTTTGATTTTCCTAAGGATAATAAATTTTCTAGTAGTTTTATAGCTTTAATCAAGAGATTCCTAGCTAAGGTAGATTTTTTTTATGATTTTCTTTTTGAGCAAAATACTGCATCCCAAATGTCTACTTCGGAATAGTGGAGAGTCCCTTATTCAAGTTTTTGTGAAACGTCAGACGAAAAAGCAATAAAGTAACTCTGTAGAAAAGACAATTTTCTAGTTATGGTTTAGTACATTCAAAACTTAGAAACAAACTGGGGAATGAAAAAGCAGGAAAATTGGGTTTTTTTAAACAAAGCCTTGAATTCCAAGTTCTTAAGTCTTTTGAAAAAAACTTATAATTAATTTTTCATATCTTCTAAAGTATTTGTCTATTTTTCATTTCAATATTTCTACTTACTAAAAGTCACCAAGGCAGTTCCAAATTAATTTTTCCCATTGATTTTCAATATTAGGTATTAATAAAATTAGAAATTAAAATGGAGGCGACTCTAAAAGGCTATTAATTGTTATATTTTTTAACTTTAATCTTTTGAGAAAAACCTTGAACATTTATCTCATATATTTAAAATAAATTGTGTTAACCAATGAGTATATGTGCATATTTTTATGAAAAATTTATTTCAAAAGATTGTAGATCTTATATATTTTAAAATTATACATTTAAAGAAATTATTTTTTAAAAAATAGGGCATATCTTATATGCTGACAAATACTATCTATTGCAAAAAAAAAAAAAAACTATTTTTTTTTTCAAACATTTTCATGCAATTTAAAATTTAATTTCTTTATATTTATTAGTTTTCATATTGTACTTGCATTTAAAATTTTAAAATACATCAAGTGTTCTTGCTAAATTCACATGTTTAATGTGTAAAAAAATTAACTTTCCAGGGACCCAGGATTTTCAAATATCTGGGTCCCTTTTTTAAAAAAGCGGGTCCCCATTCATAATAATTCAAATTCATATTTTAAAGGAACAAGTGAATTTGTTTATTTGGAAAAGAGAAATGCAATAGTTATTGTTTTGATAATAATTAAATAATGAATAATTAAAACCAGTATTTCCCAATCAAATAAGATTATTTTTTTTTTAACTATTAAGAGAAATTTTCTTTGCCTTTTTTTAATGTAAATGCATAATTATAAAATAATGATTATTTGAGTGTAGACGATAACAAGTATCACTAATATTTGCATTTCTTTTAAAAAGGGGAGGACGGATTTATTGAAAAGGACATTTTTGTTGGATAAAATAATACTTTTGTTGAGTAAAGGGGCACTTTTTGTTGAATGAATGGATGCTTTGATTAAACTTCCCATTGGATTATTTGTCAGCATAGATCAGTATTAGAATCAAACATTTTCTTTGGGAAAGAAGTTTCAGAGTGATTCTGAATTTAAAAATATGTTTTATGTAATTCACAGCAAATTTTCTGAAATGTTACGTTATAGCAGAAAGGGGGGGGGGGGGAGCCTCTCTCAGCACTATTTTTGTTGTTGTAGGTCAGATTAACTAACTTTTGATTTGAGTCGATTTCAGGCTGAGTGAATTTCGTATTTTTTCATTGGCCTTTGGACGATATTCGCGTTTTTTCAGAGATCCTTCGATGAAATTTGCGGTTTTTTGCGAGATTCTTTCACGAAATTTGCTGTTTTTTCCGAGATCCTTCAACGAAATTTACCGTTATTTTATTTTTTAGAGATCCTTTGATGAAATTTGCCGTTTTTTGGCAATCCTTCGACGAAATTTGCCGTTTTTACGAGATTCTTCGACGAAATTTGCTGTTTTTTTTTTAGATTCTTCGACGAAATTTGCCGTTTTTTTCGAGATTCTTTGACGAAATTTGCCATTTTTTTCGAGCTCCTTCGACAAAATTTACAGTTTTTTCGAAATCCTTCGACGAAATTTACAGTTTTTTCGAGATCCTTCGACGAAATTTGCCGTTTTTGGACGATCCTTTGACGGAATTTGCCGGGTTTTTTTTTCGAGATCCTTCGACGAAATTTGTCTTTTTGGGCGATCCTTCGACGGAATTTGTCTTTTTGGACGATCCTTCGATGGAATTTGCCGGGTTTTCTTCGAGATCCTTCGACGAAATTTGCCGTTTTTTGGTGATCCTTCGACGAAATTTGCCGTTTTTTCGAGATTCTTAGACAAAATTTGCCTTTTTTTGAGATCCTTCGACGAAATTTGCCGTTTTTTTCGAGCTCCTTCGACGAAATTTACCGTTTTTCGAGCTCCTTCGACGAAATTTACCGTTTTTCGAGATTCTTCAACGAAATTTGCCGTTTTTTCGAGATATTTCGAAGAAATTTGTCGTTTTTTGAGATTCTTCGACGAAATTTGCCGTTTTTTTGAGATTATTCGACGAAATTTGCCGTTTTTTTGAGATTCTTCGACGAAATTTGCCGTTTTTTCGAGATCTTTCGAAGAAATTTGTAGTTTTTTTGAGATTCTTCGACAAAATTTGCCGTTTTTGGGCGATCCTTTGGTAAAATTTGCCGTTTTCAGGTGATCCTTCGACGAAATTTGCCGTTTTTTGCCGATACTTTGATGAAATGCACCGTTTTTTCACGATCCTTGGACGGATTTCGCGATTCTTCGAAGAATTTACACGTCCCATGGGACGCGTAAGAACTATTTTTTGCATCCCAACTCCAATTTTTCGCGTAATTTACATGCTATAGCGCGTCCGCGGCATCGCTGGTTATATTAAAAAATTTATAGATTCTGAGATAACTTCAGTTAAAATTAGGTTAACAGCTCAATATTTATCCCAATATCCATTAAAGTAAATAAACACAAGAGATTCACTCATCGTGAATCATAGAAATATTAAACCATGGAGGTAATCACTCGCAAAGCAAGATCTCCATGGTGAATTTTGCAGCACTATCTAGTGTCGAAAAACAAAATTCACATCTGTAAATGTGGCATTTGTAATAAGAGAAAAGAAAGACATGCTCATTTCACTCATAACAGATGATATAATTCATTTCACTGAAATAATAACAAAGATTTTTTTACATTGTAAAACTAGTTATAGTAAGAACATACCTCATTTGTCCCGTTTAATGTACAATTTCCAACTTGTTTAAATAAATATTACAAACCTCATAATCTGGTCCTCCAAGGACAATGGGCCTTACAGACTTGATTTCAGCTAAAGCCTGCTTATAAGCCTCTTCAACCTTTCTTCTTTTCTCTACTTCCTGAAAACAGCAAAAATGATAAATTTCTACTTGTTACAAAAGAATATTTTATTTCTGTATAAATGTTTAATTAAAAAATATTTTTTGCCTGTTAAACTTGAAGAACAAAGTCAAAAGGTAACAAACCTAATGAAAATTAAGATTTTTAAAATAGCTCAACCATCATGAATAATAATGTTTTTTATCAAGTGTCTCAAAAAGCAATATGCAAAATAAAATTTTACTAATCTACTCTAAAGTCTAAATAAATACTGTGCTATTCCTTAACAAGCCTTGTACTATGCCTTGAATTCCCACAATATTGTAGCTTTTTCATGGCTCTAGCAGAAAAGCCATGAATTATTTATTGGCAATGCAAAAGAAACAGTGCCTCTCTATAAATAATGTGCTTTTCTATCTCAGATATGCATGCTCACATGTCAAACACAGCATTGAGAAAAAAACAAGAGAAACGTACAAAGAGAGAGGATACGTGGAATTGGCAGCCAACCAAAGCCCAAAACTATGTAAAAAAAAAAAATCAGCTGGCACGGCGGTCTTTTCTCATGGGTCTCCTTTTAAGCAGGGATCAAAGAACAAAAGAATTTATGCCGTCCATCTCAACAGCACCTGTCTGTCTCTTACTTCATGCAAACTGTTTTCACTTTATTCATTTAGACATAAGTAAGTAGTGTTGCTGCCGACTCCAAATTGGGTGCAACACGGAAGCTAATAGTGTGAAATGAAAGACTGACACTTTCGAAAAATTTAGAAATTCTAAAGAAATATGATAAAAAATCACCTATTCTGAGCCAGAAAGATTTTGCGTTATCTATGAATATCGCACCGTCGTCTCTTCGGACTCTTCTTCAAAACAGAAAAGATATTGAAAAAAATGCTGCGATTGGTGGCTCAAAGAAAAAGAGAATGAAAACTGAAGATTTAGAAAAAGTTGTGTACGAGTGGTTTCTTGAGTCAAGACACTGTAACATACCTATCAGTGGATCCATAGTTAAAGAAAGAGCTGCAGAAGTAGCCCAAAAGCTAACAATTGAAGATTTTACTCCATCTAATGGGTGGTTAGACTGATTTCGAACCCGCCATGCCATTGTGTACAAGAATATTTGCGGAGAACCGTTGCTATGAACCTAGAAGATGCTGATTTTTAGAAAACAAATAGTCTTCCAAGGCTTATCAAAAACTATGCGAGTTGTGATGTTTATAACGCCAACAAATTTGGCTTATTTTTTAAAGCAATGCCTGATAAATCCTTAACGTTAAAAGATAAGCAGTGCCATGTAGGGAAGCTCAGTAAAGAACGTGTGACTGTGCTTGCTTGTACAAATGCCAATGGAAGCCCCTGGTAATTAGAAAATCGGCCAAACCTCGCTGTTTCAAGAACATCAAACAACTGCCCTGTGACTATGCACATAAACGTAAGGCTTGGATGACGGGTCCCCAGTTCATTAAATATATTTCTGATTTTGATGTCGAGATGCGGAAGCAAAATAGGCATGTCATACTATTCGTAGACAATTGCGCAGCGCATCCCCAAGAAATACCAGATATTCAAACGTCTGTCTGGAATTTTTACCTGCCAACACCACAAGCATACTTCAACCAATGGATCAAGGGATCATAAAAGGTTTTAAAACAACATTATCGCAAACGTTTAGTGAAACGATTTCTACATGAAATGGAAATTAAAAGTAGTTGATCTTCTGTAACTCTTCTCGACGCCATGAAATACCTTAGCACTGCTTGGGATGCAATCTAACCTAATAAATTTAAAACTCCTTTAAAAAGGCAGGTTTCATAACGGACGCCGACAGTGATATGGTTGCAGCTAAAGAGGGGTCGGATCCTATAGACGACGAGGACTGGCAAGCTGTTTGCGAGCATCTTGCAGAAAACGCAAACAGCTTTCAGAACTATCTTAACATTGATAAAGATGTTATCACAAGCAACGTTAGGAGCATTGATGACATCATAGGCGACACCTTTATAGTGTCCCTTAGGTAATGGAACTCCAGTAAATTCATCCAGTTAACCTTATTGATCAAAGCATCTGGTCTGATATTTTAATCAGCTCAACAGAACAGATTACCTGCTATCTTTTCTGTTGAGCTGATTAAAATATCAGACCAGATGCTTTGATCAATAAGGTTAAGTGGATGAATTATGCCCTCCAGATTCGACCGGGATAGCTCAGTGGTAGAGCGTGGCGGCTTCAGCCAAGCGATCCCAGGTTCGAATCCTGGCCCGGACATTTTTCGTCCAGTTGGAAATTTACAACTTGTATCTGCCTATACACCGCTTCAGTAGATACCGCCGTTTCACATGAAGATATATTAAGACACATAAGCAAAGCAGAAAATGCTCTTTTATGTGGTCGTTCTTCCACCCGTCAGATGAAACTTGAAAAGTTTTTCTCTAAAACAGAATAAACAGTAAGTGAAAGTTTATAGTCCTCATTGTGCTGCTCAAGAATACAAATGTTACTTTTTTTTTTTTTTTAACAAAATATTATTAATAGTTTCTTTTATAATTTTATTTTATTTTTTATATAAGAATAAAGGTACCTATTAGAAATGTTAAATATATTCTATACCTTTTGCTTTAATGCTAACAGTTCTTTTACTTATTCTGATTTGAAATAATAATACACTATACGTATTTATGTAAATTTGTGATATTTTAAATGAAGGAAACGTTTTTGTACCTATGCTGTAGAATTTCTATTTTAAATAATACACAAAAATGATTCTCCGCATTATTTAAAGCAGATAATCTAATATTCTCAATTTTAAAATGCCGAAAATCTTCTTCCGCATTTAACGCTCTTCTAGCCCAGTCCCCCGGAAGAGCGTTATATCCGGGTTTTACTGTATATGCTTGGGATGGTCAGGGAGGTACCACAGCAAATTATCCTTGGTTGAGGAGGCACAGCAGAAAAAGGTTGTTGAAACAATGAATTGGGAGACTGATATAGCTACCAACATTAAGCTTAAAAGATTATATAATATACAAATATAAAGGAATTAAAGAAAAACAAAAGACACATTATATAGAATGTTATTGATTATATTAAATGAAAATAGATGGTGCTGCAGTGCCTACACATGAGCCACCACTGAAAATACTTTTATTACATTAATATACACAAAGCATATAGAGTAGATTCTGGTTAATTGAGACACATTGGTTCAAGCATGAATTGTCCTGATAGAGCAGCTGCCCCAATTATCAGAAGCAAAATTACGTGATATATTTAGAACAATATAATAAAATATAACACCTTGTAATAGTATATTACTTTTAAATGCTAAAGGTGTAAAATTAACAACTATAATATAAATTAAAATAACTTTTATTAGTTGTTTTACATGTTTCGACTCTTCTGAGTCATTTTCAAAAACAAAATGAGAATATTCTAAAGCTGCACGGGCTTTGAAGTTATTATTTACATGTACTTTAAAAAAAAAAAAATTACGTACGTTATCTATTATTTTTTACTTGATTGTTTATTTTCATATCTTTGAGCATGGAGTAATTCTAGCCACAGTTTCGGTAAATTAAAAGATGCCGCATCGTTACATATTGTACTTTTGCGAGTGAGTATCTCTATGGTTTCTCTTATTATGGATGGATAGTGTAGGCTGGAGGGAAATATTATTTTACTTTCATTGAAATTTCCATCCATAATAAGAGAAACCATAGAGATACTCACGCGCAAAAATACAATATGTAACGATGCGGCATCTTTTAATTTACCGAAACTGTGGCTAGAATTACTCCATGCTCAAAGATATGAAAATAAACAATCAAGTAAAAAATAATAGATAACGTACGTAATTTTTTTTTTTTTTTTTTTTTTTTTTTTATAAAGTACATGTAAATAATAACTTCAAAGCCCGTGCAGCTTTAGAATATTCTCATTTTGTTTTTGAAAATGACTCAGAAGAGTCGAAACATGTAAAACAACTAATAAAAGTTATTTTAATTTATATTATAGTTGTTAATTTTACACCTTTAGCATTTAAAAGTAAGATATATTTAGATTTTTTTCTTGACATTTTGTCCCAATTAAACTGTGTCCCAAATAAGCAGAATCTATTGTATTAACTTTTTAAAATATATTTTATCCATAAAACTTTAACAACATAAAACAAGTAATATATAAAAAAAAAAATTAAGTCAATTCCTACTTTTTAATCACAAATATATAAAATAAACCCGTGCAGCATTAATGTCCCACGTTATCTTTATTGAACATTATTTTATAATCATCGTTGCAGTATTTTATTTCTGTGGCATCACTAATTTGAGATAAATCTTTCATTTCATTTATGAAAACAACGGGAATTTTTTTCTCCCATTTAAAACTAAAATTAATTAATTAAATTTAATTAATGAATTAATATTTGAAAAAACTGTATTAACATCAAGTGTCATCCACTACAAGTTTAAAATTTTTATTTGAACTTGAGTGGATGAATAGAAAATACTTTATTAACGATTGAAAATTTGAACAAGATATATAAATATATATAGAGAGAGAGTGTGAGCTAATAGTAGGAATTTAATGATGCATGAAATAGCATTACTATTACATAAAACATTATTGCAGAACGATTTGAGTAAAAATTTTTACCTTTTCAAACCGACGTTTCCAATTCTCTTCTCTTTGTGTTAGTAGCTCAATACAATGTGATAGTGTATTTATAATACCACTTGTAGTAGCTTTAAATGTGATAGCTTCACCTTTAAAATCAATAGCATGTGCTCCATGCTGAGCTAATAACTCTTTGGTAATTATTGCAGGATGTCCTTCAAATACAAATTGAATAAAAAATAAAAATGCATGTACTACAAGTTATGTTAAAAAAAAAAAAAAGTTTATGATACATTTTTCAAAAGTACAAAAAGTTTCTAATGAAAGTGATATACTATTACAATTGTAAGGGATATTTAGAGGAATTTATTGCAACACTTAAAAATTATCTGCATTTGCATAATTCATTAGTATTCTGATACACATATTTTGTTACATTTTAGGGCCTGCATAATTTCTATGTATGATAAAATGCTGAATGATAATTATGTAAATATGATACACAAGAGAAGGAGAACTTAGAAATCTTATGTATTTGACACAGAAAAGTAAAAAGAAGAACAGTGAATTTCTAAATGTCAAACATCAGCAAACCTTTTTTTAAGTTATTTTCATGTCAACTATATTACATATATTTTCACACTACACCATCATTCACAGACATTAACAGCAATGTTGTTAATGTCTGTGAATGGTAGTGCAGTGGGAAAATATATCAGCAAACCTTTTTCTGAAGAAAAACTTTTTATTTATTTAAGAATATACATAGAGAATACAAATTATTTCATAATTATTAAATAATACTTGATTATGTAATAATAAAAATAATATATATGAGTATGTATGTATGGGCACCCTGTTGGACATTTCTATAGGTGCAATGATATTCTTTGAAGGTTTTTTTTTGGCTCCACTATGAATGTTTCCTATTTTTTAAATTCCTTATTTGCCTACTATGTTGCCAGTCAAAATGAAAAAAACATACTATTTTATCACCAAACAGTCATAGAGAGATGTAAAAAAGTATCATTCAACAATGAAACGTGTCTTCTAGAATTTTGAATTTGGGGGGGGGGGGGGGGGGGGGGGAGGCTGTTTCCATATTGATATAGATACAAACTTAAAATTTTCAATTTCAATACTAATATTGAAGTTTCATCAAATTATTTCTATTTTATGACAAATTTTAACTTCAGATACTAAATTTGAAGCTATTTTGGTGAAAAAGTTTTTAACTCCTAATGTTACATTCATTTTTAATATTTTCATTCATACCTCCTTCAATGCATATATTTTTTTCATGCTGATTTTTTCTAGTATTAATATTAAGTATCCCAAACATAGTGACAGGATTTTTATGCATAAAATAAATTATGAAATTAACGTATGAAAAAAATTATGGAACAGATGTATCACTCGCCCTCGAAGGTTTCTTTGCACAGAAACCTTCATGAACTATGTAGCATGAAAATAGAATAAAGAACACTGGAAAGTATAACTATTACAAACACTAAAAAAACAAATTTGAAGTGATGTGATACTGTCAAGCGAATTTGACTTCCTAAAGTGGGTTTCTATGGTTTTTATTTTTGAGTACCACTATTTCCAAATAGTAATCGTTACCTTACTTAATCTCAGAATGTCATGATGAGTACTGCAATTTTATAAGCCAGAATCAGAATATTGCTACATATGGTCACGATTTGGAAATAGTGACGCTCAAAAATAAAGAAAACAAATACAATGAAAATTTTACTTTATCAGACAGTGATTAATTAAGATCATAAAGTATGTGATTTATATGTATTTATTTATGTATGTATTTTATAAATACACAGTGTTCATTAATAAACTATTATACAGTAAAGAATATTACAATTGCAGTTTAAGGACAGCAAGCTAAAATCTTCACATACAATTTTCAGAAACATTACTAAAAATATACCTTTAAAACGGTGAGTAGGTGAATCATTTTTCTGATCACATCCGTTCTGTATATCTCTTGCAGTATCATCATATTCATCATCAATGTCATCCACTAAATAAAGTATAATAATGTTCACAAAACAAAGAACAAGTGAGACAATTAGTAAAAATTGAATGCCAGATAACTTAAAAACATTTTAAAAAAGTAGAATATCAAATGAATTTCAAATATTTATCTGACTAATAATTAACTGTAATAACAAATAAAGGTAAAACTTACGATTAATAAAAACATGATGTTTATGCAGTGAAATATGTAGAATACTGCATTAAAAAGAAATTTTATTTACACAAGAAACATTTATAAAATAATCTGAAAGTTTAAAATATATGTTTGTTGTATAATGTAAACTAAAGAATAACATATGTCGTAGAACTTTCATTAATTACCGCATGATTAATATTTAATACTAGAATTTAATGCAGACAAAGGAATTATTTCCATCCTCACCTTCTTTCTTTTATTAAAAAAAGTAAATTTTGAAAAAACTGTCCATTTACAAAAGCAGCAAATAGTCAAAATGAATGATTCTGTCTTTGTAATTTATTTGTGTGATAGAGAGTAGATGGCTGACCATATAAAAGAGGTTTGACACACTGCCTTTATTTCATTTAAAAAATATTTTTTGTTGTATCAGCAAACACCCAGTACAAGTATCAGTGCAAGATGGTATGATTGAAGTTTATTAAAAGCATTTTTCACTCATTAAATGTTGTTTTCAGCCATTTGTGGTGATAATAAAAAATAAAATAAAAAAGAGGAATTTTGTAATTTCCCCTCAAAAAGTAAAATTTGAAATTGCCAGCCGTATTCTAAGTTTGTTCTAAATAAAGTTAAAGAAGATATTTTTGCATTATAGTATACTTAATTTAATGATCTAAAAGATAAGATAGTTAATTATAACTTGGTAATTCAAGGTATAAGTATAGATATTGCCACATGCTTTTACACTTTCAAAATGGTAATTGTGGGATGTTTCACCCACTGCATTTATCGGATGTATGACCCAGGGGCGCCATTTCGGAACTTTCTTGGGGGGGGGGGGGGGGGGGGCAAAATTTTTTTTTTAAGGTGGTGGCATAGCCAAGGGTGGAGTTCGGGGGGTTGTACCCCCCCCCCGTAACCTCTTCGAACGAGAAACGTTTACTGAATCATATATACAGAGACAAACAATACTTCTAATACGGAATCTCTGAATAATTCCGTTTTAGACAGGTTTTCGTCTTAGCAAGTATAATTTTAAAATATTATACATGTTTTCAGTTATAGACAGGTACTGTTTTTTTTTTCAGATATTCTTTAAGACTGTTAAAACCTCTTTTCTATAAAGCACTTCTGAAGAACATAGGTGTATTACAGTGAAACGTGTCTAAGCGAAACCTGTCTATAACACAATTCTTTCTCAAACGGAAAAAAAAAATCAAGTTTCGACGAAAAAAAGTCATACAATTATACTTGCTAAGATGGAGACCTGTCTAAAATGGAACTTTTTTACAGTCCTTTTCAACTCATCTTTGCAGGTTTTACTGCAGGGCGACATTTCACGAGTTTCTTGGGGAGGGGGGGAGGCAAAGTCTTTTTTTTAGAAGCAGGGACTGAAATATCGTGCAGGATTGCCCAAATCGTGCACAAAATAGAAATAGCCCCCCCCCCCCCACAATAAAAAATGCAATGTGAGATTTTATCTTCTTATCTTAACTTCTTTCACAAACATGCGATTCTTCAGCGAATATATATTTAATTTTAGTGGTAGTTCGCGAATTTTTCTTCTTCTTTTTTACGCAAAAGCAATTCGTCAATCGATCGCGGTAAACATCGCGAATTTTACGAATTGGAATTAGAAAAAAATAGTTAATTTGGAAAAATTGGTCGCGGAAAAAATCGTTAATTTTTTCAAACGACCGTTAAAAAATATTGCGAATTTCGCCAAAGATCACTGAAACAAATAGAGATTTTCGTCAATCCGTCTCGGAAAAGAATCGCGAATTTAGTATAACTATTGCGGAAAAATATCGCGAAATTCGTCAAAAGATTGAACAAAAAAAAAAATCATGAATTTATTCAAACAATCACGCAAAAAAAAAAAATACTTTTGTCAGTCGGTTGCAGAAAATGACTTCCGAATTTCAACAAACGATCGTAGAAAAGAGTCGCGAATTGCGTCAAAATATTGCGAAAACAAATAGCGAATTTAGTCGATCAGTTGCCAAAAAAAAAAAATGTCCGGAATTTCGACAAATGGTGGAAAAAAATTCGTCAACGATCGGAATTTCGTCAAAGGTTGTGCAAAAAAATAGCAATTTTTGTTATTAGTCGGTTGCGGAAAAAGACTCCCGAATTTCAACAAACGATCGCAGAAAAGAGTTGCGAATTTCGTCAAAAGATGGCGAAAACAAACAGCGAATTTCGTCGATCGGTTGAAAAAAATGTCGCAAATTTAGACAAATGGTCGAAAAAATCAATTCCGTCAATGATTCACAGAAAATAGCGAATTTTGGAGAATTATCACAAAAAAATGAAACAATCACGAAAAAAAGTCGTGAAATTCAATCGGTCACGAGATAATCAGCACACGAACACCATCAAGAAGTTACGAAATTTGAATCTATAGGTATAAGAAAATTTTCATTAATGATTTTCTTTCAGTAAAAATTTTCCGCAATCATTTTCTGCCTTCCTCTTCAGACTATGATCTAAATTTCATACAATTCAGAAATCTGCAAAACCCTTGGTCTCAGGTCCCTTGCTCCTGCATTGGGTGGAGGAGTCTGTCGGGTTAAAGTCATGATTCGGGTCGGTTACAACCAAATCCGGACAGGATTCTAGTGTCAGGCTGTGGAGATTTTTAAGAGCATACTGTATATACAATATCAATTAATAAAGCATATGATTTAACAGCATTATAACGATTGGAGTAAATATAATGTGACACTAATAAAACTAAATTAACAAATCATATAATTAGGAAATTGAATACACCTCCCCCATCACCCCCACCCCCGAAAAAAAAATTCCCCTTAAATTTTTGGCTAAAGACAGAATTTATCACTAAAATACTAGCCTTGGGGGTGACGAGTTTTCTTTTAATCATGCTGTACACAGCTCAGAAGCAATTCACAGTGTTTTTTCTCACATATATTTCTAAAACTAGCCAAAATACTCATTAATGATAAATGTTTCACTTATAGAATGTTGCAATAGCAAGGCTTTAGAAAACATTTCAATGTTTAAAGTGTTTATTAAATGTTTATTATTTTCTTCTATCTTTACAAGAAAAAGGTATTGGATTCATAAAAATTTGCCACTTCCGGTTTTCGACGAATTTATACGTTTTAGAAGGTCCTGAACACAATTGGACTATTTTTAGAAAATGTCTGTCTGCGAGTCTGTCTGTGTGTCTCAGTGTCTGTATGTGACACATATTTTGTGGGCGCTGTATCTCAAGAACTAATGCACGGAATTTGATAAAACTTTATATTCAGTTAGACATTGATATAAATGGGTGGTGTTATAGTTTTTGGTGTAAATCGCTCAGCAGATGATGATGCTATGCTACATTTTTCATGATTTTTGCGTTAGCTATATCTCAAGAACTAATGCACAGAATTTCACCAAACTTCAGATTCGGTTAGACCTTGACAAAAATAGAAGTTGATTACAATTTGGTATAAATAGCCCAATAGGTGGTGTTCCGTCGCGGAAGTACGGTTTTGGCTCCACCTAGTGAGTGTTGTATCACAGCTCCACCTAGGAGCATTTTGTAAAACAATTCAGTTAAGCTGTGAGTCACAAAAGCACTCGCACCAACTCTAAACACCGCCCAGTTCACGCGGCGATATTACTTATAAAAAATGCAGTTCGATTTAATAATTTGTGTGTGTGAATGTCTACTGTCATGTTATATGTTAATAAAAAGTTAAAAAGACAATCTCAACTCTCTACAGTCCACTCAGAACGACCAGGTGGCGCTGCTATGCTACATTTTTCACGATAGCTATATCTCCAGAACTAATGCACATCTATACTAATAAAATAAAGTTTCGCTCTGTGTGTGTGTGTGTGTCTGTTGGCGATGGCTAGCAAAATCTAGCCCACTTAGAAGCCTGGAATTTTAGATTTAGGTAGTCCAAACACTCTCCTGGTGTACTTGAGCCTCAGAATTTTAAAATTTTGAAATTAAAATAGTTATTAATTAAAAACTGATCAAAGATCACAAATAAAAAAGTCATTATTCCGAAGCTAGCTGGCGCATGCTCAGAAACCAATATCCGTATCTTCCGGAATAGAAGAAAGAAAACACAAGACATCCCGTTTTTTTTAAGTTTTTCTAAATTCGCCATGGTCAACCGGCTAGAAATACGGTTGGGTTGAGTTGGGTTGATTATTGACGGCCAATTATCTACACTTGGGATATAGGCCCGGGGGGAGTGCCCTTTGTGGGGGTCTTTCTAAGGGTCTTTCTAACCCGTATTTACGCATGGATAAATCCACGGCTCGAAGAAAACCACGAAAACTCCGAACGATTAGGCCGACGGACGCGATTGGGATCGAACTCAGCACCTCCCGGCTAGAAATACGGAAAAACTGTCTACATATTCTGAAAGAACATACTTTTACGTCTCGGACGATCTGGTTGGTTTGAAAAAAAAAATTACATTTAACCCTTTCAAAAAAAATAATCAAAAAGCATCGATTTCGTGTTTTTTATTTTCTCCCGTTTTCCGAGCCTTGCATAAACCGGAATACAAAAGATACGGAAAAACGAAGGTCACTAAATTAAAGAGCTGATTTTGCCCTTTTCAAAGCCACCTTTGATTTTAAAATATACAAAAATTAACCCTTCGAAAAAGTATATTTTCTGTATGCCGTTTTGCGATTTCGGAAATTTTTAAAAATTCACATCGGCGATTCAAAGAAAGGTACGAAACACTAAAAATACCAGACAATATCTACATTTATTCCTTTTTCGACATCTGTATTTGTTTTTGAAAAATACGAATATTAATCCTTCAAAAAAAAAAAAAAAAAAAACTTGTGCGCAGGGCTCTCTTTTGCGAATTCCGATTTTCTGCGATATATAAAATCTGGCATCGGCTTTCTAAAATAACCAAACAAAAAGCAAGCACACCTAAAGGCATCTACGTTCTATCGGGTTTAGGCAGAAACCTTTAGTTTAAAAAAAAATCACGTTAACCCTTTCGAAAACGTTTTTTACCGTAAGTCAATTTCGCTTTTTTAACTATTTCTCCTATCTTTAAAAATCCGAATTGCCGTTTATAAACAAGATACAAAAAACTAAAAATACCGTGCCTAATCTACATCCCTTTGTTTTTTAAAAATCTGGTATCCGTTTTTAAAAATTTTAATTTTAACCCTCCGAAAAAATCCTTTCCAAAACTCACTCAGCGATTTTCGTTTTTCGGTCCAGATTTAAAAATCGGCATTGACTCGGGAAATGCGAGTACGGACAAACAATAAACTCCAGATCATAGATAGATTCATTTTCTTCAAAACGCACCGTTGGGTTTTAAAAAATATCTACACTGGCGAGAAAAATTAAAGGAACAACTATAAAATCTCACCGAACTTGAAAAGTTTTGCAGATAAGAACATGAAACTTGCACAAGATCTTTATTTTGTCATGCCTGACATATAATCAAAATGTCAAACTGCCAATTTCTTCAAAAAAAAAAAAAAAATTACATAAAAATATAGGACTGTGTGATGTAAGAGGAGATAGGGAAATTGTACTATTACAATATTTTAGAGAAGCACAGAAAAATCAATAAGGTATGTGGTCACTCCTGACCGAAATGAAAGTTTTACAGCGATTTTCCATACTGTGGATTAGATTAACCAGAAGTGCTTGCGGTAACAACGTGCATTCAAGATAAATAGTACTCCGAAGCTCCTGGAGAATGCTAGTTGGGGGTTGCCGAGATGCAAGTCGGCGTACTGGTGCGTTCCACACATATTCTATCGGATTTAAACCCGGAGAATATACAGACCACTCCATTCGCTGGATTCCTTCGCCCTCAAGATAATCAGTCACTAGTGAAACACGATGAGGTCGCGCATTATCGTGCATTAAAACGAAGTTATTACCGATTGAACCCCAAAACAACTTAACTTGAGGAACAAGGACCTCATTTCTGCATATTTCAGCATTCACAGTTGCATTGGTAAAAATGTGTAGGTCAGTGCGGCCATACAAAATGTTTCCCGCCCATACCGTGATTCCAGGACCTTCGTATCGGTACCTTTCACAAATGTTTGTGGCCTTGTTGTGTGTGTTTTTCTCCCCCTCATATCGTAACACGTCTGAAATCCCCCCTCCAAATAAAATCGGGACTCTTCGGTACAGAGAACTCGGCTCCAGTCCGTGGTACTCCAATGACGATGATCTCTGCACCACTTTAACCGGGGGCATTTCGCTGCCGCAGTTAGTGGAATACAAATCATAGGTTTCCTTGTATACAGCCCTCTTTTATACAGCCTGTCACTCACAGTAAATCTGAATAGTCCAGTTCCTGTTGCTGCAGCGAACTCCCTTGAAATCTGAACTGACGTCAGTTGCCTGTTTCTTTTAGCAATCGTTGCCAAATAATGGTCCTCACAATCTGTTGTGGCACGTTTTCGACCTTGACCTAGTTGTCTCTGTACATTACCAGTGTCTTTAAATCGTTTCCAGATTCTTGACATGGTACTTTTGGCAATTTTTAAGTCTTTACAAACCCCTGTCAGTGCCTGTCCTGCTTCCATTCTCTCTTCTCCCTATCGCACGCCATTTCTCACAATCGATGAAAAGTCTTCTGGATGACATATTCCACCTACTACAAACGAAAATTTTATTGAATTTACACGAAAAATCCTTGAAATCAGACTTCAAATCACCGACGTGTATTCCTTTTCAAACGTGCAGAAAGAACGGGTTCAAAAAATTGCATATTTTTCTGTAGCAAAGGCTAATCCCATTGGACTACGTGATGACGTCAACATTGAGTTACCAACCAATTGAAATTCCCAAAATAGAATTCACATAAAGCACCTTTTTATGGTTTTTCCTTTAATTTTTCTCACCAGTGTACATTAACCCTTTTGAAACCGATCGTTTACGTAACCCGCTTTCGCGATTTCCGCTATTTTGGCAATGTTTACCTGTGGTTAAATTTCAATTCTACTAGGAAATTTGGTTGAGTCGAGTGTTCTGAAAAGGCCTCTTCAAAAACAGACTGCGCCCACTGGTGGTGGAAGGTGGAACTATAGGAGTATCTCTGGTTCTATGTGCCCGATTAGGACGGGGTTTGGCTCATTCAACTTGATATCAATAGCCTCAAATATTTTAGTTGCACTTTCGACCGCCAGGATGCGCTTTCCGATCTTGTGTTTTATGAGTTCGATTACGACGGGGTTTGCCTCATTCGACTTAATTTCGACAGTCTTACAGATTTCAGTCATATTCGTATCGGGCCCGGGCAATGCCGGGCGGGTTAGCTAGTAATTTAATAAAACTTTAGATTCAGTTAGACTTTAATATAAATTGGTGCTGATTTGTTTTTGGTGTATGTGAAACCTGTATGAGATAGAAGAAAGTTTTGGGATTGGCACATCAGATCAGACTAGTTTTTTTATATTGTAATCAAATCTGTGAAATCTGACGTTATTTTAGCTTTTGATCATATTTTGATTTTTTTTTTTTTTGTACCTGTGATAACTGATAAATTTTCTGAAATTTCAAATTCCTTGGGGGGGGGCGGTTGCCCCCCCCAGCCCCCCCGAAATGGCGCCCCTGGTATGACCCAAGTAAAATTGCCCATTTTTCATCTAGAGTTATTGAACACATTTTAATAATTGGATTTTACTTTATTAATAATAATAATTAAATCATTAACTTATTTCAGTAAATAATAACAATTTATATGAATATTTTTTGAATATTCAAACAAAAGTATTTTAAAATTTGGAACAAATTATTCAGAATACAGCTACATAAAATTCAAATATCTATATTTTATGCATAATATTACATCACAGCTTGTGTTAAAGATATTATGTTAATTTCTTCTAAAGGTGGTCTCAAGTTACCTCATCTAATCACCAATTGTGGTTTAAAAAGAGTAGCTTTAAAAATTATATTTGACATCCCTGATACTGATAATATTCCTTAATTTGTAAATGTGAGATATTAACAAATTAAGAATCATTAACTCTACCCAATGGCATGATCAAATAAATATGTTTCGTACCCAAGGTTTGATGAAGATTTTTTTTCTTGGGGTCCATTTTGTGAAAAATAAGTTATTTTTGTGAAATGTATTAAATTTTTTGGGTATTTCTCCATTATCCCTGTCGGATTTCACTTCTCCGTCCACACAACTTCGATATAGATCCGGTCTCTTGATATGCTGCCACCACCGATATGAAAACGTGATATCGGGTACGATACTTGATGTATATTCAAGAAAAACCTAACTCTTTCAATTAAAGTTAAAGTAACAATTTATTAACAATATTTACACTTAAACTCGGATGTAAATTATCCAGTTTAACACTAAATCAAAACAATTACAGAAAACGCTCTACGTGTACCGTTAGACTACGTCAATTCATTCCGCACTCAGATTTCTATTCATCTCACACCCGCTCTCAGCGCTCATTCCCCGAGCAACCTTCACACTTCGCTGCTCCGTCCGAACTAACTTTCTCTCTCTCGTAAACTGCAGAGCACCCTCCTTTCTACGGGGTTTCTCCTCTGTTTCCAAGGGACCTTGACAACCCTTCCTCCCTCTTGACGGATCTGTCTTCCTAAACAAAATGGCGCAATAGCTTTCTTATCTATGAAAGACCACATTGCAATGGAAATACTTCTTTCATTCTGTTCCACCTTCCTTCCACTCATATTCTGAGTCGCTCTCCTTCGGATTAAGATTCTTCTTAAACCAGCCTCTAACGGTACACAATAGATACATATACAATACATACAATATGCTAATCCCTTAAGAATAGCTTTCAATTCTTGCACCTGTGAGAGAAAACCTGACACCACCCACCTTAGCGGAAAATATGCCTTTTAGGGGCTAATTTTCCTCAAACTATGTAATGTCAGAGAAGAGTTCAACAGTTCCTTGATAGGTTTCTTCATTACTACAATTACATAAAAATTTCAAGGTGTCTGAAAATTTAACTACTGACATCTCTAATGAACCATATACTAATGTGATAACTACAGAAAAAAATACACAATATGCTAATACACTTTTATAAACACAGGATGTACATACAATTATAAATACACAAAAAAATAAAGTTACACTAGTATTATGTCATTTCAATGTCAGTCCTTAGGCTGAGATTGCTGGAGGCGGTACTACCTTTTCCCTCCAGTCCTTCCTCGTTAACTTAATTGGTACATCCCTTTTCGTGATGCACCCGCTTGAATGGCTAACTTCTGCCTCTGATGTCCCAATTAAATCTTCCTCTAACCAATCAGGCACTTGCCTTTCCAGGTCCTCTTTGTACGTGATGATAACATTGTACAATTTCTGCCTTATCTTACCCCTTTCCGGTTTACGACCAATCCGATTTTTCTCCATATTACCAGTTCGATAGGACCCATAAATAATTCCTTATTTTTCCTTAAGATTGATTTTATGTCCCCAACTTGAATATTTGTTAACCCTTTTATCTCAAATCCCTTCCTGTCTTTATTTTCCAGTTGTTCTCGGTCTAACAACAGATCTTTCCTACAGTCTTCAAACTCCCCGTCACTATCCAAGACAATATCGACCACTTTATTTTTAGCCATAAATGCTCTCATTTCATCTTGATACTGTCATACCGTAAGGAGAAAAGCTCTGAGAAAAATGTCTCTCCCTGTGGTCACTATAGAAACGGACTCGTCCACTTAATTTTCGGGTGTTCAGGAGTATTGTTGGCTTTGTTTGTAGCTTTAGGCGCGAAAAAGGGGAGAGGAGAAGGTAGCAGTCTGCTTTGAGCTTTTGCCATTGGCAGACAGTTTTTTTTTCTGTTCTCTTCTGATTATTGTGCGTTTGCTTTCATATATTTTATTGCTTATTAAACCTTTACTCATTGATTTTGGTCTGTGATTAAATACTACCGGTATATATTCCTATTCTATAATGACATCCACATTTAAAAAAGGAAAAACATTGCATTCTCAAGCGCGTGAAATAATAAATAATGTGTCCAATTTCTTTAAGGCAGAGGCTGCTGCAAAATCTTTGAAAATACCAATTTCCCAAGCCACTAAAAGAACAGCTGAAGCAACAAAAGTGTCAGAATCTACGGTGAAAAAAATTAAACGTGAAGTGACTAAATTGGAGCAGAGTAATGAGAAAATTTTGTCTACTCCAGGAAAACACCGCAAAAGACCAGAAATCCGCAATTGCTATATTGATGATTTCAATAAATGTGTTATCCGACAAATTATTCAAGACTTTTATGTTAATAAAAAGAAAGTCCCCTCTATTTCAAAATTATTGCCAATATTGAGAGAAAGGATTGATTTCAAATGGCAGAGAGAATCTCTGAGAAAAATTTTGCATTCGATGAATTTCCGTTGGAAAAAAAGCAGCAGTCGCAGAAAAATTCTGATGGAAAGGCCTGACATTGTATTTTGGCGAAATCGGTATCTGCGGGAAATGAGAAAACATAGAAATGATAACCGATGCATTGTTTACATCGATGAAACTTGGATTGATAGTAATTTAACTTTTGGAAAATGTTGGCAAGACGAAAAAAATTACGGGTATCCAAGTGGACACAAACGCTAAAAATCGCCTTATAGTGGTGCATGCCGGTTCCTCTAGTGGGTTTATTTCTGGAGCTGAACTTGTTTATAAAGCCTCTACAAATGTTGGAGATTATCATGGACAGATGAACTTCAATAATTTTCAAAAATGGATTTTAGAAAAATTGATACCTAATTTGCAGCCGAAAAGCATAATTTGTATGGATAATGCTCCATATCATACTAAAAAAGTTGATCCCGTTCCCACAAAATATTCCACGAAAACTGTAATGCTTGACTGGTTAATGCTGAAAGGGATAGCACATGACCCAAACATGCGAAAAGCCGAATTATTTGAAATAATAACTAAAAATGCCCCTAAGTCTATCAAATACAAAATAGACACTTTATTAAGAGATGAAGGGCATGAAGTTCTCAGATTACCACCATATCATTGCCACCTTAATGCAATTGAATATGTTTGGTCATCTGTTAAAAATTACATAAGACATAACAACGTAACCGGCGATTTAAGTTTGGGAAACTTGCAGTCATTACTTAACGAGGCATTCTCAAAAATTTCTGCAAGTGAGTGGGCAAACCATTGCAAACATATTGAGAAGATCGAAAATGAGTATTGGGAAAATGACGGACTTATAGAAGATCTCGTGGATAAGATAATTATTGAGGTGGACGATAACGAATCTGATACTGACACTGATGAAACGTCAAATGATGATAGTGGAAGTGATTTCGATGACATCTGGCCTTTAGATTAGTCGAATTCATTTTCATAAACAAACAAACAGTCCTTTTGAGGACTAAAAAATGGTCCCTTTAAGGACTAAGCTCTTTCCAGGGCTAAAATATGAAAAATAAGGATTACATTAACACACATAATCCACTCGGTAACTTTTATACATACATAGCATATTTACTCTATAAAATAAATATGCATTTTTTTTAAAATTTTTCGCATTGTTAAGCTTTCACCAGGGCTTAATTTTTAACAAAAAAGTACCGGAGTCCTAATATTCTGCAGTACTAATAACCGTAGCGTGCCCCCCCCCCCCCCTTCCACCGTCACTCCAATCTGCATATTTATATTCCATACATTATGTGTATTTGCAAAATTTAAAGAATTTTTTTTTTTTAAGCAAAATAAAAATTTTAAATATATTTATCGCTTGCACTGGGCTCCGGAACCCAGTATTTATGGGCTCCGATGAATTCCGACCAATATTTAAATATTTACTGAAAGTAGAAAAGTACCGGAGCCGGGCTCCGGCGCAATTTAAGCCTTGGCTATCACTACACTTTTATTTACAGTTTCCCTTATGTGATTTCAAAAGGGTGCTCCACCCTGCTTCCCTGCTTGCCATTATGATTTGAAAAATACCACCCTTCTTGCCTCTCAATAAAAAAAACGACACCCTTACTGTCGTTTGGAATCTAGGGAAAACTGTGCTTCATTAAAAAGAAAATTAATTCCTGCAGTAAAAACTAAAAAATAATAAAACATTTTTTTCCTCATATACTGCATAAAACGAAAACGTATAAAACGACAGAAATACCCCGGTTACGATTTTGAGTACGTTCATTTGATTGTTCTTAGTTTTCCGCACAAGCAGGTAAACATTCCCGAAGTTTTTCTTCTCAAAATAAAATATGATTTTGAATCGAATAGCGTTTTTCAATTTTCGATAAATGTATTAAACATTGAGTTATAAATAATTGTTCTCTCATGACAACTTTTTGGGATTATTGCATACAGAAATTCGGTTCAAAACGTCAATTTTGATAGCATTTTCTGAAAGATTGTATGCATTTGTCAGAAAACGAAAAATGCTATTTGATTCTATAGCTTCTTAATAAGGAAACTTGAAAGTGTCATGCATTTGCGAAAAAAAAAAAAATTAGGCATGGATCAGAAAGTAACTACGTAGAGCACAGTCTTAAAGCATCATAGTATTATCATATAATCATAAAGCATAATGTAAATTACATCTTAAATTATAATAGATTGATGTCTCATGACCACCTTTCTCAAGCTGTCGAGTTGAAGTGATTTGAAATCGAAATGAGTTTTTCATTTTTTTAAATAAATAAATTACTTATCGCGTTAAAAGCGATTCCTGTCACGTGACGATACGTTTTTACCTTTTCTCGTGCTGCCGTGTCTTAAATTCGATTCAAAACGTCGGCTTTCACAGCATTTTCTGGAAGATCTTCTGCCTTTATCAAAAAATTAAAAAGTGTCTTTCGATTACCTAGTTTCTGAATAACATCATCTGCCAATTTCATGCGTTTCTGAACAAAAATGAATTCAAAATTGTGTCAGAAAGTAGCTCTTTTGGATTTGAGAACAATCTTAATGCCTATAAAAAACATAAAGATTTGATTTAAAATATGATAGTTTTTGCCAATACATTTCTCTATTTATTATATTATTAAATTCTACTGTATTCGTGTTGTCGAATAGAAGGCATAGTAAAGATTGAGAGCGTCAAACGAATGCTAATTGTGCCAAGTTTGCAACCTGCTGTTATCTCTCCCACCTCTCCCACTTGGTATGTTCTGAGGAAGCAACCCTGCTCAGAGCTTTTCTCCTTACGGTATGACAGTACACCAGTCTCTTCGGAGTCGTGGGTTCGAATCCCACCGCTGCCACCATTGTCGGATTTCACTTCTCCGTCCACACAACTTCGAAATAGATCCGGTCTCTTGATATGCTGCCACCACCGATATGAAAACGTGATATCGGGCACGATACTTGATGTATATTCAAGAAAAACCTAACTCTTTCAATTAAAGTTAAAGTAACAATTTATTAACAATATTTACACTTAAACTCGGATGTAAATTATCCGGTTTAACACTGAATCAAAACAATTACAGAAAACGCTCTACGTGTACCGTTAGACTACGTCAATTCATTCCGCACTCAGATTTCTATTCGTCTCACATCCGCTCTCAGCGCTCATTCCCCGAGCAACCTTCACATTTCGCTGCTCCGTCCGAACTAACTTTCTCTCTCTCGTAAACTGCAGAGCACCCTCCTTTCTACGGGGTTTCTCCTCTGTTTCCAAGGGACCTTGACAACCCTTCCTCCCTCTTGACGGATCTGTCTTCCTAAACAAAAGGGCGCAATAGCTTTCTTATCTATGAAAGACCACATTGCAATGGAAATACTTCTTTCATTCTGTTCCACCTTCCTTCCACTCATATTCTGAGTCGCTCCCCTTCGGATTAAGATTCTTCTTAAACCAGCCTCTAACGGTACACAATAGATACATATACAATACATACAATATGCTAATCCCTTAAGAATAGCTTTCAACTCTTGCACCTGTGAGAGAAAACCTGACAATCCCGTCAACCAATTTCCATGAAAAAACTATCGCTAAACTATAGGATTTAACGACAAAAATGCACGATCGTGGCGTCATATTCACTTGACGTCAGATGCGTTACCCATGTTTGTTATGTGATCAAGTGATTTTTAAATCGACGTTTATATATATTTTTAATTATGTTTGCTGATTTATTAGATATTTTGTTAATTAAAATAACAATTACATCATTAAATGGCAACGTCATAATATTAAAAGTGAAAAAGCATTAAAACAATATTGCGATACATAATTACATTCAATAGATCATTTTAATGGATGTCACAAACATTTATCCACCAGCCAAGAGTGATAATTAAGAAAAATAATGTAAATAAATATCCAAGGGTTGGCTTGATTATTGACGGCCAATTATCTACACTTTGGATATAGGCCCGGGGTGTGTGCCCTACGTGGGGGTTTTTCTAGGGAACCTAACCCGTATTTACGCATGGATAAATCCACGGCACGAAAAAAACCATGAAAACTCCGAACGATTAGGCCGACGGGCACGAATGGGATCGAACCTAGCACCTCCCGTCTACCAGCTTCGAGAGCAGAACCTCTCAGCCACTGGTGGGGTTAATAAATATCCAAGATAATTTCTTTTCTGTTTGCATTCATATAGTGTAAATTTTATTGCTTAAAGTTACTGACAGTTGACGCTTACTTTAGTGAGTGAGGCTTTTCCGAAAGTCTTCTTTTTTTTTTTTATGGGAGTAATCATCCATTTGTTTATTGGCGTTACAGTTTGGCGATAGTTTTTTAAAAATGTAAAGTAGTGGACGGAAAAATGGAGAAGTACCATTTTTTGTAACAAAAAATTAAATCCAGTTACTCAAATTCGAACCAAGCATTTATTAATAATATCTTCTTTAAGTCCTTCTGCTAAAGTTTTCCTTTCTGCTGAACTTGTTTGGTTTGCAAATTACACATTTTAAAACCTAACAAAATAAAAATAATTAATGAAGAGTATGTTTTTATGGAATGTAATTTGAAAGGGCCTGTTTTATCAAAAGGAATTTTGTGAAGGGTTCCTAAATAGGCCCAAATTTTGCCTAGACCGACCCATGGTACCAAAACTTGTATTTAATAAAAGAAATTAAATAGTAATTACACCATGCAACAAAAATCAATAAAAGTTAATGCTTCCAATATAAAAATACTTGATTCTTAAGGAATGTGATATGCTGAACATGAATATGATCATAAAAATGTTGAATTGGCTACATATAATATATATATATATATATTTTTTTTGGAATATATGTATGCATATATGTAATTATAGTAACAATCGCTTCTCGTGGGTGTGATAAGCTGTCAATCAAAAGGAGGTATGACCATAAGTGACATCACTAGTGGAGTTGAATTGTTTTCTCCTGGATATTTTGGTTTTGATTTTCTTGTGCTATAGAACTGGGATTAATGGTTGACTTGTTTTTTTGCTGAATGTTGAGTTCTAGAAAGGCTGAATGTTTTGGGTTTTTTCCTACTATAGTACAGGTTTAAATGGTTGATCTGTTCTTCTGCTGGTTCAGTTGTTATTTTCTGAATGTTAAGAATATCAAAATATGTTAGTTCACCTAAACGAAGAAGGTACAAAGAGAGCTTGAAAAACGAAAACGAGATGTGCTTTATCCTCCATGCTTAGCTTTTCTTGTCAGGATCATGTAACTGTGCATTTTAAATCTTGTTTATTATAAAATAAAGTATCAAGAATAAAACATATTTCTAATTAAAAAAAATTTCTATTATTTTCCAAGCTTTTAAATCCTTAACATTGCTTATACAAACAAGGGATTGAAAGGGATGGGGGAAGCATGAAACAAGTGGGTAAGCGTGATCGAAGATCACACAAAGGGTTTCATTAATATTCCTTTCAAAACACTTTATCCTTTCTTTAATAAATCCAAATAAATTTCCTTTTAAAAAAAAAGTCATGTTTTTATAAAGTAAAAATTTACTAGTCTATTTTTCTCTTTTTTTAATATCTGAACTGGCACGATAGTGGGCGAAGCCCACTATTACTCTCTGTTATAATAATATCTGTCATGTGGACTAAATGCAACATTAAAAAAAAATCAATTTCAAAATTAAACATGTTGTATAGAGACCTTCAAAATGTTAAAATGCCAATATTTCCATAATCGGGTTTTTATCATGATTCAATACGTTCCTCAAACTCATATGACGTTATAATCACTTGCTGACGTCATATCTACTTGTTTTCTTGATTACTCATATTGATAATCTCTTTGTATTATTCTCAAACATTTGAAAAAGTCCGTTAAACTTCCAATATGACGTCAGATTAATTAATTTTTTTTTTTAAATTCTCTAATGACTTCATATTAACTTGCTTTCTGTACTTACACATACCCATACTCCTTGTCTTATTGAGAAATGTTTGAAAATTTCCGTTTTATTACCAATATGACGTCATATTAATCTTTTTTCTATTGTTTTAATCTTATTTATTTCTGCGTTAAAGAGGTCTTCTGTTGAACATACTTTAAAGACTCTATGAATGTTTGTATTTATTGCAGCTATCTTGTATGGGAAGGGGGTTCTGGAGTATTTCGAGATTATGTGAACATTATGTGCATTTGTTTTCCTGAATACTGTTGTCTGTAGTTTATCTTCTGATCAAATGAGTTGTACGTCCAGGAATGCTAGTGCATTATCTTTTTCTGTTTCTATGGTAAATTGAATATTTTAATCGTATGAATTAAGTTTTTCCAGTAAGGGGGAGAGGTTTGTATTTTTCGTAGTTATAAATATATCGTCTACGTATCTTAGCCATATTTTGATTAGATCTTTTAATTCATTTATAATAGTTTCTTCAAGTAATCGCATTTTCCATTCCGCTATTAGATTTGATATTGGAGATTCCATCGGTACACCTTTAAGTTGCTTATATATCTGGTTATTAAATTTAAAATAGTTTTCTCGTAGTACTAAGTTCGTTGCGCTTTGTAATGTATTTCTGATATCACAATCTGTATATTCTGTGTTTATTTTCGTATTTATAATATTAGCCATTTCTTCTGTATCTATTAGCTAATTACAATAATCTAAACTACGCATTACAGAGAGAGGCGATAGAGATATACACATCAGATACAAAAACTTGCAACGACGTAGCTCACGCCAAGATTGACACCAGATGGCGCCAGATGCTGTTAGGAAGGGACAGAAGGGGAGTTTCAGAAAAATCGGTATGCCTGGGCAAACAGGCGAAAATATTCTATTTTTATGAAACTTTTAGCGTGTGGACTGGTTTTATGTGTTTTTAAATATGTTTTTAAGAATGTACAGTGCCTGTCTATATGTTTTAAAGATTAAAATAATGTCTGAAATAACAGGTAGTTCGAAGAATTATTAATTAAAAAATGACATTAGAAAAGATCATAGATTAAAATACTGAGATGGTATTGTATAACACAAATTATGAGCATTTTAATAAATGTGGGTCAAACATCCTGAGATATTATGTATTTATTTTTACTTACAAAAATGTTCCAACAATGTTTTTTGAAAGATACATTTTTTTTATAAAACTTAGTTGAGTTATTTAAAAATTGAAAACACAAAATTTTTTGAATGAAATTATGAAAAAAAAAAAAATACAGATTAAAATTAGGAGAAATATACTTTCATTTAAGAACATCTTTTAACTTAATAATTTCTCGTAAATTTAAAAATAGAACACAATGTAATGCATTCTCTCTAATTTGAAAGCAGATAAGCAATTTAAATTCAGCAGATTTTACAAAAGAGAAAATATTATTGATTCACCATAACTTACAGTGGATATCATTTTCCTTATGATTTTCATCAACACTTAACATTTCAGCACACACATCAAAATAACATTGCAATGTATCAACTTGACGACATAATATATCCTTAAAAGTTTCCATTTCAGCTAACTTCACTCTCAGCCCTCTGGCCTTTTTGAAAGATGATACACTAGCATTTGACAGGCTAGTAGAACCAACAGATACAGCAGACCCATGCCTCCGTAAGCTGTTTTCACTTCCATATGCAGAATCAGACTGAAAAATTAAAAACAAATTTTAAAAAGAAAGTCTTTTATTGAAATATGCATATCTGTTTACAGTTCATAAACAACTGCATAAAAAAGTTCATATATTTTAACATTTATTGTCAAATTCTATAATTAAATTATTTTATATTAGTATGAAATATTAAAGATTAAATAAGTACTAGAAACTAATTAAACTAGTTAACATGACTAATAATCATCTTATGGAAAAAATTATAATTAGAACTTTCTTTAATTAAAAAGTAGTACGCTGGCCATCACAAAACTTGTTCTATATAACTTTAAGATAATTTTTTAATAGCACAACAGTTCTGAATGTAAAACAGTGCATTTCTTTGAATTTAACACCGAGTTAGAGATCAGAGAAATTAACAAAGCACAGAACAACGGTGCCCTCCGTTGGACATTAAAATAAAATCATTATATTTTTAATTATTAATTTCAAATAAAAAATTTGGAGCATTTCTGCAGAACAGAAAATAAGATAAAGCTATAATGTTCATGGCAAAAAGCATAAAGCTTTTAAATATTCCATAATCAGGTACACAGTCAAAGTTGGCATAAAAAAAAAGAGCAATTTTGGCAGCAATGTGGTTGTTAAAAGTGTATGAAAATGACAAGAATGTAGTGAATAATAATGACAAACCAAGCTCGCTATATTGCACCGATTGATTGTGAACCTGATTAGGATTTAGCATATGATAATACCCCTTCCTGTTAAGTGATCATTAATTTTCAGAAAAAGCATCTTACACATAAAACTTAGTGCAATTCCATTTAATAGAAGCCGAAATATAGATATAGCAGAAATCCAGAAAAACACAGTGCCACCTGTAGAGTGATATACAGCAAAATGTCATCATCACTAATTTATGTAAAGATCTAACAGAATATGAAGTTTGAAAATCCCAGAGCTGCCAACTGCTACGAAAAAATCGTAGTTGCTACGATTTTGAACCACAGACTACGATGCTACGAAAATCTGTCTAAAACTACGATTTTCTGAAAAAAAAAAAAAAAAAAAAAAAAAAACGCGAATTTCGTCACAGGATCACACGAAAAAGGCGCGAAATTTGTTGCAGGATCGTGCGAAGAAACACGAATTTCGTCAAAAAATTGGCGGGAAAAGGCAAATTTCGCCAAAAGATTGCCAAAAAACACAAATTTCGTCAAAAGATCGTTGAAAAACGAGAATTTCGTCAAAGATCGCCAAAAAAAGCGAATTTCGTCGAAGGATCGCCGAAAAAAGCGAATTTCGTCAAGGAATCGCGGAAAAAACACGAATTTCTTCAGAGAATCATGTGAAAAACGTAAATTTCTTCAAAGGATCGTTGAAAAAATGCAAATTTCGTCAAAAGATCGTTGAAAAACGCGAATTTAGCCGAAAGATCATCGTAAAAACGCGATTTTAGCCGAAAGATCGCTATAAAAACGCGATTTTAGCCGAAAGATTGCCGTAAAAACGCGCATTTCGTCGGAAGATCGCTGAAAATAAGCGAATTTCGTCAAAGGATAGCTGAAAAAACACGAATTTCGTCAGAATTTACTGCATTGGGTTAAAAGATTGAAACCAAATTTCTTTTCGTAATGTAAAAATTTTGCTATGAAATGCGAAAACAAATTAAAATTTAAAAAATCTATATTCAAATAATCCAAAAACTACCTTCAAGTTGACTGGTAAAAATGACCTGGAATCTGGAATAACCACAGCACTGACTAGTTGGTGCCACTGATAATGTCCTTAAAAAAATCTCTTTAATTCCTTAAAAACTTTATTTTTTATTTTAAAAAAGGGTGGGAACTCTGTTCTATCATTTATTTAAGGTGGTTGCAATTATTAGCACATACTTGATTTGCTCTTTCAAGAAAAGTATCTTACTATTTTTCAAAATTTCAATTTAAAAAAATGTTCATTCCATTGAAGGATTTTATTAATGTGCTGTATCTTGGTAAAATAGACTTTTAATTAGAGTAAGTAAATAATTTCTACCTAATTCTTGTTGATAATTTATTTTTAATGTACTCACAGCTAATTTGATGTAAAACGCACATTTCGTCGAAAGATCGCGAATTTAGCCGAAAGATCGCCGTAAAAACGAGATTTTTTATATTATATATATTTATTTTAGTTAAAAATATATTTTTTTTTAGTAGCAATTATAATATTTGTTGCGCTTGAAATTCATAACTTATTGTCAAATGTCGTTTGTGCAGTTTTCAGCTTTTTTTGCGAATCTCATCCCTGCTTTCGTTAGAAAATCGTTAAAAAACGGCAAATTTCATCAAAAGATCGCAAATAAACGGCAAATTTCATCATAAGCATTGCGAAAAACGGCAAATTTCGTCAAAAGATCGCGAAAAAACTACAAAATTTGTCAACAGATCGCAGGAAAAACGTGACTTTCGTCAGAAAATCGCCAAAAACCGGCAAATTTCGTCAAAAACATTGTGAAAAACGGCAAATTTCGTCAAAAGATCGCGAAGAAACGACAAATTTCTTCAAAAACATTGCGAAAAATGGCGAATTTCGTCAAAGGATCGCGAAAAAACGATAAATTTTGTCAACAGATCGCGGGAAAAACATGACTTTCGTCAGAGAATCGCGTAAAAACGTCAAATTTCGTCAAAAACATTGCGAAAAAAGTCAAATTTCGTCAAAAGATCGCGAAAAAACGGCAAATTTTGTCAACGTAAAAAAAATTGCGAAAAAAAATGCAAATTTTATAAACAGATCTCGAAAAAAACTGCAAATTTCGCCAAAAGATCTTTAATAAACACAAATTTCGTCAAAGGGACACAAAAAAATAGTGGCGGGAGTGGACCCCCCTGTTGTAACTTTTCAGAAAATTTGCTGTGAATTTCGGATTTTTTTTTTTATTATTCAGAATCACCCCTGATTTGCTCGCTTAAAATTTGCAGCGTAAAAAACAGCCACCAACCAACCAACCTTCAGATAAATTTGAATTTGGTGTGCTACTATTTCTCATTTTCAAAGGTTGGCAGGTCTGAAATCCAAGCATTAGTTCTTGAGATATAACTACCACAGAAATTGTGAAAATTGAAGCATAGCAGTTCCACCTGTTGTATGATATACACTCAAACCTGCCATTAATCACCAATTTATGTCAAGGTCTAACTGAGTATGAAGTTTGATGAAATTTCGGGTATAATAATTTTTAAAAAATTATCTATCAAAGAAAGTAAAGATATTGATTTTTTTTTTTTTTTTTAAACACAAAGAAGGAAACGAGAAAAAAAATCCAATTCTTGAGATATTGCTATCACAGAAATCATGAAAAGTTTAGCGTAACAGCTTTGCTTGTTTGAGAAATACACTCAAACCTAACTAGCAACAATTTATGCCAAGGTCTAACTGAATATGAAGCTTGATGAAATTTTGCACATTAGTTCTTCAGATAGAGTAGCCATAAAAATTGTGTCACACACACAAAGAAAGAGTCAAATAGTGTTCAGGACATCCCAAACTGTGCAAATCCATCAGAAAAATAAGTAACTTAGTGGTGTACCAGTTAGTTGTTAACTGTTTGTTAAAGGTGAAAATAAGGAATTTCGCTTAGTAGCCACTGGCCGGTAGGTTGATTTTTTTAGTAGCCAGTTGCTGGCTAGTGAGAATAATTTCATTAGTAGCCTAGCCAATAGTATATTTATGTCACTGAATATTTAAAAAATTAAATTTTAAATTAAAAAAAATATAATGACTTTTCAGGAAACATGTAATTTATGTACTAAATAAAAATATTTTAATTTGTATTGCTTTGAATAAACTTGAGATATTAATTTCCAATGTATTTTAAAATTTAAAATAAAGTTAATAGCAAAGTTATACACAGCATGCTTATGTAACTAGCTACATAAGTGACACTAAGCTTAGGTACTTGTGTAGCTAACTACATAAGTACCTTTTTTTTAAAAAAAAAATATTTGTCTAGAATTGAGATCTGACAATAATAAAATAGGTATGTTTATGCACTAAATAACACACAACATGATATACATTACACATGCACAACCTGTGGCCAGCGGGCCAAAATCTCCAGAAATTTAGGAATTGTGTGTATTTCGGCAATTAGTTTAGGAAAAATTGCAAATTTCGTCATTTGGGAGCATAAAAATCATGAATTTTGTCGATCGTGCACGTAAAAATCATGAATATTGTTGAACAGTTGCATAAAAATCATGAATATCATCGAATGGGTGCATAAAAATCATGAATTTCGTTGATTGGATGCATAAAAATCACGAATTTCGTCGATCGGACGCAAAAATAATCATGAATTTCGTCGTTCGGCCGCAAAAATAATCATGACTATCGTCGATCGGGTGCGAAAAAACATGAATTTTAAGGAAAAAGGTAAATTAGAAAATCCTGCAGTGGGCCGGTTCTTTCCATATTTTTAATCGCCAGTTTTTCAAGTTTAATTCCTGAGTGGCGACTGCTTATTTTCACCTTCACTGTCTGTCCCTGTAACTTTATGGCTTTTAGCAGCCCTGTACTTCTGAAGAACACTATATACATTAGTTTTTTCATTGTGTCTTTCACCATTGTTGGTTTGGTGTCATTTTGAAAGGCCCATACTTCACTTTCTTGACATGTTGGAACGTCAAAAAAAAGATATGTACGTCTCATCACCAGTTATGATTTTAGAAATAATGTGGTACCCACCATCATTAAGTAATTTTAGGGTTTCTTTACTGTTTCTGACACACTCTACTTTTTGATGTTTTCATATTATGGGGGATCCAACAATAACAGGGCTGCCACTGCCAAATGGCATACAAAATAGTTGCTTTAGTAGCCTACAATGAAAAAAATAGTAGCCAAAATAGTAGCATTTGAACAAAAATAGTAGCCAAAATTGCATGCTTACTTAAGAAAAGAAGGGCAAGAATCCTTATTTCTCATAAAAATAACATCATGAAAATCCACATTTTCCCTACTACCATCCAAATTTTCTACTTTTTGTATTTTAATTATAAAATCACACACACAAACGGAAAGAAAGAAAGAAGAAATTTTTTAAATTATCATCTGAGATATACGATCAGAATGCAGTTTGGTTTTTCCAAACTAAATTGAATATATTCTTATCTTGTGCTTGAGCATTACTGTGAGGCAACTAAAAACAATACAATTTTTATTGCATGTTAAGCTGCAATTTTAATTCCATTTTGTAAACAAAAATTAACTGAACCAATTGAAAGTGGTTTTATCAAAAAAGGATGCATTTGATAAAGAAAATACGTGTACATACTAACCTATTCTTTAGAAGAAATTTTTGTAAAATAAAATAGCAAAATCGTCCGAAAAAAAATAAAGTCTGATTTTATAGACACCAATGGGCCAAATAAAGCTAAATAAGTAAAAAAGGCAATATTCTAAATGTTTTTCTCAACATTTTAAATCTGTTATTAAATTGGAAAACTACGATAGAAAACAAGATTTTCTTATTTCTAAGTAGCATTTATTTCAGCTCGTTTATTAATTTAAATTTTTGGAATGAAGCATTTATACGAGGTTAGAAACAAATACAATTCACGCAGCATAGTGAACAAATCTACAGTTAATCGTTTGTGGTTCATACAATAGTTAAAGGGTTAAATGCAGGGTTAGAAATTAGCGGTCGTTAGTCGCCAAATGCAACTAAATTATTCCATTTGACGACCACAAAATTATACCTGGTCGTCAAATTTGACGCCTAGCTTTTTTTTTTTTTTTTTTTTTTTTTTACAGATGCTTTTATTCCATGCTTTAGCATAAGTTTTTTTTTTTTTTTTTTTTTTTTTTTTTTTTTTTTTTTAAATTAAACTTATACCTGATTGTATCTAAAAGTTCAGATTTTCTTTCTATGGACATAATTGCTTGATAATGTGTTTAGTATGCATATTAGCTTTATAAAAAGAATTATTTAAACATTTTTCTAGAATACAAATATTGCAGTTTAATGCTGTTTTAAAATTTTATAGAAAGCCAATTTTTATTTTGTTTTAGTGATTAACTCAGAGATAAAATGTTTAATATGTACAGCCCCCATCGCCCTTAACACATAAAGATAATTGCAATATTAATGTTAATATAGGTTTTAAAAGAAATGAAAAAATAGGATATGACATAAAATTGCAACCATGAAAAGCAGTTTCGCATCTAGGAAAAAAATTGCCAGCGTCATGTGACGCCTTACTTAGAATTCCCAATTTCTAACCCTGGTTAAATGCCTTTAAAAACAATCAAAAATTGGACAAATATACTGTAAAGCATAAGGGTTATGGGTGGTAGCCAAACCAAATATCAGTAATTAGTTTTCCACTGAAATTTGGATGTTGGTATCTTTGCACTACATTTATATTGAAAGAGTATTTTTTTTTTTTTTTTTTCAAATGGAAGTTTTTACATATTTTAAAAATTGCTTAAAAAACTTATACGGAAATATTAGATTGGAGTATTGGGTTAAAAAATTTGCAGTGCTGAGTTTTTTTTTTTTTTTTTTTTTTTTTACAAAAATAGTAGCTGGGACTGGAAAATAGTCTCCTTTTTTCTGGTTTTCCTCTAAAATAGTCGCTTTTGAAGGTTTTTGGGCTAAAACAGTAGCCATAGTTGCCTGATGCTGAAAATAGTCGCTTTTAGTAGCATTTTAGTTGCAAATGGTAGCCCTGCAATAAACTAATTTTTTCATGTGCAGTTGTTCGTGAAAAATTTTATATATAGCTATGGATCCAATTTTAAATTTCTTCTGTATCATTTGGTGGCTACAGAGATTATCACCAATTAACATTTTTCGCACTGTTGACACATTTTCTGGGACTACAGCTGACAAAGGTCTTCTCGGTGTTCTTCATCTAGAAGAAAATTTCGACCTCTTCTTTTAAATTCTATAAGCTATCAGAATACAATGAAGCAATATGGAACTTCATTTCCATATGCTAAATTGTAGATGTTGAAGGCATTCTTCTTGATTTATCACTTCTTTAAAATCATAGAAAATCACAACTTGATAATACTCTCATGCTCAGTGTTGCTATTTTGTCCACCTGTTTGTAAAAAGTCTGGGACACCAGAAGAAATCAGAAAAAATTGGACAAAATGAAAATTTGCTGATTTTTCATATGTTTGACATAAAATTATTGCTATGATGTGATAGAATTAAATTCCTACATTATTTATTAATAATTTTTTTTTCAATTAATCATTTAATTAAAATAGAATGACTGCATATTAATCATAATCTAATAAATCCACAAAGAAAATGCTAATTAGATGTTGGTACAATTAATTTTAGACAATATTTTACTGTAAAAATAATCTTATGCTACATATGTCAAACAGTTTTGATTAAGTTGAATCAGAACCTAAACCAAAACTGAAAACTTGAACAGAAACTAAAAACCTAAACCAAAACTAAAAAAGCTAAACTTAGGCTCTCTTATTCATAATGAATTTTATCAGTGGTGGACTTTTAGCCTATAGTTCTGTTTAAAAATTCCAGTCATCATGTAGCTAAAGGGTTTCTAAATTCTTATGGTGGTGTAATGCATCAACTTCCTAACGAAACTCTATGGAACAGTCACATTAAATGTTGGGAGACGTATGTGTAAAACAAAGATTTTTTTTTTAAAAATTATGGATGAACATGAAGAAGTAGATACAAACATAAGGAATATAATTAACAATATTGCTTTATATAAAGAAGTGAAACATCTAATCAGTCTGCTGAAACCAATCAGTATTTCACTGGATGTGTTACAGAGAGATTCATCTACTATTGGCAGATGTAACCAATGAATTCCTGACACTTTTGAAATATGAAGAACTTGGAAATTGTAATAAATGTTTACAGAAAAGATTTGATGACTGTATCATGCCACCTCACATTTTATCATACATGCTGCATCCAAAATACATGGGTAAGAGACTTACTAATGACCAAGAAGAAATAACAAGGAAATGGGTGAATGACACTGATACAAAAATTTTGCCACTGATTGTTACATTTTCTATTAAAGCATCTCCATCTCCTGATACACATTTTTCTAATTCAATCATAAATAATCTATCACCAGCAGAATGGCAGAAATCACTGAAAAGATAGTGACTTAGAAAATATTTCAAATTTTGCATGTCATCTTTTTCATTGCATAGCATCATCATCAAGTATTGAACATATTTTTTCCAATTCAGCATGATTAAAAAAAACCTTAGAAATTGGCTTGGATTACAAACTGCTACAAATTTTTTAATGGCTTATAAAATGTTAAATTCTAAAGACAAACAACTTGCTTGTGATCCTGAAGCATTTGACGACTATTAAATATTTTACAACCTTTATGTATCTTGAATAACAAAATTTCACAGTATGCATTTCTGTTAATTTCTTTATTATTCCCTGTTTATTTTGCATTTGATATTTTAATTAAAAGAAAATTTTGTCATTATAATTTTCTACTTCTTATTGGTGTCCCCCCCCCCCCACAATTGTAAAATGTGTATATACTGAATGTTTTTATGCATATATTAAATTATTAATGCCATTACATGCAGAGGTTTCATTTCAAATGTTACATTTTCTCAATTAACATTAATTTGTTATTTCATCATATGATTTAAAAAAAAAAAAAGATTTGTGGCTGTCAAACACTTAAAATTTATTTACTTCTATTTTTAATTTTGTAAACTGATTATTAATTGCAATAGAACTGCCATATGAGAGATAAACAAGTTAAAATTTACTGCAAATGTATATGTTTTACAATTTCTATTTAATACATTAAAACTTAATATTGATATACATTTTATTTATAAACATGTTTGCATAAAAAAGCTTCTAGATAAACTGAACTTAGTTTTTCATTTTCACACAAAATATTTCATGTACTGTTGTGTATATAAATAATGTGATATTTTGATATAAACGTTGTTTCAAGAATGGGAAGAATCAATATATTATTTATTATTTTTAAATTCTGCATTTTTAATTTAGAATTTTCAATTTATTAATATAGTGGACAAAAGGATATTTTGTCCAGGACATTTTTTTCCAGGTTTTTTCCAAAGTGGAAAAAAGTAGACAACCCTGCTCGTGTTAACTCTATTTTCTCTTATTTTAGAATTTATTCTACGATAGCTGAATTGCAATTGTTGCCAAAAGTGATCATCTGCAGACAAACAGACATAAAAGAGTTCAAATGAAATATCCAAGCAATATACAGTCATACCCCGATTTAACAAACCCCTATTTACAGAAATTTTCTTTTCTCCCGATTAAAATGAAGGCAAAAACATCTATTTAATCTCTATATATATAAAACAGCAGATGTCTGTCTGCCTGACCGCGGATATCACCGTAATTATAACACCTAGGACTCTGAAATTTTTTGTCATGTGTAGATGCTGTCACTGGAAAGTGCACTTCGCAGCCGTATTTTTAAATTTTAATTTAGATTTTTTTTAAAATTAAAACGTGCATATGGAATTTTGGGTTCAATGTTATTTCATCCTTTCCACATGAAATAGCCTCGGCTATGCCGTTCGCGGCAACGAAGCAGCCAGCCAATGAGAGCAGGTTTGAATATGGGATGATCCAGGATCTAGCGACGGCAGTTTATGTTCATAGGTTACACGGCTCGCTAGCCACAAATTCCATTGTTTTGTTTGAGATTTATTTTAAAGAAAAGGGATATATTTTTGGCTAATTGAGGTTAACATAAGTTAGTTTCGATTGTATTCATTCTTCGTATGTTTAGTTGCCCCCATATATTATGTGTTTAGTAAGAATATAACTTGCACTTTACTGAATGTTTTCATAGCGTTCACATATCAGCTCATGTTCTTAAATGAAACAAACTGTTTTCAATAACAAATCTTAATGAATTAAATTAATCTTACACTTTACTATAAAATGTACAGTTCTACAATTTATCGCATGTTACAACGTTCTCGGGAACTAAAAATGTAGTCAGAAACAGTAACAGAAAGATTGTAAATTAACAAACTCATATATATAAGATATAACTTTAAACTGATATGCCTCATCAACTGTTGTCGAAATCAATATAATGTAAATATTTCTTAAATATTATGAGTTAGCTAAGAATTGAAAACATTCAGTGAAGTGTAGGATGTATTTTTTCATCAAAACAATTTGATTTGTAAGTATGAGGTAAAAAAAAAAAAATATCACTGTTTTCTCACATAATGAGTTTCAACAGAAACTAAAACATTAAGTAAATATGAATGATTTGCGGAGCTGTTTCAAAATAATTTTAAAGAATAAGTCTTTAAAAATGTAGTTATTTCTGGCCGGTTTTTAAAAAAAATAATTATAAACCATTTTAATTTGTAAGCGTGAAGTAAAAAAAATCACCATTTTGTAACAAATTTTGAGTTTTATAAGAATCGCCCAAGAACGGACATGCAATGTGGTATAAAATTTATGTTGTCATCACCCTCTTTATAATTATTTTTGTTGAGGGTTTTTGGGCGATGTTATTGAATTTTTGATAGAAACAGCTCCGCAAATCATTCATATTTACTTAAAGTTTAACTCTCTGATAAAACTCATATGTGAGAAAACGGTGATTTTTTTTTTACCTCATATTTACAAATTAAATTGTTTTGATCAAAAAATACACCCTACATTTCACTGAATGTTTTCAATTCTTAGCAAACTCATAATGTTTAAGAATTATTTACATTATATTGATTTCGACAACAGTTGATGAGGCATATCAGTTTAAAGTTATATCTTATATATGAGTTAATTCAATGATGTGAAATTTATGATTATTTATTTATTGTTATTTACAATCTTTCTTTCTGTTACTGTTTTTGGACTGCATTTTTAGTTCCCGAGAACATTGTAACATGCGATAAATTGTAGAACTGTACATTTTATAGTAAAGTGTAAGATTAATTTGATTCATTAAGATTTGTTATTGAAAACAGTTTGTTTCATTTAAGAACATCAGCTGATATGTCTAGTGCTATGAAAACATTCAATAAAGTGCAAGTTATATTCTTACCAAACACATAATATATGGGGGCAACTACGTATACAAAGAATGAATATAATCGAAACTAACTTACGTGAACCTCAATTAGCCAAAAATATATACCTTTTCTTTAAAATAAAACTCAAACAGAAACAAAACAATGAAATTTGTGGCTAGCCGCCTTAAGCTGTGAACATGAACTCTCGTCACTGGAATCCTGGATCATCCCATATTCACACCTGCTCTCATTGGCTGGCTGCTTCGTTGCCATGGATTGGCAGAGAGCATGAAATAGCCTCAAATCCAAAATTCCATATGCACATTTTAATAATAATAAAAAAAAAATCTAAATTGAAATTTTAAAATCCGGCCTAGGTGTTATAATTACGGTGCTTTCCTCGGGTAGGAAGACAGAATATGTTTGTTTGTATCGAGGTTTGTATAGATGTTTGTGTGTGTGCTGTTTTTAATAAAGACAGTTGCATTTTTTCAACTACCCTTTCATGAAATAGTTTTTTCTGCGAACCTTTCACAAAATTAGCATTTTTTCCACAATCCTTTGATGAAATTCTAGTTTTTCCTGCGATCATTTAACAAAATTTGCTTTTTTTGTGATCCTTTAATGAAATTAGTGTTTTTTCCGCATCATTTTGTTAAGATTCATATTTTTTCAGTGATCCTACGACATAATTCGCATTTTTTCAGCGATTCTTTGACGAAATTCACGTTTTTCCTGTGATCCTTTGGTGAAATTTGTGTTTTTTCTGCGATCCTTTGATGAAATTCATATTTTTCCGTGATCCTTTGACGAAATTTGCTTTTAACAATCCTTTGACTATATTCGCGTTTTCTCTGCTGCCTTTTGACAAGATACATGTTTTTTCAGCGATCCTTTGACAAAATTCAGGTTTTTTTAGCGATTCTTTGATGAAATTCGTGTTTTTCTTGCGATCCTTTGACGAAATTCGCGTTTGCCAGCAATTCTTTGATAAAATATGCTTTTTTCTATTATGACAGGGAAAAGCGGGCTTCGCCCGTTATCGGATCGGGACATTAGATGTAATTAAGAAATATTTGCATATTTATAATATTTTTGCGGGAATGGCAAGATGGGGGGGGGGCGACTTTTTTTAAATAAAATATCGCATTTATTCTACATCAACTTGCTCTCACCACCAGGGGGCACTTTGCTATCTCTGTTTCTATGGACTGGATCATGACGGGGCATGGCTCTTTCTACTTGACATCAATAGAGCTTACCAATTTTAGTTCGGATTTTCACCACCAGGGGACACTTTCCTATCTCTGGTTCTATGGCTGGATCATGACAGGGTATGGCTCATTCGACTCAACATCGATAACCTTATATCAGTTATGTTTGTATAGAACAGATTGTGTCCCTTGGCGGTGGAAGGTGTAACTAAAGGATTTTGCAGCTAACTCTGGTTCTATGGGTCACAGCACGACACGGTTTGGCTCATTCGACTTGACATCAATAGAGTTTACCGATTTTAGTTCTGAGTTTCACCACCAAGGGATGCTTTCCTATCTCTGTTTCTATGGGCTGGATCACAATGGGGTATGGCTCTTTCCACTCGACATTGATAGAGCTTACTGATTTTAGTTCAGATTTTCACCACCAGGGGAGTTTTCCTATATCTGGTTCTATGAGCTGGATCACAATTGTTCAACACTGATTTCAGGTAGGGGAGACTGGGGTACAATGGACCACCCCCTATTATTCATATTATTTCTGTTTTTGAATGCTTCATATTTTGGCATATAGATGATAGCACTACAGTGGTGAATCAAAGTGTAAAAGTATGTGCCCAACTGACAAATTAGCCATTTTATTCTAGAAAAATGGTTTGTGGCAGGTAGAAGTAAATATTTTCAGCGAAACACGCCTTCTTTTCTTCATTAAAGAATTATGATTTGAAAGAAAAGACATTGCTGAGCACAATTAAAAGCTAAGATAATCTATTCTTATATTAAATGTAGCTAAAATAATTAAATATAAAATTTGTTATTTTTTTTTACTTTTTTCTGTCAAACTTCCATATGGGGAACAATGGACCACCCAAAACCGGGGTACAATGGACTAGTGATGGGCGATTCTGAAAAATTTGATAATCGATCAATATCGATACTGTATAAAACAACATTGATTAAAAAATAATCGATTAACATATTCTAGTATCGATGTTTTAGAATCGATTCTTACACAAATAGCGTAAAAAGATTAACTCCTAAATTTATCGATCAAATGGCAGGAAATTTAATCATACATCATGATAATGGGAATTAGCAGATAATAATCGATATTTCTGGTGCTCATTTCTTTAGCATAGCAGTATATAATATACTAGCTACTGTCAAATTTTGTTTCAAGGCATTTTTTTGTTTCTTTCCAGGTAAAATTGTTATCTTTTCAGTTTAGAGGTAGGGGGGTACTAAGGGTGAATCCAGAAAAGAAATAATATTCAAAATATGTACGATACGCGTAGGGAAGGGAAACAAGGGCTGGAGGGGGAAGAGGGCAGTGTTGAATTCAGGGGTTGGCTTGGAGGGGGGAGACATTCACCTCCGGATCATTGAAATATCCCCCCCCCCGAAAGATTTGAGATTTTAATGGTTAAAAAGTGCAATTTCGCCCCGGAACCACCACAGATATCCCTCCCGGACAAAAGTGTCGGAATTCAACACTGAAGAGGGCTAACTATATTTTAGCTAGAATTTCTTGTCCGAATTTAATAAAAATTTAGAAAGAGGGCTAATGCCCAAGCCGCTGAAAATAAAAGATCCTTAATGTGAGATAAAAATTAAGGGAGGGGGCAGTCTCCCTCCCCCCCGAAATCATAACGTTTTTAATTATGGTCAGATTTGTACGGGACCTATTCTGACATTCTTCCCAAGTAATTTGGTTAATAACTAAACATTTGTATTATATCTGCAACTGTTTGTCACCACTATTTAAGAACAAGGGGGGGGGGGGGGAACGTGTTTTGCCCACACGGGGGACTAATGGAACTAATGGATTTGAGATTTGAGGATTGAGATTTGAGGGTTGGTGTGATTTGAGGATTGAGATTTGAGATTTGCCCCCACACGGGGGGCACTTTCTAAATTTTGCCGATACCCCTCATGTGCTATATCGTTGGAAAGGTCTGTGACCGCTTAATCATATTATGCATCTCCGGTGTCCATCCCCCCACAAAGTGGGTACTTTTGGAAATTTTGCATGCACCCCTCATGTGATATATCGTTGGAAAGGTCTGTGAACGTTTAACAACGCTTATACATATTATGACCGGTATACGGTGCCGACTCGATGTATAGCCTTAACGATTTCAGTGCCCAAAGTTCGTGTTGAACAGATTGCGCCACCTGGTGGTGAAACATGGAACTAATGCATATTGCAGACGACTGCTATACGGTGCCGTAGGCATCGGGGACCCGAGCCAGAGGTTCGTTCACTTAGAGGTTTATACTATTCCATGTACAAATTAAGGGATTATCCGGTGCCGGGCAGCGGGGGGACCCGGGTCGGAGGTTCGTTCGGTTCGAGGTTTATCATATTCAAGGTTTTACAAGATTTGAGGCCCCGATGTAAATTAAGGGCCCGCTAGCCGGCAAAGCCAGTTAGTTAGTTCATTAAATTGTATTCTTCAATTTCGTCCCCTTTCTGCTCCCCCTGCCCCCCCAAATCATAACTTTCTTAGTTATGCACATTTTTGAACGGAACCTTTTGTGACATTCTTTCCAAGTCATTTGGTTAATAAATAAACATTGGTATTATATTTGCAACTGTTTGTCACCACTATTTATGAACAATAATCTAAATTTTCAGCTTTTTTCCAGTTCAAACACTCTTTTCTTGAATTAGACATTAGAGCCACATTACTCAGGGTTATCGTTAGCTAAGTTGTGTCGCTCAAGTTTATCAAAATGTTTGTAGAAGTTATATTTTAAAAATTTCTCCGTGCTCTGTCAAATAAAACAGTAAGATTCCAGTCGTTTAGAGTTTAGAACCAAACCCGCTGAGTTATGATAGTTTGAATTTTATGAAATATCGGAGCTTTCTGACACTAAATAATCATTGCACTTTTTAACCATTAAAAGTATAAAATCTCAAATCTTCCGGTGCGTGGGGGGGGGTGTCCCGATTGGGCCACCCACTGAATTCAACACTCGGAGACAATATTGACAGATACAACTTAACTAACGAGCATCCTGAGTAAAGTTGCTCTTAACCAATAATGGTGTGTTTTAACTGGGAAAAAACCGAAAATTTTGATGATTGTTCATAAATAGTGGTGACAAACAGTTGCAGGAATAATACCAATGTTTATTTATTAACCAAATGACTTGGGAAGAATGTCAGAAAAGGTCCTGTTCAAATCTGTGCATAACTAAGAAAGTTAAGATTTTTGGGGGCAGGGCGAACTTGAAAACTAAAACTTAATAAACTAACTAGCATAGTGAGCCCTGAATTTATATCGGGGCCTCGAATCTTGTAGAACGTCGAATATGATAAACCTCGAACCGAATGAAACTCCGGTTCGGGTTCCCGCTGCTTTCGGCACCGTATACCGGTCGTGCTACGCACGCATCAGATAATTCCGTAATTTTCCCATCGAACAGTGTAAAACTCTAACAGAACGAACCTCCGACCCGGGTCACCGCTGCCTTCGGCACCGGATAATTCCTTAATTTGCACACCGAATAGTATAAAACTCTAACTGAACGAACCTCCAACTCGGGTCCCCGCTGCCTCCGACACCGTATAGCAGTCGTGCTTCGCACGCGCTACAATACCCATTAGTTCCATGTTTCACCACCAGGTGGCACAATCTGTTCAACACGAACTTTGGGCACTGAAATCATTAAGGCTATAGATCGAGTCGGCACCGTATACCGGTCATAATATGAATATGCGTGATTAAACGTTCACAGACCTTTCCAACGATATATCACATGAGGGTGTGTGCAAAATTCAGAAAAGTACCCCCTTGTGTGGGGGAAGTGGGGAGATGGACACCAGAGATGCATAATATGATTAAGCGGTCACAGACCTTTTCAACGATACATCACATGAGGGGTATCGGCAAAATTTAGAAAAGTGCCCCCCCTTGGGGAGGCAAATTCGGGGGATTGACACCTCAGATGCATTATATGTTTAAGTGGTCACAGACCTTCCCAAAGATATATCACATGAGGGGTGTCGGCAAACTTTAGAAAAGTGCACCTCCCGTGTGGGCAAAACGCGCTCCCCCCTCCCCATAATTTTCGACGTGGCCTCATTTTTAAAATTTATTTTATGTGTTATAAAATATCCTAAAGTTTCAAACAGATCGCCTTATAGTATTTCCTAATTGTGTTTGCGCCCCTCCCCCTCCCCTCCCGAAAGGTCAAAATGCCCGCTCCCCTTAATTTTTGACGCTAGCTAATTCTTAAAATTTGTTATGTCGTTATGTGTTATAAAATATCGTAAACTTTCAAACAAATTGGCTTATTATATTTCCTAATTTTCTTTGCGCCCCTCCTTCCCCCCAATCGAAATGTGACGCGAATCCCTTACTTATACGAAATTTGAGAGCAACAGCTGCTCATCTCTGCCGCTAAAATAATCAAAGTGAAAGATTAAAAACATGGAATTTAGTGTTAGAGAGATCGATCTATAATCTATTAGATTTCCGTTAGGCGCTATTCTCTGATGGTGATAAGATCGATCTGCAGTGACGATTTGAAAGAAAATAAACGTACGATACTATTCGTAGAGACATCGATAAAAAAAAAGATAAAATCGATCTGGCCATAGTATCGATTAAATCGATAAAAAAAGATCGACACTGATATAAATTTGATAACATCGATTAAATCGATCTGGTCATAGTATCGATTAAATCGATTAAAAAGATCGATGTCCCCCATCACTACAATGGACCATGGTCCATTGTACCCCAGTTCTGTATCCGGGCATTATATATGAAATTAAGATTAATAAATTGTTTTATTTTTAGTGAGTAAATTAACCATGATTCACGTAGTTTACATTTTTTAAGTATTTTACTTAATCATTTATTTATTTATGGTTTCTTTACATTTTTAAACATTCAGTTAATTTTAAATTTCTATATTTTTACAAACCTGCAATTATATTAAACAAGTACATTAAAAAATTAATATACCTATTAGTCTGTATCTATTTATATTAGTGTAGATAAATTATAGGTGTTAAGTAAGATAAAACAGTGCTCTTTTTATTATTATTATTTTTTTTTTGATGGTTTGGTAACAGAATTATGATTATGTTTTGTCAGATTCATGCAGTGAAAACCTAATCAAAATGTGTTCATTTTACCTGATCTTGTTGATGAATCTCTTGTAAATGTTCAAGATATTGCAATGAGTTTGCCGAACTCTACATATTTACAAGAAAACAGCATACCTTCAGCGACACAAAAATCTTTTAGTATTTGCTAACTTTAATATTTGTTAATCTTATATGTTTGAACTGAAGCCACCAATAAACAAGTACAATATATTCTATGTTTGTGTCATTAAAGAATGTACTACATAAATGTTTTTTTTTTTCTTAATTTACTTGTGGTCCATTGAGCCCCATGCTGTGGACCATTGTACCCCGACCTTGGGGTACAATGATCCACTTTGTCACTTGCTATTTAAAAAAATATAGTAAAAAAAGTAAACATAATTATTGATTTTGAGTGAGTGCAACTTAAACCTAATATATACATAATATGTACACATTTTTCCAAACACAAAAAACCAGTATTTTGAGAGTTAACAGTCAAAATTTACAAAAGTGGTCCATTGTACCCCGGTTTCCCCTACATTTAAGGTTGTTGGCACGGGCAACGCCGGGCGGGTAAGCTAGTTAATAATAAACCCTGAATTAACAAATTTTTTCAACAGCTGAAAAAAATATTTTGTTTTTAATTTGGGTTAGAAAAATATTGGATTGCTTTTCAAATGACATATCCATCTTGTTCAGAACAGAAAAAGACTTTTCTTGTAATCAGCAATTTTTAATGGAGGAGGGTGCAGCCCATTATTAGACCTCACAGGTGCAGATGAGTCATGAATGTAATCTGTCACGTGGGTTTCAAACAAGGTTCGTGATTTTTTAAATAAAAAATAAAGAAATAATAAAATAAATAAATAAATATAAATAAATTAAAAATATCAGATTTTTAAAAAAATTCAAAATATAATTTTAAAATTGCACATTTTAAAGTAAAATAATCTTTACTAAATCATTAAAACAAGAACGAATTAAATTTAAAAAATCAAAAAAACAGACTGTGTTAAAAAGCGAACAAAAAAACGGAGCTTTTGACTTTAAAAAGTCTAGGAAACATAGTCTTCATTTTTAAAGTTCAAACATATTCATGTTTCAATGAACTCGAAAAAGCTATTTTTATGGACAGACATCATCAAACTCATAAACAAACTTCAATTTTAGACAATTTAAAACATAAGGCATCTAATTAAAATTTTGAGTTTGTAAACCTTTAACAATCTAAGTAAATCACATTTATTTTTATTATGCTGCATGTTATTTAACCATTTAAAGATAAATTTTGTCTTAACATTTATTTCAAAATTGTAACTTTAATTTCATTTATGCGTCGTTTTTGGTTAGCCCCTTTAACCAACGTATAAGTGAGAGATCACTGTATTTATTTATTCTAGTGTTTTCCATATCCTCACAGAAAGTTTCCATGTTTTTGTATTAAAAATTTACATAAGATTTAGATATTTTTTTTATAGGTAAATATATACATTAATCTTTTAACATTTTTCAGCAGAGATTCTCTATTTTTAAATTAAGATTTTGATTTTAAAGTGTGATACTTGATTTAAATAAAATTCAAAAAGCATAGATTTTGAGTTCTCAGTCTCTCCCAATCCTTAAATTTACAATGTATTTTTGTCAAAACATATTTATTACGAAATATCTTGGCCTAAATTTAAAATGATTTTTTTAAAGTTGATTTAAAAAAAAAAAAAATCAGTTTATTTTAATCATGATTTAAATCATGATTAAAATCAACGAACACTGGTTTTAAATAGGACAGGATATTTCTTTCTTATCTCTCCCCACTCCACAACATAGAGGATACAGTTTAAAAATTTTTACAATTGTTTTCTTTCTTGAGAAAATAAAGGTGTATTGGACACTCAGTTTTGCAGAACATTTAGTTTTTGAAACTTTGTGAAGCATGACAAATTGTCGGACCAAAAAACACTTTAGCAGAGTGCATTGAAATCTCCATGTCGACATTAGCTACAATTGTTAAACAACGAGCAAAAATTGAAAAATCATCAGCAGAATGTGGTAAAAAATCATCAAAAATAAGAAAGTCATTGAAAGCCACTCCTCTTTCTGTTTTTGAATCTGACCTAGTGGAATGGTTCAACATCGTTTGTGCCAAGAAAATAGCCATTAGTGTGCCTCAGATCAAAGAAACAGTCCTTCAACTTGCCGAAAAGCATAATGCGAAAGACTTTTCTGCATCCATTGGTTAGATCGAACGTTTTAAGAAAAGAGACGGCGTAGTCCAAAAGAAAGTGTGCAGAGAAAAGGCGGATGTAAATGAAAATGTAAAAATCCCTGACGGCTCGGTCTACAGGCACAGGTAGATTTCGAAGACGCAGACCGTGGGACGGCTGTTTGTTGGCAATTGCGGAAGATATGACCTTTTTGCCATGATGCGGCAGTTGGAACCACCTACTTCGAAACCTGACTTGTTTGCAGGCAGAACCAGCAGGGATTTTTTTTTTGCTATAAAAGTTGGTCCTATAAAAAACTTATCAATATAAAAGTTTTAGATAATATTAAGAGGATTTATAATAAATTTAAGCGGATTTGAAATCTTGGGAATTGACGAAGTTATGAATTTTTTTCTTCTAAAATCCCCCTCCCCCCCCCTTGGGGTCATTTTTAATGATATCAAAAATCTGTCATACATACATTTTCGACCCTTCTCCTAGAAGTAATAATAACTTTAAACGGATTCGATACGTATCATAATTAAGAAATTATGGGGTTTTTTTTTCTGTTTTCACAAAAAGCCCCCCCCCCCCCTGGTTCGATTTTGCCCATTAACAAACTTGACCAAGATTTTATGCCCCTTGACTTTATGTATCAGTTTCGAAAAGATGCGGGAGTTGGAACCGCCTACTTCGAAAAATAACTTGTTTGCAGGCGGAGCCGGCAGAGATTTTTTTTTGCTATAAGGGTTGGTCCTATAAAAAACTTGTCAATGTAAAAGTTTTAGATAATATTAAGAGGATTCATAATAAATTTAAGCGGATTTGATATCTTGTGAAATGACGAATTTATGAATTTTTTTCTTCTAAAACACCCCCTTCCCCCCCCCCCCCTTGGGGCCATTTTTAATTATATCAAAAATCTGTCATACATACATTTTCGGCCCTTCTCCTAGAAGTAATAATAACTTTAAACGGATTCGATACGTATCATAATTAAGAAATTATGGGTTTTTTTCTGTTTTCACAAAAAGACCCCGCACCCTCCCCCCCTTGGTTCGATTTTGCCCATTAACGAACTTGACCGAGATTTTATGCCCCTTGATTTTATGTATCAGTTTCGAAGAGATCTGTGCAGAATTATTGCAGTTATCGTGTCCATAAAAAAGTGACATAGATAGATAGATATATAAAATTTTGAACTGGGGTGGTTTTTGGTTCTGGGAGTCATGATCGGCGTAGATCTGCAAAATTTTTTCAAAAATTCCAACTTAGGTGAGAATGTAATAGGTAGTATTTCTTACGAAATCTACCTAAAAGATTGGGAAGAAAAGTTGCTCAGCCTGATTGAAGGGTATTCACCATCCAACATTTACAACACAGATTAAACACAATTGTTTTATAACTTACACCTCAACAAAACACTTTGCTATAGAAATGAAAAATACCTTGGCGGGGAAAAAAAGCAAAATGTGATTACAGTTTTGATTGCAGTTAATGCTGATGGAACTGAAAAGTTGAAGACATTTGTGATAGGAAGGGCAGTAAAGCCACACTATTTTAAAAACGTAAAGACCTTACCGCCAATGAACACAGCAAAAAAAAAAAAAATTATCCTGGATTCTTGCATATTTACAGACTGTTTTATGTTTTTAGATAAGACTATGAAGATACAAAAGAGAAAAATTCTTTTGTTTATTGATCAATGTTTCACTCATCCTCCAATTTGCAATTTAAAAAAAGTCAAAGTCATGTTTTCCCCTGTAATTTACACAAGTGTGCTTCAGCCACTAGACCTTGGTAACATTCGTTCTGTAAAAGTTAATTACAGAAAGTTGCTTATGAGAAAAATTACATCATCGTTGGACAAAAATGCAGAGACAAGATACAAAGCCAATGTTTTGGATGCTCTATATTTTGTGAGACAATCTTAGGACCAACTTTCTAAAAATACAATTCTACTGAGACAGACTTTAACGACTATGTCACATGTGATGATGGACTGTTTATCTGTGCAACTGAAGTTAATTAAATCGTTGATTTGTCAGAACCAATGAATGGCGATTCTGATGCAGAAATTCCCATTAAAACTTACTTTTTCTCATGTTTTACATGGTTTGGAAACTGAAAACATACCTCATGTAGCAGGATATAAATGACACAGTATTTTTTTTCTCTCCATAAAGTCGAAAAAGAACTTTTTTTGAGTCAGGAATCAAATTTTTAAAAATCTATTACTCAGTACTTTAAAATTTCAAATTAACCAGTGCAAATTATTCACTGTATTTTTAGCTGCTGAATAAAAAATGTTCAATTTCTAATTATGGATATTTTTGTGTAGGTGTAGAGGTATTGGATATTTTGTAGAGGTTTTCCATAAGATAAAGTTAGTGCAGAAATTTTTTAGTTTTCATTTTGGACCCTGATATTACGAATAACCCCCCCCCCCCCCAATTTAATGAATAAAATTTTTGGTCTCGATGAATTTGTTAAATCAGGGTTCGACTATGTATATATGTTTTGGCATATAATGTCTGCACCTGTCTTCAGTATTACCTTCATATGAGTAAACTAATGATTAAAAAGGTACTTCATAGTGATATTTTTGATAAATTTACCTTATAAGCCTCTAAAGTTTCAACCCAACGATTTCTCTCTTCTGGTGAATCAGCTCGAAGATACCACACACAGTCATGTACACTAACATCAAAACGACATTCATCAAATTCATGAGGCTGAAAAATATGGAATAAAAAATGTGTAAATACACTGCAAAAAGTTAAATCAAACAAATTTTAAATAAAAATTATCTTTCTAATAAAAACTGTTTAAAATTATGAGCATTGAACACATTTTATACATGGCGTTTCCATAATTCTGTTTACTCTAATAACAGCTACAGCAGTTGCTAGTGCTATAGCTATGAATGTGGTATCTAGGTATAATAAAACATGTATGCACTTCATGATGAGGTACATTGCAGTGTCCTCTCTAGTGGCAAACTGCAGAATTGACGTTCCTATCTCAAAAACGGTACAAAATACGCTGTATTTTGCTTACATGTGTTAGTATTATTATAAAATGTGCATCCGCCATATAATGCTGCACTTCTACATGCAATTAGTGACATATAAACTAGTGATTAGATATAAAAAAAATTAGATATCAAGGCTTCTAGTTCTAATGAAGTTATTTTCAAATGTAAGACATTTGATACTAAATTGAGGATGCTTTACAACTCTTTGTAACTGACTTTATTCACATATCTTGAGCTGTTTTTGAGATAGGGATGTGTCCTTTACAGTATGCCAGAAGGGAGTGCTGCAATGTACCACATTGTGAAGCACATACTTTTTTTACTATACCTAGACATCAAGTTCATAGCTGTAGCTAACTTGGTTCACCAGTTATTTGAGGCAAAACAGAATTAAGATGGTGGTCCGAGGGAGGTCCTCCTTCAAAACACTGAAATGCCCCTCCCTCCCCCACCCTGAAGATTTGGAATTTTATGCTTATTAGTGGTCTAGAAGCGCAATTTACTCAGAGCTGCAGAAATCACTCCTGAAGAAAAATGCCTGAACCTGAATTCAACACTGATTAAGGGAACACACTGTATACAGTAAATATGGAACAGTACATTGATTTATCCCTGAACATACAAGGAACATTCATTTTTTTTCAAGATACTGAGATATTCAAGATAAGTTTTGAGGATTAAAAGCTGTTTGTCTATTAATGAATAATTATTAAAACAAATCATATCTAAAAGAGAAAAATTAAAACAAGTGGGTAAGTGTGATCGAAGATCGCACAAACGGTTTCCCATTTAATATTCCTTTCAAAATACTTTATCCTTTAATTAATAAAACCGAATCATTAATTTATAATGATCCTTATTATTTATCAATAAAAACATAGATAGCAACACCATTAAATTTAATAATAAAATGATAACTAGAGAAAGCTATTTTTAAATTAAATTAAAAATAAATATTCAAGAACTGCTTTTCAGCCAATTGTAACAGATTATGTTTATATATCTGAAAAGCATATTTAATTATAAATTATTTAATTTTAGCCAAAAAAAAAAAGAAACTCTTAAAATGATAAAAAATATTAAAGTTCTTTTAATTAAATACATTGGAATGAAATGTAAAAGTAAAAAATTTCAACTTCCGTCATACAGAATAGAACCCGGAACCTGTGGATGTTAGGATAAAAATGATCTAACATTGAACCATCTAACCTTCGTGAAAAAGACTGAAATTAAGATTCTGTTTTAAGATCTAAGATAATTGCAAAAATGGTCGGATGCCATTAAATTAATTCATTTAATTAAAATAAGACTTTTTTCAAAATTTTATGATTTGTCGTGCGACAGGGGGTATTCAGCTACAGGTATGCAAATTTTCAAGTCTCTAACTTATACAGTTTCTGAGTATGAACTCTATACCAGACAGACAGAGGAGTGAGACAACGAAAAAAGATGAACGAAACCCTAAAAAAGAAAAAAAAAAGGTAATAGAAAAGGGTTATGTATTTGAAATATGATAAAGAAAGAAAATACTTATACAAATTATGAAACAAATGATTTTCCTCCCACTAAGGTATGATTGTCAAAATAGATTATTTTCTGCATTTCTACAGAAATAGAAAAAAAAAAGTACTGTATCTTTACCCACACATTTTAATGAAGATTTTTGAATCCAATTATAAGCAGAGAAGGGGAAAAAAAAAATGTTTGTTAAACATTACTAATAAAAAACATGCTGATTGAAATTTTTTACAAACAGTATTAAAAACTAAGTTAATGACTGAAATAAATCAGATGTTTAAATCAACACAAAGTAAATAAAATAATTATATGGTTACAAAACCTGAATTAAAATAATAATAAAATTGACATACCTATAAAAACCTTTTCTAGTCTAAATTGTCTAATTTTATTTCAAACATATGCAAGAAGATTGGACTTTAAAATTTTAAAGACATTCAAGCCTTACTTATAGCTAGCCAGGTTTCAGCTACATAGCAGGTTGAATCTTTTGGCACTTTTAAGTTAGCCAGGTGCAGGTATAAATCGACATAATTCATATTGCATTAATTTCATTTCAAATATAAATCTTGCATTCATTTTATTTAAAAATATAAATATTTCACTCATTTTATTTAAAATACATAACTTTGATTTAAAATACATATAATACACATGTCTTTCACTCATTTCAATTAAAATGCAAAAATAAATATAAAAAATGATAACATAAACCAAAACATTTGATTTCAAAATCAAAGGATTGTTTCAAATTTACACATGCAAAAAATAAAACCTGCTATTGGCGAGAAAAATAGAATGGTAGCGAAATTTGCGCCTGGCTAACATAAAAGTACCAACCTTTCAAACAAATCTTAGTGGCAGGAACCTGCTGCCTTCGGCAGTATAAACTTCCACTCCCATATTAATCCTAAGACTTCAATTTTGCCTGTTTAGCTAAGCCATTCTTTCCTCAAAATTTTATGTTTTATTTTTTTTTCAATTAATAATAATAATAATAATAATAAGAGTATCATGAAAGATATATATATATAGAAAAAGTACTTAACTGTTCATAGATTCATAAATGGCAAAATAAAATATGTGAAATAATAATTTGAAAAAACATTACACATAACACTAAAAAGGCATAAAGTTAAAAATGACATTTAGCATAATGCAGAGAACATCTTTCATGTTGAATGCAAGCAATGCCACATGAATTCATTTCAATAAGAGTCTTGTTGGTGATCAGAGTGCCTCTTTGGTATTTATTGTGTCATTTTTTTCAATGTCCAAAAGTGCTCAACAAATTCTGTATGACAACCCAACCAGTGTTCAGATCAAAGAAATTCACTGAATGATTCACTGTGAAAATGCTAAAATATCGTAAAAATTCAGAGAGATATCAGCGTTAGAGTGAGCTGTTTTTTAGTTTCTCACTAAAACTCGCTAAATGATAAGGGATTGTCCACAAATTATCATGTTTAATTTTTATACTATATTTCATTTTTTATTGATACTTTAGTTCGCCTTGGAAAACTTTATTGCACCAGGTTATAATACTTTTGGAATGGATCCTTTGATTTTGGTAATTATTTTTTTGTTTGAATAAGCTCGTTAGGGTAGTTTTTCAAAGAGAACTAAAGTATCATTAAAAATTGGAAAATAGTATAAAATATAAAATGACAATTTGTAGAAAATCCCTTATCATTCAGCGAGTTTTAGTGAGAAACTAAAAAACAGCTCACTCTAACACCGATATCTCTGAATTTTTACGATATTTGACTGATTTTTTTAAATAAGCTGCTCCATAGAGTTGACTATTAAATTATTTAAAAAGTTCCTTGTTATCGTTCGTGCATGCGCAAATAAAAATTATTTTATACAACTGCCCATATATCCTTAAATATTTAATATATTTGACTGATTTTTTTAAATAAGTTGCTCCATAGAGTTGACTATTAAATTATTTAAAAAGTTCCTTGTTATCGTTCGCGCATGCGCAAATAAAAATTATTTTATACAACTGCCCATATATCCTTAAATATTTAATATATTTATATTCCAACTGCACTATATTGTTTCTACTGCATTTTGTCAATTTTTCTGAAACTGGCGTTAAATTTGGTTAAAAACCCTGTATACTATAAGCAAAAAACATGCAAGAATTTTTTTAATTAATCGCTATATTTCTATTACTATACATGCTATTCTTACACAAATGAACACATATTGTACAATTGTCTGTACAATGAATACACATATTGTCTGCCTATGTATATTCTGTAGCAATAGATCATTTGGTGCATTTTATTTCACAGAGTGATACCAAGTATTATTTTTTTGGTCCCCTATTTGTCCTCCTTATCAAATCAACAATGATAAATATGAAGTCAAACCTGTTCTTTTGGATCCTAAAATTCCAGAAGAATCTGACAAGTATATTTTTAAATATTCGACAAAATGTCTGAAATTGAAAGTTGCCGGTCATTAATGGCCATATAGTGTATTTTCTTTATATATGTAAAAGTGACAGGTCAGATTTTACTTTTAAAGGATTAATTTGTGAAATGTTTGGTTCAAAGATGGAAAAAAATTGTGAAAAACCTATTATTAAGACAAAGAATTTTGTGAAGGGTCCTATTTTAGGGAAAATAATTTTGTGAAGGGTCCTGTTTTGAAATGAAAAATTTTGTGAAGAGTCCTTTAAAGTACCCAATTTTTTTCCTAAACAAATCCCTGATAGTAGAAATACTAAATATTTTGCGGCCAAACAAGATTGGCAAAACGCAAAAATTTGGTGTTTTTTTAATAAAACCAAAAATTATTGTTTTGGTTTTTTAAATATCATTTCCTATTATATGTACATGTATATTTACTAATAATACTTCGGAACAGTTTACGTATTAGCCAGCGGTCCACCATCTTGTTTTTTAAATTGAAACACATTTTTTTTTTTTTTTCCCATCTACTTATAATAAAATCCGAAGGCAAGAAAGTGTCGGTAACCATTCCAGCCGCAACCACTCTGGTCTGCAAATCGACTGTAGTTAAACGCCATATTAGGCTTAATGAAAAACCTATGCTAACATATGATAATATCTTCTACTTGATGTCTGTTCACCATATTTTCCTATAAAACATGTATATCCTATGTTATTATAATGTTTAAACTTTAAGTTCTTAATTAAAAATCCACATTAAACATCGGAATACCAGATATAAACAAACGAACACTGTTGCCATTCAGCATCACAAATTCAAATGAATCGCAAATGAACGACTCTTTGAAAGCTTCACATTCGATTCTGCTCTTAAAATATTTATAAAAGCATATTAAAGCTTTTAAATATTTTAATTGTGTTTAAAAGCTTCAAAAACTATTTTAGCAGTCATCTATCAACAAATCCAAGTGTAGGAAAGTATATTGTAGGTAATCATTCCAGAGCGAACCGAGTCGGAGATGCGAACCTACTTCCATGGCGAACCCAAGCATAGTGAAACGTCATGTTAGGCTTAACGAAAAACATATGCTAACATATATGACAACTAAACGATAATTTCTTCTGCCCCAAATCATGTCTGTTCAGCATATTTTCATATAAAACATCTATATCCAGGGGTCGATCCAGGAAAAATTTGGGGCCTATTTAGGGCTCCTTCACAAAAATCTATTTAATAAAATTTGCCCCTCACAAAAATAAATTTGTTAAAATGGGCCCCTTCACAAAATTTTATTCCATAAAACTTACTATTTATTCACCTATATATTTATTATTTTGTGATGTTTTAAAATGTGTAATTTGTAAACAAACAAGTTCACCAGAGACGAAAACTTCAAAAGGTTTTTAAAAAGTTTTTGTTTATAAATGCTTGGTTCGAATTTGATTAACTGGATTTCAACAACTTTCGTTACAAAATGTTTTTTTTTTTTTTTTTTTCCACAAAAATATAATAAATTTCACAAAAATTACCTTTACCATTTTTTCACAAAATGGGCCCCAAGAAAAAAACCCTGCATTGACCGCTGATATCAACATTTCTGTAATCAATTTTTTCATAGCAGTGACAGCTTTCGTAGAGAGGCTTTGCGGTGATTGATCCAATATTATAATATGCTTCTTTTTTAAATATTTTGACACCATCTACCGGCAGATAATAGAAACAAATTTTGAAATTTTGTTTCCATCGTAAATAAAATGATTTTTTCTTATGAAACGTAATTAAAATATAAGGAATAAATAGTACTGAGTAATTTCTATTTAATTTTGCTTACATAATAAAAAAAGTCTCTGATGGCTCGGCCTACAGGCACAGGTAGATTTCGAAGACGCAGACCGTAAGGCACCTGTTTGATGGGAATTGCAGAAGAAATTACCTTTTTGCCATGATGCGGCATTTGGAAACGCCCACTTTGAAACCTAACTTGTTTGCAGGCGGACCTGGCAGGGATTGTTTTTTTTTTAAATTTTATTTTGCTATAAGGGTTGGTCCTATAAAAAACTTGTCAATATAAAAGTTTTAGATAATATTAAGAGGATTTATAATAAATTTAAGTAGATTTGATATCTTCTAAATTGAGGAAGTTATGAATTTTTTTCTTCTAAAACCCCCCTTTCCCCCCCCCCTTGGGGTCATTTTTAATATCAAAAATCTGTCATACATAAATTTTTGGCCCTTTTCCTAGAAGTAATAATAACTTTAAACGGATTCGATACATATTATAATTAAGAAATTATGGGTTTTTTTCTGTTTTCACAAAAAGCCCTCCCCCCCCCCCCCGGTTCAATTTTGCCTATTAACGAACTTGACTGAGATTTTATGCCCCTTGATTTTATGTATCTGTTTGGAAGAGATTTGTGCAGAATTATGGGAGTTATCGTGTCCATAAAAAAGTGACATAGATAGATAGATATATAAAGTTTTGAACTGGGGGTGGTTTTGGCTTCTGGGAGACATGATCGGCAGAAGTAGATCAGCAAAATTTTTTCAAAAATTCCAACTTAGGGGAGAATGTAATAGGTAGTATTTCTTACGAAATCTACCTAAAAATGCTATGTGGTGAGTCAAGCTCTTTGGAAACTCACTGATAACACTTTTTTACAGAAACTTTCGCACATGGATTATTTTTTAATATTTAATTTGAATGTTTTGTCCAATTGTTGAACTATTTCAAAAATTTAATATTGAGTATATATATAAAAAAAAAAAAAAAAAAAAAAATCCATATCATTTGTATTTGTAGAAATCATTCGTCATTTTTAAAGTGTACTTTTCTACAATACATACCTTTCAATAATAAAATCTCCATGCTGTTTGTTTGTATGAAGTCTTATGAAAATGCAGCGCAGATCAACTATCTGTCATTTTTGATGAGGGTTATATACTAGTTTCTAAAATAATTTTCATCCATATTTACTTGTTATAAACAAGTTATTTAATTTAATTGACTAATTTATTAATATTTAATAATAAAAGCTTAAAAAATTCAAAACTCCTTTGATAACTAATATAAATAAATATTTGATGTACTTTAATAAATAAAATTCATTTTTTGGTAATTTTTTGTTATAGTGGCGCCCACAATTACGATTATACCAAGATTGCAGTTATGATTTCGCCAACATCATCATAAAGATTATAGATGCAGCATATATACAGGGTGAAAAGTAATAAGTGCCTCAATTTAAAAAAATCAATAATTGATTAAATATTATAAATATGAAGATGAAAAAAAGTGACATTTATATCAAGTATCTCTTAAATTCTATATGCTGTAATTTTAAAAACAGTTCAAATTTTCGTCAATAGTGGGCACTGCAGTGTCTCAAATTGTAAAAGGCTCAAACTAACATGTAAAATTGCATTAAAAATCCCTCAAGTTTTATTCTTTACTCTATTTAGCAACTGAAACCTGAAAAAAGGCCTGAATTGTGAAATTTGAGCAATTTTAATGTCTCAGACGCAGACAGTGCAGCACCATCTACTGACGAAGATGCGAGCTGTTTTTAAAATTACAGCATATAAAATTTAAGAGGTACCAGATATAAATGTCACTTATTTCATCTTCATATTTATTATAGTTCAAGAATTGTCGATTTTTCAATTTGAGACATTTATCTCTTGTTATCCTATACACTGCAAACGCTCATATTATGTCATTATATATAATACTATATATCATTTGCATCTTATATGCAAATATACACCCTGTACATCTTCTACATGTTATATATAAATATATATATATCACTGTAATTGGGCCATATGCATCACAAAATGTTATATACATCATATATTATTAAAAAGTCATATATGCTTTATAATTTGGCAATATTGGATAGATGTGCCAGTAATGGGCCACCTTCAACATTTTTGGTTTATAAAATAAATGACCAATATATTATGACAAAAATATTTTTGACCAATAAATGAACTTTATTGGTTATTTACCAATAAAAATTCAGCTTTTTTTATTTTATTAATATGCTTTCTTTAAATTCTAGTTTGAAGTACAATCACAATATCAATTATCTATTACTTTTGTGGGGTGTCTATTACTGGAATTTAGGGTGTTTTGATTTATTTCTGTTATTTACAATTAAATTTCGATTCACATTGGGAAATGTGACTACTAGGACTTCCCTCAAAGGGATTAGTCTGAGTGATATTGCTGAGAACATAGGGTTAACAATTACAATATAAAGAAAAAGAGCAAATTAAATGATAGAATTACAAAATATCATATATAAATTCATATACACTGTTAAAAAAATAGAAAAGAAGTACCGTTCATCAGATGTGTTGTCATAATTTTTTTTAACATGTGGCAAAGGATCTCATTTTCTTAAGCGCGTATTGCGCAAAACTTGGAAAAAAAAAAAAAAAAAAAAAAAAAACCCGCCGGATCTTTTAAAACGCCAAGCTTTTTAAAGTTACGTAATTGGATTTGCAGCCAATAGATTATTCTATCAAGCGTGGCTTAACGCAAATTTAATTTCATTGTTGCACCTTTTTTGTGTGTGAATTTAAAATTTTTCTTCCTTGATTATATATCTATTATTTGTATAACTGTTTATAAAAACTCTTACACTTCAAACCACATTGATAGCATGTTTTGCTACAAACCAGATTGCAAAACTATAGTCTAAATTACTATTAAAGTATAGAAAAAATCTTTCGATGACTTCTGTAAAATAACTTTTACATTAAATCTCCATATTGGCAAAATTGAAAATTATATATATTACAAAGTTAAGCTTAACAGATACTTCTTGATTATTCTATAGGAGGCTCTGCCCCCTGCGCCTTTAATGCGCCTTTACAGCGCCAATCCGCAGACTTTTCTTTTGCCTGTCTGTCTGTCTCTCCACAATCTGTCTGTTTCCCTATCCGTTTTTCTGCCCGTCTCTCTAACTGATTGTCTATCTCTCTACACGTCTCGCTACCTGTCTCTATATTTCTCTACCGGTCTCGCTACCCGTCTCTATATTCCTCTACCAGTCTCGCTACCCACCAATCTATTTCTCTAACCGTCTGTCTATCCGTCTAACTACTTGTATGTCTAGCCGTGTCTCTATCCACTTCTCTACCCATTTGTCTATCTGTCTCACAACTTGTCCATCTGTCTCTCTACCCGTCTGGCTATACGCCTCTCTACCCATCTTCTTACCCATGTCCGTACCCATCTACTGTCTCTCTACTCATCTGTATACCCGTCTCACTATCCGTCTGTTTTTGTACCCGACTCTTCACCCGTCTCGCTATCAATCTCATTACCCGTCAGTCAACTCGTCTCTGTACTGATCTCTCTACTCGTCTCTTTATCTACCACGCTACGCGTCTCGCAACCTTTCTCGCTACATTCCAGTCTACCGGTGTCGCTACCCGTCTCGAGACCCATCTCGCTACCCCTCTGTCAACCCTCTTTTTACCTTTCTCTCTAGCCGTCTGTCTATTCGTTTCGCTACCCGTCAGTCTACCTATGTCGCTACTCGTCTCTCTACCCATCTCACTACCCGTTTGTTTACTCGTCTTTCTACCTCTCGCCACCTCTTCCCAATATTTAAACAGTTCATTTATTATACAGAAGCCGTTTATCAGTTATTAAATGCAAACAGAAGTAATTTATCTAATAAGTGTAATCAGATGCATTTTTTTAAAATACATACATAAACCTGAATAATAATTCATCAGTTTTGTGTTTATAGTTGTTTATATCATTTGACAGTAAATCTCAACTTCTTAAACCTGAATTGTCTAAAGCTTTTTAAAAAAACCACAAGGTCTGTATAACTGCAAAGTACCCTGAGGGCTATATTAGCTACATGTTATTAAGTTTCGTTATCGCATTTGCAGCCAATTGCTTATGTCAGAAAGCGTGGCTTAACGCCATTTTAAATTCATTACTGTAACTTTCTTTTCTTTTCTTTTTTTTTTTTTGGGGGGGGGGGGGGGGGGGGGGTATGGGGGAAGGGTTTCAAATATATACATTTAAATTAAAACTTTTGCCTCCATGCCATTAGTGTTGTTTGTATTATTAACTAATACCTTGTAGACCGAGCTTCAGTTGAAACAAATGTAAAAGACTTCTTCTTCAGTTTTTTTGTAGGAGAAACTTTCGTAATTGGGCCCAAAGCCAATCGGAGTATTTAATATCATTATTGTAACTCTTATAGAGTTAAAACAATATTGTTGCTAGCTTTACTCTTGTTTGAGACCAACCTTGCATGTGTATCTGAATGGGAAAAAGTTTCGTATCCTATGTCGGTTGGCGAAAAAAATTTTAAATGGTGCCAAAAGGTAGTTTTAGCAACTTACAAAATTTTTCAAGAGAGCGGTAAAACATGTTTTTCAAATATTTACAAACATACGTTTATTAAAGCATGTTTTTGCGCCATCTTAAAAATTTAAGCACGATGCTATGAAATGAAATTTTATCGCCATATTCGATATTTTAATAAGTAATGAAAACACATAAACAAACTTATATAACAAACTTAAGAGGCATTTTTGTGATAAATAATTGTTATTGTCAGGGGGTTAAATTGTAAACAATTAATAAACGGCTAGTAAATAATAAATAGCATTTAAAATCTAAGGTACTTTTCGGTTAGCCGAGCGCCAGTGAAATGTATATATCTATATATACATATATATATGCATACATACACACATATATGTATGTGCATATATATATGTATATATACATACATGCATATATAAATGTGTGTATGTATAGATATATGTATATATATGTATACATAGATATATAAATTTCACTGGCGCCCGGCTAACCGAAAAGTACCAAATCTAAAAATGGAGAAGTGGTCCGTATAAAAATTAAGCGCTTGATATATGTAAATCTTTTTTTATTTTTTAATATTTCCGAATGCACAGATAAAAAGGTAAAAATCTCTTTTCCAAATGCCAAATAGAAAATATACAAAATAGAAAAATATCTGCTAAAAAATATATTTACATAATACTGCATCTGCAAAAAAATAAGATTTAGAAAAAGTAAGCCAAATCCTTCAGATCCCAACAATCACATCGAAAAACTTATCACCAAAAAAGAACTCGCCAAATCTTACGGCACAGGAGATGGATTTTTCCCTCTGAATGCAGAATATTAGTTTTTTTCTTGTACAATGGGTGATTATAACTGTTTCATTTCACATACTACATACCGTTTGATATATTGGTACTTTTATGTTATCCTGGCGCAGTTGATAAATCGCCAAATATTGTTCCTATAACATTTTCATATTGAATTCATTTCATTTAAATATAAACCTTTCACTCTTTTAATTTAAAATACATGCCTTTCATTAATCCCATTTAAAATGCTAAAAAGAGAAAAAAAAAAAGAAATAATGCCATAAATCGAAACCTTTTATTTAAACACCAAAGAATTTTTTTTTATTATTTACACATGAGAAATAAAAAAAGCTGCTATTGCTGAGATTTGCGCCAAATCTCTAATACCAAGTCTTCTAAGTTATTGCGGGGTTTTTCTTTCAAAGAGAAAAAAATCCAGATTAATTTTCGATTTCTACTCAATTGAAATATATTTTATTGTGCTGAATATTAGTGCGTGCATATTTTTTTTGCTCCTTGTACTCCATGAACTTTTCAATCCCGATTGTCTACGAAAATCTCGCGCCGGTGAAAATGACGTACCACAAAATTTCGTGACGTATGTACTTTAATTGTGCTTTTTTATCTATTTTTTTAATATAATTTCCAAACGGTTTAGCATTTATTCTTGGTAATAAATAGACGTCGTTGTCACCTTTATAGGTACCTGCTGTAAAAATTTGAACGAAATCCGTTAAATATTTTTTGAGTTATGCTTGACGAAAGGTTTTAATATCCATCGTAGCTATATATGGGGCAAAGTAATACTGCGCTGTGTATGAGTCTTCGTTGCACTCAGACAATGAGCATGGTTAAATATTGTTGGTAGATTAATATAATATTAAAAAATGTGGAGTATAACAATTATAACTATTAATTAAAAAATAAATTTTAAAGAAATTCCTTAAGAGTGTCCATTACTGGCACATCTACCCTACATCTTGGTCTTGGTAGCTTGGCGATTCGTCCTAGGGAGCTGCTATAACCCAACAGTATTCAATATGTTGTATTAATATATTTTCAGGCTGTTTAAAAAATTGCTGAACAGTACCAATCTTTCTAACACGTAACAAAGACATTAATTAACATTCAAATGCTTTAGAATTAAATACTATTTTTTATTTTTCTATAATTATACTACATTACATCTACAAGCAATTGTTCCCCAATAATTGTGTCTCTAAAATATACTTAAATCTCCAATTTAATAAAAGGAGCCCTGTATAAAAATCAATTTAATAAAATGAACCCCTTCACAAAAAACAATTTAATAAAATGGGACCCTTCGCAAAATTCTTTATAATAAAACAGGACCCTTCACAATTCCTTTTAATAAAATAGGCCCTTTCACAAAATTCTATTCCATAAAAACTTACTATTTATTAATTATTTATTATTTTGTTACATTTTAAAATGTGTAATTTGATACAAATTTGTAAACAAACAATTTTCAAAACGATTCTTGGCCTTTAGTAAATAGTGATTTCTTATTATAGGAATTCCTATAAAATTTTGTGCATTTAAGCAAAAAAATGACTACATGAATGTGCTAGAAAGTAGAAAGTTTGGATTTGAGAAAAAAAAAAAAAAAAAAAAAAAAAATCAATCCGTATTCGGGGCAAAAGGGCCAAATATGCTATAATAGTGGTCAAATATCCGTTACATCTCTACTTAAAAAAGAGAGTTAGACAAGGGTCGATCCAGGCAAAATTTGGGGCCTATGTAGAAAGATCTATTTAATAAAACAGAATAGAGTTTCCCCCAGACAGTTTAAGAAGGGGGCTGCACCCTGCCTGCCCTTTGGTTTACAAAATAGCACCCTTCTTGCCCCTCATAAAATAATTAGCACCTTTCTTGCCCCTCAGTAAAAAAAGTGCCCTTTCTCCTTTTTGCATTAAAAAATTTGGTTTCATAGTAAAAATTAACGCAATCTTGTCTTAAAAAGAGTGCCTGGACTTTTAAATATCAAAAGTGGCTTAAAAAAATACATTTAACAATTAAAAAAGTGCCCTTAAAAATCTGAAAAGTGCCTTCAAGAATCCAAAAAGTGCCCTTAAAAATAAAAAAGTGCCCTTTTCTCACCAGCAGCACCCTTCCCTTTTTTAAACCTGGGGGAAACTGCAGAATATTTAATATTACATTATTACAATTATATGTACAATAATATAATATTATAATTAGTATAATATTACATATCAGAATATTTAATATTACAATTAATGAAAAATTTAATAAAACAGATTTTTCACAAAAATCAATTTAATAAAATAAGCCCCTTCACCAGGGGTGCAAAAATCTAGGCGCCAATGGGCTGATTCCCACCACTAAATTTTATTAGTATTCTTCGTATAAGTGCAGATTCTCAAAATTTGGAAGGAGCCAGTTGCTCCTAACCTCAGAAAATCCAGTGGCCACAATTGTGAAACAAACGCATAAAAACAGTAGTGTTTATTTGGAGTAAAAAAAATCAGGAATTGAAAGTGTAAAGTAATTTATTTAATATACACACATGATATACAACAAAATATGAATATTAATTAAGTGATAAATCTTAAATCATGTACAGTCAGAAGATAAAGTTGGGTAAAATACGTTTTTAAAAAAATATGTAATAAGCTGAGATGTTAGCGGGGAATATTAGAAAAAACTATATTTCTGATTTTGATTTTGCCGTACAAAAGTACATATAAAAGAAAATCTGAATGTGTGAGATTTTACACAATAGAAATCAAAACACACTTCCATCATTCGTTTTTCTATAAGATTTTTTTTTTAAAATCACAGACTATGTAAAATTATCAGACTCAAAATGTTACGAATAACATTGCTATTCGAATATATTTAAGAGTTTGCTGTGTTAAACAGATCATTCTGAAATGTTATTAAAAGATATAAAGTTTGTTATGTGTTTTGGTCTTAATCTTTAAGAAAAAATCAAAATTTCACGATGGGGAATGGGAATACCAGAAATGTATCACTTTTAAATCACATGGCGACTTAAACACCGAAAGTTAGTGGCCACAGCAAAAAATTTAGTCGCCCCTTGGCGGTTGGCAAACATGAATCTGCATCTATAATTCTTCGTCAAATTTTATTAGTATACTTTGCCTAAATTTTATCAGTATTCTTATTAGACGAAGAATACTAAAACTTTAGTGGTGGGAATCTGCCTATTGGCACCTAGATTTTTGCACCCCTGCCCTTCACAATGATCAATTTAATAAAACGAGTCTCTTCACAAAAATTAATTTAATAAAGTGAGCCCCTTCACAAAAATCCATTTAATAAAATGAGCCCCTGCACAAAAATCAATTTAATAAAATGAACCCCTTCACAAAAATCAATTTAATAAAATGGGACCCTTCACAAAATTCTTTATAACAAGTAATATAAAAATTTTTTTTTAAGTCAATTCCTATTTTTTAATCATGAATATATAAAATAAACCCGTGCAGCATTAATGTCCCAAGTTATCTTTATTGAATATTTTTTTTATAATCATCGTTGTGGTATTTTATTTTTGTGGCATCACTAATTTGAGGAAAATCTTTCATTTCATTTATGAAAACAATGGGAGAATTTTTTTTCTCCCATATAAAACTAAAATTAATTAATTAAATTTAATGAATATATTTGAAAAAACTGCATTAACATCCAGTAAAAGTTTTAAAAAATATATTTGAACTTGAGTGGATGAATAGAAAATATTTTATTAACAATTGAAAATTTGAACAAGATATATAAAATATATAGAGTGTACGAGCTAATAGTAGAAATTGAATAAAACAAGACTCTTCACAATTCCTTTTACTAAAATAGGCCCTTTCACAAAATTCTATCCATTAAAACTTACTATTTATTAATTATTATATTATTTTGTTACATTTTAAAATGTGTAATTTGTAAACAAACAATTTCAACAGAGAGGAAAACTTCAGCGAAAGAATTTAGAAAAGTTTTTGTTAATAAATGCTTTTTTTTTTGTTCGAATTTGAGTAACTGTATTTTAACTTTCATTACAAAATGTTATTTTTCACAAAAATAACCTTTACTTTTCCCAAAATGGGCCCCAAGAAAAAAAAAACCTGCATTGACCCCTGTTAGATTAAATAAATGCTGTATTTGATAATAAATCAATCTATTTTAAGAATAAATTAAAACACTCAATGAAAATAAATAAACCTTCAAAAAGCATAATTTCCAAATATAGGTACTATAAGTCCTTCCTCAAATAGAAAACAAACAAAAAAACTACCAACTCTATCTGAAAGATTGTTTAATAATTTTAGCCATATTTTATAGCATTATCATAACACACCTTTCCAGCTTATATTGTGAATTTAAATTATTTACAATGCTCATAAAGAAAATATTATATTTTAAAAAACATTTTACATTTTACAAATGCATATACTCAGAGTTTAGAAAAGCATGCTAAAATGTTTATTTCAAAACCAAAACCATATTTTTTATTGCTTCATATATTTCGTTCTCAGTATATTTTAGAAAACATCAATAGATATCTCCGTTGGTTGCTATTGTATCAACATCAAAATGTGGAAACGTTGTTCAACAGATTAAAAATTATATAAAAATCATAATCACAATACAAAGTATTAATTTTATGAAATTATTTATTTACGCGTAAAACTTGCTGTAATCACCACCGGGTTTACAGTTTTCTTCTATATATAGCGAAATTGAAAAATATGGTTTAAATATTTAAATAAAAATTACAAAATAAGGTGTACAATTATTCTTCAAAATATTTCACTTACAATACAAAAGTGTATAATGAATTTGCACTTACTAAAGATAGATTCTACTGATATAATTTTACTGAGTTATACAAACGATTTCAACAGAGAAAATACTACCACAATTTCAGAAAAATACCGTGAAAAAATATTGCTGAGTAATATAGAATAGTACACAGTGCAATACTAATGCATGGAGAAAACATCATGCTTTTAAAGGGCTAAAATACACAACATTAAGTTGTGTTTACCTTTATGACAGCTTTGAAAATACTTATAGCACCTCGACAACCATATGCTGTATCATCTTCAGACTTATAATACGCCAAGGTACCATCCTTTAACACAATATATCGATCTTGCCAACCATGAATATAATTTGTCCATTTGCTAAGAGTTCCATGTAGCTCAGGTTGAGCAAATCCATTCTCTATATCTTCTTCATCATCACTGAGATTCGCACTATGATCATCAGACATTGTAATAAAATTATGAAATCCTTGAAGAAAGAAATATTAAATCAAGATCGAGAAATTTTCATTAATATTAAAATAAGTAAAAAACAATCCTGGAGCCATAACTACGAACATCATAAGCATTTATATTCAATTTCATTTGAGGGACATCTGTACTTAACTGCGTTACGATACGAAGAGAAACTCAAGATTTTTAGCTTAAACCGAGTTGAGTTGTAGCTGAAATCTGCAGCATACAAAAACCAAACTCAATTGAATTCCAGGAGTTACATTTAAACGTTACCTTTGCTTTTGATGCCGATGGTCGTTGCTACTTCAGTTTTCTTTTAAATCTCATAATCTCTTTTAAATCCGACTCAAAAAAGGAGGAGGTTATCAATTCGACGTGTATATATATATTTTTCATCCAGAGATTTTACTACTGCTGATGTGGAGACAGAATCAAATGGTTTTTCATAATCAATAAAGGCGAAGTAGATAATTACATTCCTTATGTTTCTCTACGAGTTCCTTTTACTGTTTGAATATGATCCTAAATCCATTATCCATGCTAAATTTATTTCGGAATCCTGTTTGTTCTCTATATCTTTCCAGTCCTCCGGTATATCTGACTTCTCTAGACATGTGGAAAACAGTACGGCTTGGCTAGCATTTTTACAAAATTTTTTCTTGTATCTTTGCTAAGGCCAATTGTGAACCCATCATCTCCAAACCATTCATCTTTTTTTAGGGTTTCGTTCATCTCCCGAAACCCTATTCGCCCCGCTACGTTGTCTGTCCGTCACATTGCCGGTTCTCAGAAACTATAAGGAAAGGGCAACTGACGTCACTGTTAGTTAAATTACTGTTGGTTTGGGAGAAAAACCTGTTCGTTCTTTACGACTCCTACAGTACACATGAGATGGAGCGATTTGATTGGTCTACGTTAAACTGGCCTGTGATATGATTGGCCTACGTCGCCATGACGATTCCTGCAATGATAGCTGCGACAAAATGCAGTGGTAGATTGATTGATGGAACTGTTTGTTTGTAAACATGCCCTTTCTCCTTATGTAACTTCCAGACATGCAATTTTATATACTTATAGCTGAATACCTACTATGAAGCTCAAAATCATAAAATTTTGAAAAAATCGTATTATTTTAATATAGGGAAGTTGCAATCAGCTGATCACCCATTGTACTTCACTTGGAGGTCAGGGTACTTCCACCAAGAACTGCCTATTCCTGGTGTGTGACCTCCAACCTGACAACCAACTGCCCTATAGAGAGATAAAAAAAACCAAAAATCAAACAGCCTTTTCCTATTAAATTTAAACATTTTTCGTTTTAGCAGTTGCCAACAATTAAAAATCCACAATAAAATTCTTTCTATAATAATTAATTTTCTATTGAAAGATTTCGACGTGAAAAATGAAAATTAAATAAAAAGTTTCAGAGAATAATACAGAGAGTATAATTGTACAGAGAATATGTGAGAATAATACAAGTAAATATGACGTCAGCAAGTGATTATTGGGACTTAAAACGGCCTATAGAGGCGCTGATTGCAGCCGTCGGCCCTTTAACTAATGCTAAAGTGCCATTGAAACCATTATTTATTGTAAATGCGTTTAAAAGTGTTAGACATTCAAATTCGGATAATTTTTACTTTGACATATAAACACAAAACACAAATAGCACATGAAATCTGAAATTGTTCCAAAAAATAATCATTATGAACAAATTAAAAATGCATGTAACGCAATAGGATTGCAAGGGATTTTCCTGAAGGGAGAAGTTATATCTTTTTCCACCAGATGGCGTATTCGAGCGCTTGAATTCCCAATAACGTCATATCAGTTTGAGGAACGTATTGAATCATGATAAAAACCCGATTATGGAAATATTGTCATATTTTAACATTTTGAAGGTCTTTATACAACATGTTTAATTTTGAAAAGATTTTTTTTTTAATATCGCATTTAGTCCACATGACAGATATTATTATGGGGAGTAATCGGACCGGTTCAGATTTTCGAAAAAACGAGAAAAATAGACCAGTAAATTTTTACTTTATAAAAACATGACTTTTTTTTTTTTTTTTTTTTTTTTTTTTTTTTTTTGGAAAAGGAAATTTATATGGATTTATTTTTTAAAGGAATATTAAACGAAACTCTTTGTGCGATCTTCAATCACACTTACCCACTTGTTCATACATCTAAAGGCTTGTGAAACTTCATCTGTCATCCCTGGGATTATCTCTTCAGTTTCTGTTATGTTTTTCTCTGATCAGGTAGGTTGCTTTTTCTTTGATCTTCACATTTACATAGATTGGTATAGAATTTTTCGAAAATATTTACGATTTTATTATTGATTTTGGTGATTGTTCCATTTACCCTATTCAGTTCAAAAATATCTTTTCTTCCAACACACAGTTTGCGCTTACCTGATTTAAAACTTTTGTTATCTTTTAGAACTTTCTTGAGAAGATCACAGTTAAATTTTCTGATATCTTCTGTAAAGCATTTTTTTTACCCTTTTACATAATTCTGCACATTCAACCAGGGGCACCATTTCAGAACTTTCTTGGATGGGAATAACTATTCTTTGACGGCAGTGGCATGGGGTTCGGGGGGGGGGGGGCTGTAACCCCACTCCGAACGAGAAACGTTTACAGAATCATGGATACAAAAGAAGTAAACACTCCAAATATGAAGTCGCAAAAAAAAAACGATGAAAAATTCCGTCTTAGGAGGTATAATTTCAAGACATTGACTATGAAAGTTTTCCGTTACAGAGAGGCCTTGTTACCTCTGTTAAAACATTCTTTCTATATTACACCTCTGAAAAGCATAGGTGTGTTACAATAAAACTTGTGAAAACAAAACCTGTCTATAACTTATAACAGAATTCTTCTCAATTGAAAAAAGTTTCGGTGAAAAAGCACCATACAATTATACCAGCTAAGACGGCGAACTGTCTAAAACGGAAGTTTATTCCAGCCCTTGCGGGACTGCGCAAATCGCACACAAAATAAGAAAATTCTATGCATTAAAAAAGGTCTGTGCAGGATTTTGCCCTCTTAACTTATTTCACAGACCGGGAATATTTTTTAATTTTCGTGGAAGTCGGCGATTTTTTTTATTAATTAATTAATTAATTAATTAATTTTTTGAGGAATTACGCAAAATTAGCTAATTTGTCAATCGATCGCGGAAAAAAACCAGCGAATTTTGCCAATTGGACTTAAAAAAGCAAATTTTTAGCGGTAAAAATCGCTAATTTTCTGAAACTGCCGAGGAAAAATATTGCGAATTTCGCCGAAGATCGCAGAAACAAATAGCGATTTTGGTCAAACGATCGCGGAAAATAATCGTAAATTTTGTCAGTCAGTTTCGAAAAAATAAATCCCGAATATCAACAAATGATCGTAGAAAAGAATCGCAAATTTCGTCAAAAGATAGCAGAAAACAAGTAGCGAAATTCATAAATCGGTCTAAAAAAAAAAATCTTGAATTTCGACAAATGGTTGAGGGAGAAAAATCCATTTCGTCACTCGGTCGCAGAACAAATCACGAATTTCGAAAAATGATCAAGAAAAACAAATGATTTCCGTGAAACGATCATGGAAAAAAATCGCGTATTTTGTTAAATGTTCGCGGAAAAAAAAATCGTGAAATTCAACTGGTCATGAGGTAATTAGCACCACAAACATCCCCAATATTTCACGAAATTTACAAATTTTGTGATCCATCGGAATAAAAAAAATTTCATTAACCCTGCTGTTCTGTTCGGATCTATGTGATCCAAAAACGTTTTTATTTGTTTATAAAAAAATATAGCGCAGAGATATTTTCATGAAATTTTTCATGACTTTGTTGGAAAATAATATAAATATGTAATTCTTGAAGAATTTACCTTTATTTGTATTTATAAGGATTATTTTTTAATTTATTCCTAATGTATTTGTTCGGGTCAATATGACGCAATTCGGAAAATTATTTACTTTTACTTATACACTATACACTTTCATATTTTTTGGAGTAATTCAACAGAAAATAATAACAATAACTTCTCTAACTTATCCCTTTTCGAAACTTGTTTACAATTCATTGACATGTGTGTGTGGTCACGTGACAGGAGGTTATTATTATTAGCTGGTGTTTACAAATCATATGGATGATCAACAAAAAGGTTGTGGGATATAAAACTGGCAGAAATATACAGGGTGTTTTTTTTTAAACTGACACTGTTCAGAGCCGTCTGTAGCTCGTTCTAATAACTGGATTGACACAAAATATTGTGAATGGACTAAGAAAACCATGGGAAAAAAAGATTCCAACAAAAAAAAAATTAGTTCCAATCACCACCGATAGGGGGAAATGTGGCGCTGTGGTCATTTATGCAACTGGGAATTAGCATAAAATACGGGCAAAAAATGAAAATGCAAATTTTTACTTACGCAAGCGACAGTAGCGCTAATAGTTTAAGTTATAAATGCATGCGAAAAACACCGAGAAACAATTTCAGCTCAGGTTGAAAATGAATCTCACGTTACCGAGCGCGCGTTACTTGTGAAGTTCTTATATTGTAACCAGTACAATGCACCAGCCGCTCTTCGTTTACTTAGAACACGCCATAAACTGCGCAAAGGACCTTTATCCGTTAATGTATTGAAAGCAATGATTCTGAAATTCGAAGAACAGGCTCGCTAGCAGTTCGGTCAGGCAGAGGACGTAAACCGGTGGCAGAAAAAGTGATAATGGATGTTTCAACTGCGATCAACGAAAGGGAAAGTGTAAATGATGAATAAAACGTGGCATTTTATCCAAATTATTAATTTTTTCTGTTTCTGATGGGTTTTTTTCAATGTACATCGCCACATTTCCTCCTATCGGCGGTGATTGGAACTAATTTTTTTTTTCTTGGAATCTTTTTTTCCCATGGTTTTCTTAGTCCATTCACAAAATTTTGTGTCAATCCAGTTATTAGAACGAGCTACAGACGGCTCTGAATAGTGTCAGTTAAAAAAAAAACACCCTGTATTTCGTGCGACAATGTCCCTCAAAACCTTTTGCACCATATCGTGAGTTATTCGCTTTGATAACAAATCCATTCATAAAGAAAGGAAATCTGTAGTTAAAATAGATGCCGTGAGAGATATCTGGGGAAAGTGACTAGAAATTTTACCAAAATTGTATTATTCGAATGAGAATGATACAATATAGATGAACAATTAGTTAGGGTTTCGTAGCCCATGTTCATTCAAACAGTATATGCCAGTAAACGATCTATGTATGGGATAAAAATATGGACTTTATCTGACAATAAAACTTAGTAAAAAGGACGAGAATCAATGGCAGAGAAAAATCAGGGTATGCGAGTAGTGAGTGATCTTACTTATGAGTATTCGGGCCACAGTGTTTCATGTGATAATTTTTGGGACAACTTCTTCTAAAATGGAAAAGGACTATGCTTGACACCATCTGAAAAAATAAACCACAACTTCCAGAAGAAATGCCATACAAAGAAGTGCACAGCTCATCATTTTATTTTTCAGAGGACACAACAGTTGTAAACTACATCCCCCCCCCCCCAAAAAAAAAAAAAAAAGTTTTTTATTAGTACTTTGCACCATGACAAAAACGTTAGCAGCAGACTTGACAGAAACCCACAAACGATATTAGATTATTGCAACTAAAGGGGCTGTGGATACTCTTGATCAACTTTTGATAGCTTTCCTATATTTTCGTTTTAAAATTTTAGCTAATATTACTCGAAACAAGTAATATAAATTTTTATTTTAAAGTAAATTCCTACTTTTTAATCATAAATATATAAAATAAACCCGTGCAGCATTAATGTCCCACGTTATCTTTATTGAACATTATTATATAATCATCGTTGCGGTATTTTATTTCTGTGGCATCACTAATTTGAGATAAATCTTTCATTTCATTTATGAAAACAATGGGAGGAATTTTTTTTCTCCCATTTAAAACTAAAATTAATTAATCAAATTTAATTAATGAATTAATATTTGAAAAAAAAAAAACTGTATTAACATAAAGTGTCATCCACTATAAAGTTAAAAAAAATTTATTTGAACTTGAGTGGATGAATAGAAAATATTTTATTAACGATTGAAAATTTGAACAAGATATACTATATATAGAGTGTGAGCTAATAGTAGGAATTTAAAAATAAAGAAAAAGCAAGCTAAAATGCAAAGAAACCGATTACAAAAGATTCGTTAATACTGAATTTGAATAAGAAATTCGCCAAAATATTGAGCTATAGCCAAGTTGGCTTCATTTATAAAGACTTATTTTGGTCGCCAATTTTGGCGATATTTCACCAAATATCGCCACGTTTGGCGAGAATTTGGCGCTAACGGATATGAATATATAGTTTTATGCGTATGATTGGGAAAATGATTACAACAATGAAAGATAATAATTTGCGAGAAATCGCGTTCACTAAAACTCATAGATTAATCGTTGCTTTTTATTAAATTCCTACTATTAGCTCACACTCTCTCTATATATATCTTGTTGGAATTTTCAATCGTTAATAAAATATTTTCTATTCATCCATTCAAGTTCAAATAAATTTTTTTAAACTTGTACGGGATGACAATTGATGTTAATACAGGTTTTTCAAATATTAATTCATTAATTAAATTTAATTAATTAATTTTAATTTTATATTTCATTTCTGTTCAAAAGTATAGACTCACTCCATATTTATAGTCTCACCTTCGCACGTAAAAAGATAATGGGGCTGTTCACGTACGAAGATCAGGCGGCCCGCGGGCGAAGGAGACTATAAATGTGGAGTGAGTCTATACTTTTGAACAGAAATGAAGTATAAAACTGAAATTAAATAATAAAATTTAATTAATTAATTAATATTTGAAAAAACTGTATTATCGCTAACTGTAACATCGCTATGGCTGATGTTTTTTGATGTTTGGTAATTTTTGAAATTCAATATTTGAAAAACGGCATTATCAATAGATTTTAAATTTATATCAAGAAAAATACAATTTTTTTTTTTTACCTTTCTAACGCAGTTTGTCTAACAATTTTGTGAGAAATACTTTTCGAGCTATTAATTTTTGGTATTTTAGCTATTTATTTATTTATTTAATTTTTAATACATTTCAAAAATTTCTCTTATGTAAGATATTTAGCAGGATATAAATTTAGGAATAAATACCGTCAGTGGCGAAGCGTGTAGATCGCTGGAAAAAAAATTTCTATTTGACCTAAGTAGGAATTGACTTAAAAAAAAGTTTTTATATTACTTGTTTGTAATGTGCTGTCTTGTTTCAAAATGTCAGCCACCCTATAATTTCAAAATGCTCTATCTCAGCCATTTTTTAAGATAGAGGTAAAACAAAAAATGTTCCGGAATCCTTGTATCAAGGCCTAACACTTAATCAAAAAATAAATATGAATTTTTAACTTTTTGTATATTTATTTTGTTTAATATCTTTCAGTGGCCGCCATCTTGAAACAAAAGATGGCGGACAAAGCTGGCCAACGAATTCGGTCGAGGCATTGGTGAGCTTAATACACACAATTAGTTTCATCCAAATTTATTTATAAGTACGAGTGTTATCGTATGACATAGATCAGATATATATATATATATATATATATATAAATCAACATTTGAAGGGAGGGTGGTTTTGGGGTCTGGGTGTCATGATCGGTGAAAATATATCAAAATTTTCCGGAATTGCTTTCCTCCGAACAGCTGCAATAGGTAACTTTATACTTTTTTTATTGAAAGCTACCTAAAACAAATCGCTTGTCCATGATAGTATTCTATAACATGCTTGATACTTCTGCTTACAATGCATTTATTCTATTGACTTCAATATACAGCAAATATAATGAAAAAAAAACTGACCAAACGAAGGCTGTTTTTGGAAGAATTGGGGAAATCACCCATTTTTCTACACATTGAAGCAAGACAACACATAGACCAAGAAGAGAGGACTCAATCAAAGTAGTGAAAAGAATACAGAGTAAAGTCGAAACGTACCCTCAGGATCTGCTGTGAACACTTCATTGTGTATTAAACGTCAAGGGTGCAAGTTCTGTCCATCAAGAAATGACAACAAAATTAATATATATTGCTACAATTGTAAGAAACACATTTGAAAATCTCATGTTAAATATTACTATCGAAATCGCAAATAAAGGTAAATTTCAGTTTCAAATATTTTTTGCTTTATTTTTTTAGATGCCTTATGTTATTTGATCTGTATTTAAACTACTTTACTATTCTGGAAAATTTTTAACACAATTTTTCAAATTGGTGAAGTAATCATACGAGTAGTAAATTTCCAACTCCTGGCCCGGACATTTTTCGTCCAGTTGGAAATTTACTACTCGTACTTTACTATTGTTTAAACAATTCCTAAAATCACACCTTTCATTTACTGTTAGAAATGATAATATTATGAATCGGGTCATATTGACCCGAACACTACATACGTGTAGTAAATACGAACAGAACAGCAGGGTTAATGATTTTCTGTCAAAAAAAAAAATTCTTCTTAATCATTTTCTGCCTTCCTCTTCAGACTATGATCTAAATTCCAAACAATTTAGAAATCTGCAAAATCCTTGGTTTCAGGTAAAGTCCTGCATTGGATCGGGCAAACCAATGTTACCCGAAACCGACACAATCCGATCCCAGGTACGGATCGAGCCGGGTTCACGCTGCTTTTTTCCAATGAGGGACAGGTTGACTTTGACCTTTTGACTGCGGTCGGGACACATACGTCCCAGTGGACTATTTTTTTTATTCTATTAGTACCACTTTTTGAAAACTAATCTCTGCCATATATTTATATTAAAATATTTTCAAGAGAAATCTGCCACAAACAATTTTTTTTTTTGGAAATTGGGGTACGATTGCATATAAAAATAGTTGCCGATCCTGGCTCGTAATCAAAGAGTTAATTGTTTCGGGTTCAGGTTGAGTTTTCACTATTTTCTGTCAGGTTCGTGTTAACCCGATTTTCCAAAGAAATTCTTAATATTTTTCAGATGAATAAAACTGTATATTTGAACATTAATGAGCATATATGTGTTCATTTTTGTACATAAGCGATAAAATTGTAGACTTCTCTTCCATAAATGTATTAAAATATAGATGCAGCTTCTTTCACTTCGGGTTCAGGTAGGACTATTTCGGATTTGGGTTATGCCCTTTAGGGTTCGGATTGAGTACAATCCGATTCGCGCAGGACTCAAGTGTCAGGCTGTGGAGATTATTAAGAGTGTACTGTATATAATATGATTTAATAAAGCAATTGATTTGATAGTACTGTAATGATTGCAGTTAATACTATAATGTGACACCAAAAGTGCAAAATTGAAAAATCAAATTTTTAAGAACGTTAATTAACCCCACTACTACCTCCATCTCCCAGAAAAGAAAAATCCTCTAAATTTTGGGGTGAAAGGTTTTTCTCACATATATTTTTTAAAATTAGCCAAAATACTCATCAATGATAAATGTCTCATTTTGAGAATGTTGGAATAGCAAACTTTAGAAAACATTTTTGATATTTATTAGCTTAAAGTGCTTATTTAATGCGTAAGTTTTTATTATAATCAAATCTGAGAAGTTATTTTAGCTTTTGAGTAATTTTTGAATTTTTTATTTTCTTTGTCTGTTTTAATTGTGCTTCACCGACTGTCTCCATTGCAATTTCTTGTAGAGCTCTTGTTCACTGCTGTAACTGCTTCTCTTTCAAAATTGACTTCAGTACTTCGAAACGGTTTTTAAGTTCCAAATGAAATTTTTCTTTATGTTTCTGGAGCATCTTGATCGACTGATTTCTTGGAGTTGTTGGATAAGCTTCATTCTTTCAGCTTTAGTATTTGCCAACATTTTGCATCTAACCAACCTGTGATCACTTCATTTACTGAAGTTATTTAGAATGCTGCAATCCTCGATAAGATGCTCTTTGTTTGTCATGATGAAGTTGTAGCAGTTCTCCATGTCTATTTTCTTTGTGTCTTTTTCTTGAAAAATCAATGAATTCGTAATATATATCTGCTCACATTCTGCAAACTCAATCAACATGCTACCTCTTTCATTTCGCACCCTGTGATGTTATTCTTATTTGTAATGTGGCAACACTTGATTTTGTTTTGTAGATTGGTAACACCTCGACCTCGATGTTGTTGACAGTGTTCGAACATATATCGTTCATGATGTAGCCTCATTTCATTAGGCGCGCCACACACCAAGTAGACAAGCGACGCTGTATACGTTGCATGCCTCATGAAATCGCCAGTTGGTTGACAGAGGCAAGTTGAATTTTCAACTCTTTCATCCTCCACGAGATCGACACGAGCACACGAGATACAATCGTTTTGGCGCTATCAGGTGCATTGAAAAAAGCCATATAACGTAAAAAAAATATATTCAATGTCAATAAAATGAAAATTATTCTTATTTTTCTTAAAATTTTAATTTAATGTTATCATTTTTTAAAAATGTAGCTTATATCCACTTATAGTCAATCTAGGATTCTTCCTGGAAAGTTTATGGAGAAGTTTTTTTTTATCTTTCTTTCTTTATGTTTTTCTTTTTTTGGGGGGGGGGGGGGGGTGCTGAACACGAATTTCTACTTTGCCACTTCGTGTCTGGTTTGCTTAAAAAGTTATAAGCGAAAAATTATGAAAAAATCGGGTTTTATTTCGAGGTTTTCCTTGTATTTGGTAAAGGGTTAAAGTTTTTTGAAAACATTAATGCGCCAAATTAAACTAGAAAAAATTTCCTACATTTTTCATATGCAATGTTTTTTTCCAAGATGAATAGTTTTGGCATACGAGTAAAAAGAATTTTAGCGATATGTTGAAATTCCATCATCGGAGAGCGAATACGCGATCCAGTCACTACGCATCCATTTCAATCACAAATTTCAATCACAGGTGCTTTGTCGCATGCGTTTTTGGTGTGTGAGTTCAGTGAAGAAACAATAGACTACAACCGTAGATTTGTCGCACGAGTCGCAGAAATGTCTCTTGTCTCTTTAGTGTGTGGCCCGCCTTAGTTATTAAAAGCTAAGTTCCCTTCATCTTTCAGTTTAAGTTTATTCATAGTTCAATTTTAATAACTATGAAAGTATTTTGAATGTGTGTCTTCTTAAATAAATTAATATAAAACAACTGCTGAAGCCAGAAAGATTCGACGTAGATCCGACGTGCGCAAACGCGGAAGCAAAATAAAACTATTGGAAAAGAACTTTCGAAAACTTTCTACAAGGTATAACAAACATTGCTGAAGGAAATAAATTAATTTTACTGTGCAATTATGTGAGTTTAAATGCTTACCAGTTCATTAATGACTGTGCGACTTATATTGAAGCTATTACGATACTAGATTTACTTTTAACAAGAAAGAAAAATCATGCATCAAGCATAGATTATGAAACACATTCCAACACTAACAGAATACTTTAACAAACCATCGCTGTTTAATAAGGTAAAAAAAGTATCTAAGTAAACATTTCAGAAAAACACAAAACACATTTGAAAACCAAATTTCAGCAATTACCGTTCACTGCCGGAAAAGTACACCAATTTTTTTCTGCAGCCCTGTATATAATTTATATATTTGTATATACTCTATAGTATGCTACAATTTAGTTTAGTAATAAAACATATAACACAGTTGGAAATTCATCTTCAGCAGTTTCTACCAATAGAAGGAAACATACTTGAATTATTTTGTACAGCCCCGTATATTACCTTAAACTTTTTATACACGCGACATATTAAGCTATAGTTTAATTCAGGTAAATACACGCTGAAATTACACTTCAAGAAATTATCATACATAGGCAGCCATGTATTTAGTTCTTTGCGTGGCCCTGTATATGATTTTATTTATATTCTACAAACCTTTTGGTATACTAAATATATTTCACGTTCAAAATGCATAACTCCATTAAAAACCCATTTTTATCAATTTACGCTGATGCACCGTAATGCTTACAATTTTTTTTGTGTAGCCCTGTATATACGATCTGTAGCATTTATACATACCTCATAGCATTCAAAAATTTAGTTAAACGCATACTTTATTAAAATCCCACCTCCAATTATGGCTTATAAACAATACTTCTGACACAGTACTGTTCCCGAAATATTTTGTGTGTCCCTGTAAAGGAACGATAAATGCACATAACAAGTATCTTGTAGTCAACCTCAATAATGTATATCAATTGTATTATCTATGAAATGGCGTAACATAATTAAAATACGCTGCAAACAGTTTTTCCCCCGTAAATCATTATGTAAAAGAATACTTTTGTGTGGCATTCTAAATGAAAGGGAGAAGCTTTACACTCCACATTCTACAGAAAACACGTCTTAGTGCATCTCAGAAATTGATATCAATTTCATTATGTTTGTAATAGTGTAACTAACATGATTAAAATGCGCCGCAAACGATTTTCCACATTAAACCATAATAATGTAATGGAAGTCTTTTCAGTTTCCCTGTAAACTAATTATAAGTGCTAGACGTACCATGTTCTATACGCATCTATAGTACGCACCTTGTAGTGTATTTCAGTGATGTATATCAATTTCAATATATTTGAAATAGTGTCACATCATTAAAATGCACTGCAAAGGATTTTCCCCCGTAGACCATAATGTAATGGCATACTTTTGAGTGCCCTGTAAAAAAAGTATAAGTGCTACACACTTCATTTCAATACTGAGCATGATATAGTAAACCTCAATAACATATATCAATTGCATGACTATCCGGATATATTTACGCGAGTTAGAGCACGAATGGACAGACAGACAAATCGAATTCATAAACACTTTTCAACTATCTTGGAAAATGTTAATAAAGAAACGTACTGTTATATTTGCTAGATATTGCTTATCGACGTGAAAGTAACAAACGGGGAAAACGGTCGGTGAATACTTACAAATTTTAAATCAACTAAGCAAAGATTGTGACTTCAAGGACGTAAAGGCTATGAAGATTACTGCAAGGAAAATATTAGGGATGCTTTCATACGGAGATTAAAATGTACTCGTATTCGTCAACGATTTCTTGAAAATACCTTGATGACTCTTGATCAAGCTTTTGAACAAGCCAGAGCCCTTTAATTGGCTGAAGTGCATGCAGCTTCTAATATGGGAAATAATAGTATCTCGGCGCCATGGATCTGCTGCTATGGAAGAACACAATTTTTCAGAAGAAGACGCCCCACCAACATTGGTTGCTTTCTCCTTCTCGAGATCTCAAAAATGTTTTTTTCTGCGGAAATGATTTTCATCAACGAACTATGTGTCCGGCTAGAGATGCCATTTGCAGAAAGTGTGGCAAAAACGGATATTACCAGCAAGTGTGTAAATCTAGACCAGGTAGGAATTCTTCAAATGTGGCAGCTTTTTCAAACACACTATCAGCAATTTCAGGAGCCAACCATTGTCTCCAAAAATCCATCATTAAGGCATCGGTAAATAATATCCATCTCAATGTATTAATTGATATGGGCAGCTCTCATAGTTTTTCTTAATGAGAAGCATGTTGCTTAATGTAGAGCTAAAATTTAACCATATTTCGGAAAAATATCCATTGCAAATTCATCTACGGTCGTTTTCAAACAGTAGGTTTTTGTAAAGTAAATTTGAAAATTGAAAACTTCATTTATCAAGGCGTGGAACTGTTAATTATGAAATATCATTGTAGTGATGTATTGATAGGTCATGATAATCTAAAAGGACATTCATCTGTCGAGATTGGATTTGATGGTAATAGGCCTCTACTAACAATCTGTTCTTTAGTTGTAGCACGAGTACTTCTGTCTCGCTATTTTCTAACTTGAACCCAGATTGTAGACCTGTGATGACAAAGTCAAGGCGTCATACTGATGAAGACAATATTTTTATGGCAATGGAAATTTAGAAACTTCTCCAGTAGGGTGTCATTGAATCAAGCAATTCACCATGGGTGGGGCTCAAGCATTCATTATTAGAGGAGAAAATCACAAGCCCAAAATGATAGTTGACTACCCTCAGACTATTAACAAGTACACTTTGCTTGATGCTTATCCTCTGCTTAAGATTGAAGAGATAATTTTGAAAATTTCGAAAAATAAAATATTTAGTAGAATTGATCTCCAAAGTACCTACTATCAAATCTCTATCCTGGATAGCGAAATACATTACACAGCTTTTGAAGCTTGTGGAAAACTATACCAGTTTTTGCGTGTTCCTTTTGGTGTTACCAATGGAGTAGAGTGTTTTCAGAGGGTCATTGGCAAAGCTATTGAGGATGAAGGACTTAATCTTACATATCCATTTATTGACGATGTTACTGCTTGTGGTAAAGATCAGAAGGAATATGATGACAACCTAAAAAAATTCTTGAATCCGGCAAAGAAATTTAATTTGACCTTAAATGAAGAAAAGTGTACATATTCAACAAATTCTGTCCGGTTACTGTGTTATTTTGTTAGTGACGGTACAATTAAATCGGATTCCGAACGATTAAAACTTTTGATGGATATGCCTGTTCCTAGAGACTCTTTTGCATTAAAACGTGCTTTGGGTATGTTTGCCCATTATTGTTGGTGGATCCCGGGTTTTTCGGAGAAGATACGTCCCCTACAAGGAAAGAAAATTTCCTCTCTCTAGAGAGGCAGCATCGACTATTAATTTACTGAAAGGTGATGTGGCCAATGCTAGCTTGGCAACAATTGAAGACGACATACCTTTTAGAGTCGAAACTGATGCATCAGACTTTGCGATTCGTGATACCTCGAACCAAGCTGGTCGTCTTTGGCCTTTTTCTCAATAACAATAAATACATCTGAATTGAGACATTCTTCCCCAGCCATGGTCCAGCCACTGTCCCCAGCCACTTCCCCAGCCACTGTCGAATCTCTTCGTCATTGGAGACATTTCTTGATGGGAGAGCATTTTGAACTGGTCTCTGATCAACAAGCAGTCTCATTTGTATTCGATCAGCGGCCTTAGCAGCAAAATTAAAAATGAAAAATTAATCCGCTGGAGACTTGAAATATCCAGTTTTAAGTTTGACATTACTTATCGTCCAGGTTCCCGTATAACAGGGGATCTAACTTCCAGAGTCGACTTAAAAGATCTACACAACTCTCTCTATCATCCTGGGGTGACACGAATGCACCATAGGGTTCAATGCAAGAATCGTCCCTTTTCCTTAGAAGAGGTAAGAAAAGCTGATTGACGCCAACATTTGTGCTTCGCTAACGTAAAAGTGCCGTATTTTCTATTTTATTATGTTAATTTTTTCAGCAAACTATACATATGTCAGTAGGGTTATCATTCTAGATTCCACATATACTTTTATTAATATCTACGCTTTGCACTTAGTTTTGACGCCAACATTTATGCTTGGAACGAAGAGGTGACCTGTTAAATTAAAAATATCACAGATTTTAATCAGACAAGTTCGAGGAAAATGTAAAAAAAGTGGGGGTTGTGGGTAAATTTAATTAAAATTTATAAATTAGAGCATGCTAATCAAACATTACTTATTTTTATTAATACACAGTTAGCAACCCTTTTTTAGGGTTTCGTTCATCTTACGAAGCCCTTCGTCTCGCTTCTCTGTCTGTCTGTCACAGAGCCGGTTCTCAGAAACTGTATAAGTTACAGACTTGAAATTTTGTGTACTTACAGCTGAATACCCACTGTGACTTTGAAAACCATAAAAAATTTGAAAATGTCTTCATTAACGCAAGATATTAATCAAAACCTTAAAAACCCACTCATTAGTGTATAAAAATATTCAACTAAGGCGCAGAATTTACTTGAATTGTTACCAATTTGTAAAATAGCGCACATAATAATATTCCCTTTCAATTAAAAAATGTATTTACACGCGACTATCAAAAACAGAAATAAAACTTTAAAATATAATTAAATGATCACTTGTTAAAAGCACTAATTGTAGAAAATTACGTAATAAGAAATGTACTTGCGCGTGAATATTAAAAGGAGAAATAATTAAATTATTACGCGTTCAAAGCATTAAATAGAGAAATTACGTCATATTTAAAATGCTCAAATAACAATATTTCCAAACAGTTTCAATATAATAAAAATTATCAAAATCGATGCACATTTACGAGAGTTATGCGTGAACAACAAATACATACATACGGGTCGAATTGAAAATATATTTACACGAGATATTAATTTATTTCAACAAAATATTAGTGCGGGGCTTACGTACCGGGCTACCGTGGTTAAAAATCACGTGACAGTCGCGGTCTTATTCAAAACGCACTTTGATGCGCAGCTATCAAACAAAAGAATTCCACTTAGTTTGTTTTCTGCCGCTGTGGCTGTGTTTTCGATTTGACAATTAGATTATTCTTAAATAATAAGAAAAAATAACGTAAATTTCATTGGGAGTGTGTTATTCTACTGAAAATTTACTTTCATTTATTGAGTGTATGAAAAAATTATCATCTCTATAGATGAAGTCGAGACCGGGGATAATATTAATCTGTCGAATGTAAGTATTAACCCTTTTTTCCGTTTCAATGTTATATATACATTTTTAAGTGTGTTATATTATGTAGTCTAAATCTTTGTTGAATTATAACAATTTAGTCTTTTGACCAGAATGTCGAAAATTTTATTTCTACGAAATTAAGTAGATCCGTAAAATCGTAATCTAGAAGAATTGGCTAATGTTATGGATATTAATCCACCCTGCTGTATTTCTCCAATACCTTAAAATTGTGTTACAGCTTTGAAATGTTTATATATTAAAATAATCATTATTAAATAGGCTGTGTTAAATTTTGGAGTATTTACAATGACTTCTATGATATTAAAAGCTCAATTGGATATTTTCCCTTTTTTTTTTCTACTTTTGACAACTTTTGGATACAAATTATTTCATTTAATATGCATAAAATTATGCCAGTGCTTTGAACTTTTTATTTGACAATTATAATTCCGTTGCCTGGGAAAAATATCGGCCAAAAAATGTTATTTTTTTGCTATTTTGTGTGTTGAAAATTGTTTTAGTTCGTTATTAACTCTTATACGCTCAGAGGTAAATATTGAACAATTTTTTTCTCTTTTTCTTTTTTTTAAGTACTTATTTTTTGTAATACAGCTTTGAAAATGGTATCATATATTAAATAAAATATGTATCCAATGACCAAGTATAGTTTTGGTGCAGAAATATTGATATTTAAAATATAAAAGTTGTGCTTGAAAAAATGTCACTTTTTTTCGCTTTCTTTCGACAATCCGTATTGTTCCAATAATTTAAAATTGAGCGACGGCAGCTTTTAAATTTTTATATATAAAATAAATCATTCGGAAGTTGTTTGTGTTACATTTTTGGGGTATTTACAATGTTTTATAGGGTACAAATAACTTATTTGGATATTTCCATTTTTTTTTTCACTTTTGACAACATTATACGTGGTTGCAATTTTTTTTTAAATTATTTAATGTACTTAAAATTATACCTGTGCTTTGAATTTTTATACTATTTAAGAACTATAATTCCGCTGCTTGTGAAAATTTCGGTGAAAAAATAATTTTTAGACATTTTGTGTTTTAAAAATTGTTTTATTTCGGTTATTAACACTTACTAGTTGACCCGCTCGGCGTTGCCAGGGCTCGTGATAAAACCTTAAATGAACCCCAAATAAAAAATACTGATAATTAGTGATAAAAATTCTCGCAAGAAAACATTAATAAAAAAACTTTTGTTGTCCAAACTTGTTGAAATTTTTAATGGTTATAAATATAAAAGTTTTACAACCCATGTAAATATTACGTCAGATTTATTAGTATCTGGTTGTAAAATAAATATGTTTTCTTCCCCAGAAAACGACCCTTTTTCAAATTCTATAGAAGTGAAGAACTTCCCCCTCCTATTTACCTTTCCAGCCTTCAAAAAAGTGAAAGCGCATCACTTCCCTTTCCCCTTTGTTCACCCCTCTCAAAAAAAAAAAAAGCAGGTGGGCGAATGGATGCTCCCTCCAGGAAGGGGAATAAAAATAGAATGAAGTGGAATTTAGAAGGAGTATTTCCTAGGGGTAGGGTTGTGAGCAGTCAAGGCCAATAGGTGAACTATTCTTTCCCCAACCGTCTTGATTATTCTTAATTCTATTTCCTGCTTTATCCACGCTTCAAAAATAGTTGAGACATGCGAAGTAAAGTCGAATTTGCACTGAAAAATTAAGACTTTTGCTTCTCGCTTTAATATATTATATGCTCAGAGATAAATATTGAGCACATTTAATATATTTTTTTAAATACTTATACTAAAACTTTGAAAATTTTATATATTATATAAAGTGTGTGTCAAATGACTGTGTATAATTTTGATGCAAAAATATTGATATTAGGGTATAAAAGTCCCCCCCCCCCTCCCTTCTCTCTCTCTCTCTTTTTTTCCGACAATCGTATTTTTTTCTCAATAACTTAAATTGCTCTACAGCTTTGAAATTTTTATAAATTATTTTATTTAATATACTTAAAATTATGACAGTGTTTTGAACTTTGTATTCGATTTAATCATAATTCCTCTGCTAGGAAAAATTTGGTGAAAAAATATTAATTTTTAGATAGTTTGTGTGTTTTTTAAAAAATATTTAATTTATCTTTTGCTCAGAGATAAATTTTGAGCACATTTCCTTTTTTTAAATATTTATTTTTCTACTAAAGCTTTAAAATTTTTTTATATATTATATAAAACATATATCTCATGACCGTCTATAATTTTGGTGGAGAAATATTGATATTTAGGGTATAAAAGAAGTGTTTGAAAAAAAAAAAAATCGACATTTTTTTTTTTTTTTTTTTTTTTTCCAAAATTTTAGATTGTTTTTCAATTTTGAAATGTTAAATAAATTATATTTACGTAGTTTGTGTTATATTTTGGTGTATTCACAATGATTTGTAGGATATAAAGGGCTCATTTTTTTTCAGTTTAAACAACTTTATACCTGGTTACAAATTATTTTAATTAGCACTTAAAATTATCCCAGTTTTTGAAATATATGTAAGATTTGATAATCATGATTCCGTTGCTTGGGGGCAGTAACGAATTTTATCAAATTAAAAAACCACTCGGATATAATAGTAATCTAAAATGGAGGCAATAATATATTATGTCAATTGGTTTGCTTAGCTCAGCTGAGACCGGCAGCGTCACGTGACTTCTCTAAATTGGAGAAGCGCGGAAGCCCGTCTTTCTCGTTAGCCCCGATATTAGTGTTTATGACGTCAGTTGAAACGGATCTGATGTGCGTAACTATGCATAGCAACATTTTTTCAACGCTTTTTTTTCTTTTAATATCATGGCGCGCCGTTTAAGGTCGTTATTAATTTTTAAATTAATGAAATAACTAATAAATGGGTAAAACATCATTAAAAATACAGATAGATGTCGAATAAAATTCTCTCGATGACATAACAAAACAAACAAGTGTAACGCATCTGATGTCAGTTGAATGTGACGTCATGGTAACGCACTTTTCCCCCCTACATTTTGGCGACAGTTTTTTTTCTTTTTGGATAGTGGTAGCGTGACCTACGTTATACGTGGTAGACGGGATAACTATAAATACCCACGGGACGGGATAAATACCCACTTTTTTATAACATCATTATAAAATACCCCGATGCAGTGACATTGCTTACTTAGCCATTTTACACAATTTGATTTTCAAATGTTTAATTGATGTTATTTAATCAATCACGAAAACAGTTGATAGCTCTTTCGACAGCAGTTGATTCGTCCTTAAAATACCTCAGTGAAAGGAAAATGAATGGAAACCCAATTGCAGCAGATCGCCACTGATCCCTTAATTATAATTCATTCTTCTGTAATAATTTTAGAGTTAATCAAATTAGTGTGTTTTTAGAGTTTGCGGTGTCAGAACGGGGGTTGGCGAGCGTAGCTCGTAAAGGGCAAAGCCTCCTAGTATAAAAAAGAAATAAAACGCTAATAGGCAATGATGTAATTAATAATGCGAATAGGGGTTGTTAATAAAGAAGGGGAGAGACGGGGGAAACTACTTTTTTTTTTTTAATATCGCATTTAGTCCACATGACAGGTGTTATTATGACAGAGTATAACAAATATCCGAAAAAACGAAACAATAGACCGGTAAATTTTTACTTTATAAAAAACATTTTTTTTTTCGAAATTGAAATTTATTTGGATTTATTAAAGAAAGGATAAAGCGTTTTGAAAGGAATATTAAACGAAACTTTTTGTGCGATCTTCGATCACACTTACCCGCTTTTTTTTTTTTTTTTTTGACTAATATCTATAAAGTAATCAAACATCCTCAATTTTCGGGGACGCAGTTTACGTTTGGAGGATCTGCTCCAGTCTTTTGATTAAAAAATCTTATTAAGTCTATAAAAAGAGACAAAGTTTTAAAAATAAAAAAAATTGAAAGCTTCGAAGTTGAAACATTTTTGTATTTTGGCCACCTTACTGATATTAAACTATAACTTAGATTAATGTAATTAAAATTTGCTTTATTGGCAAGAAAAAAAAAGCTATTGGCGAAAAAAAAAATGCTATTGGCGAGATATGCGTCCGACGAAGTTAAAAGTACTTTATAATCTAATTTTTCAAAATAATACAATCTCATGAAAATAATGGAAATAACATCATTAGTGGATTCTAATACGGAAGATTAACTAAGATTATGTGAAGAGTTGCATATCCTGTGATGGTTGGCGCGATTGGCAAAGAAATCCAAAATGACGCCAAAAGCGTGTGACGTCACGTAGATAAAGTCCACTCCAAAATCTGCCCCAAATGCTGAAGATGGCAGCAACCACATCAAACATTTATCGTCAAAAACAACTCGCCAAAAGAAACCAGCACAGGATACGGAAGTCTTTCCAAGATTATCATACGTAATATCAGAAAAAGCGTAAAAAACCTATACCTTGTTCTTGTATGGCAGTGCCTTTTCCTTGGTGCGTTTCTTGTACCAATTCAAATTCATTATGTGAAAAATTCCAAAAAATCTCGCTGTTATAAACCACCAGTTTTTTTTTAATATATGTAAAATATTGTATGCTGTTGATTGCTAATTTTCAAGTCTACAATTTAAAATAATTTTGTAAAATGTCTATTATAAAATTACAGATAAAAACTACTCTAAAAATGCCAACAAACGTTTTCGCATTGAACAAAAAGAGACGCAAAATTCAAAGTACCGTTGCCAAATCATGATTTGCAATTTTGAAAATACAGCTAGATTGTAATGACAAAGTTTAGATTAATAATTTCAATCGTGATTCTTATTTCTTTTGATTCTCATTAAATTCCGGTCGGAAAAATGCCAAAATATTTAAAGTAGACAATCTATTTTCGAGGGTGTATTGGAGTTTTTTTAAAATATGGGCTTTGGTATAATTCGAACTTAAGAAAGTGCGATTTTGCGGCAAATTTTATAAACAATCATGAAAGTGAAATAGCGACTAATGAAAAAATTTCTAATCTTATATGGCTTTGTTGCTTTCATTGTTGTATTTGCATGCGCAGACGACTCCAATTCTGTAAGTTATTTTTCGTTGCATGGCAACTGACTTAGTTTGTTGTTGTTCTAGAAATGTCATCCGTGAGAGAGTTGGCAAATTATATCTATACTATTATATAAAGAGGAAACGGTGACTGACTGACTGACTGACTGACTCATCAACGCCCAGCCGAAACTACTAAAGTCAGGGTCACGCAATTTGGACTGTAGATTGCTGTTATGGCCTAGGCAAGCAATAACAAGGGATTTTTGAAAAAAGGGGGGTTTGAATGTTTTAGGTCATTTTGCCATATCTCAGCAGCAGTTATAGGTAAGAGCTTGAAATTCCAGAAAACAAATCTATTAAAAAAAATGATTAAACACCTATTTCAGTGATTTTAGAAATTCCCCCCCAGAAGGGGGTTAAGGGGGGGGGTCGAACGTTTTAGCTCATTTCGCTATACCTCAGCAGCAGTTATAGGTAGGAGAGCGAAAATCAGGAAAACAAAGCTAATAAAAATGATTAAACACGTATTTCAGCGATTTCAGAAATTCCCCCCCCCGAAGGGGGTTAAAGGGGGTGGTCGAATGTTTTAGGTCATTTCGGAATATCTCAGCAGCAGTTATAGGTAGGAGCGCGTAAATAAGGAAAATAAATCTACTAAAAAAATTATTAAACATATATTTCAACGATTTTAGAAATTCCCCACCCAAAGGGGGTTAAAGGGGGGTTCGAATGTTTTAGGTCATTTTGCTATATCTCAGCAGTAGTTATAGGTAAGAGCTTGAAATTCCAGAAAACAAATCTACTAAAAAAATGATTAAACACCTATTTTAGCGATTTTAGAAATTCCCCCAGAAGGGGGTTAAGGGGTGGTCGAATGTTTTAGCTCATTTCGCCATACCTCAGCAGCAGTTATAGGTAGGAGAGCGAAAATCAGGAAAACAAAGCTACTAAAAATGATTAAACACGTATTTCAGCGATTTCAGAAATCCCCCCCCCCACGAACGGGGTTAAAGGGGGTTGTCGAATGTTTTAGGTCATTTCGGCATATCTCAGCAGCAGTTATAGGTAGGAGCGCGTAAATAAGGAAAATAAATCTACTAAAAAAATTATTAAACATATATTTCAACGATTTTAGAAATTCCCCACCCGAGGGGTTAAAGGGGGGTGGTCGAATGTTTTAGGTCATTTCGTCATATCTCAGCAGCAGTTATAGGTAGGAGAGCGAAAATCAGGAAAACAAATCTACTAAAAAAATTATTAAACATGTATATCAGTGATTTTAGAAATCCCCCCCGAAGGGGTTAAAGGGGGGTGGTCGAATGTTTTAGGTCATTTCGCCATATCTCAGCAGCAGTTATAGGTAGGAGCGCAGAAATCAGGAAAGCAAATCTACTAAAAAAGGATTAAACATGTATTTCAGCAATTTTAGAAATTCCCCTCCCGGAGGTGGTTAAAGGGGTGTCGAATGTTTTGGGTCATTTTGCTATATCTCAGCAGCAATTTTAGTTAAGAGCACAAAAATCAGGAAAACAAATCTACTAAAAACATGATTAAACATGTATTTCAGCGATTTTAGAAATTCCCCTCCCGGGGGGGGGTTAAAGGGTGGTGGTCGAATTTTTTGTCATTTCGCCATATCTCAGCTTTTATGTAGGAGGGCGAAATTAATTAAAAAACAAATCTACTAAAAAATTGGTTAAACACGCATTTCGGCGATTTTGGAAATTCCCCCCAGAAGGTGGTTAAAGGGGTATTCAAAAGTTTTGGGTCATTTCACCATATCTCAGCAGCAGATTTAGGTAGCGCGAAATTCGGGAAAACAAATGTACTAAAAAATTACATTGTCTACCCGTGCAAAGCCGGAACGGGCCCGCTAGTCTTAAATAAAGTTTTAGTTTGAAATATCGTTTTTATTTGGAGTCAGATAAAATAAAATAAAAGTCCTTCCGGCCTGTACCGGGAGGAAAAGGTAGCTTTCCTATATCTTCGTTTTAAAATTTTAGCTAATGTTACTCGAAAACAGCAAGCTAAAATGCAAAGAAAACGTTTACAAAAGATTCGTTAATACTGAATTTGAATAAGAAATTCGCCAAATTATTGAGCAATAGCCAAATTGGCTTCATTTATGAAGACTTATTTTGGTCGCCAAATTTGGCGATATTTCGCAAAATGTGTCCAAGTTTGGCGAGAATTTGGCGCTAACGGATATGAATATATAGCTTTATGCGTAATGATTGGGAAAATAATTACAACAATGAAAGAAAATAATTTGCGAGAAACCGCGTTCACTAAAACTCATAAATTAATCGTTGGTTTTTTGTAATGTGCTGTCGTGTTTCAAAATGTCAGCCACCCTAGAATTTCAAACTGCTCTATCTCAGCCATTTTTTAAGATAGAGATAAAACAAAAAATGCTCACGAATCCTTGTATCAAGGCATAACACTTAATTAAAAAATAAATTTTAATTTTTAACTTTTTCGTATATTTATTTTAGTTTTAAAAGTTTCAGTGGCCGCCATCTTGAAACAAGATAGCGGACCAAGCTGGCCAACGAACTCGGTCGAGGCATTGGTGAGCTTAATACACCCAATTAGTTTGATCAAAATTAATTTATAAATACGAGCGTTATCGTATGACATAGATCAGATATATATATATATATATGTCTGGGGGTCATGATCGGTGAAAATATATCGAAATTTTCCGGAATTGCTTTCCTACGAACGGGTGCAATAGGTAGCTTTATACTTTTAGGTAGCTTTCAATACAAAAATGTATAAAGCTACCTATTGCAGCCGTTTTAGGTAGCTTTCAATACAAAAATGTATAAAGCTACCTATTGCAGCCGTTTTAGGTAGCTTTCAATACAAAAAAGTATAAAGCTACCTATTGCAGCCGTTCGGAGGAAAGCAGTTCCGGAAAATTTCGATATATTTTCACCGATCATGACCCCCAGACCCCAAAACCACCCTCCGTTCAAATGTTGATTTATATATATAGATATATCCATATATATATATAGAGATATATCCATATATATATATATATATATATATATATATATATATCTGACCTATGTCATACGATAACGCTCGTATTTATAAATCGATTTTGATGAAACTAATTGTGTGTATTAAGGTCACCAATGTCTCGACCGAGTTCGTTGGCCAGCTTGGTCCGCCATCTTGTTTCAAGATGGCGGCCACTTAAAGATTTAATAAATATTTAAAACTAAAATAAATATACAAAAAAGTTAAAAATTTAAATTTATTTTTTAATTACGTGTTAGGCCTTGATAGAAGGATTCCAGAGCAGTTTTTGGTTTACCTCTATCTTAAAAAATGGCTGAGATACAGCAGTTTGAAATTCTAGGGTGGCTGACATTTTGAAACAAAACAGCACATTAACGCGATTACTCGCAAATTATTTTCTTTCATTGTTGTAATAATTTTCCCAATCATACGCGTAAAACTATATATTCATATACGTTAGCGCCAAAATTGGCGACATTGGCGACAAAATTAACAAAATTTGTGACATTTGGCGAAATATCGCCAAATTTGGCGACCAAAATAAGTCTTTATAAATGAAGCCAATTTGGCTATTGCTTAATAATTTGGCGAAATTCTTATTCAAATTCAGTATTAACGAATCTTTTGTAAACGTTTCTTTGCATTTTAACTTGCTGTTTTCGTGTAACATTAGCTAAAATTTTAAAACGAAGATATAGGAAAGCTACCTTTTCCTCCCGGTACAGGCCGGAAGGACTTTTTTGTATTGAAAGCTACCTAAAATGAATAAGTTAAGTACGACTTAATGAAATAATATTTAGGGAGATACTTCTGAGATTACTGTTGACCCGGACGTGATATTTAATAAAAAGAAAACTGCCCAGTTAAACTGAGGGCATTGAGCTCACAGGCTATTCACACTAATTGTATACTATGCTATTTGTTGAAAGAATACTGCCACTCGAAAAATAAAGAAATCGACAATATATTAAGGGGGGGGGGGATAAGCACCCGTTCCCACCCTTTATACTTAACCAATAAACCCCCAAAATCTAATCAGGCAAGCGCCTTACCACAATGAATTTATACACAAAATTTGAAAAAAATCGGATAATTTTGCTTGAAAAACCCATTTATCTAAATTAAGTGAGGTGAGCCCCCCCCCACTCCCCCTTTTATACTTAACAAATGAAAACCCAAAACTAATCAGGCAAGTGCCTTACCACAATGAATCTATATACAAAATTTGAAGAAAATGGGATAATTCTGCATGAAAAACCCATTTATCTAAAATAAGGGGATTAGCCCCCCCGTTTACCCCCCTTTATACTTACCCAATGAACACCCAAAACTAATTAGGGAAGTGCCTTATCACAATGAGCCTATGTACAAAGTTTAAAGAAAATCTGATAATTCTGCATGAAAAACCCATTTATCTAAATTAAGGGGGGGGGGTAGACCCCCGTTTCCCCTCTTTATACTTATTCAATGAACCCCCAAAACTAATCAGGGAAGTGCCTTATCACAATGAGCCTATATACAAAATTTGAAGAAAATCGGATAATTCTGCATGAAAAACCCATTTATCTACATTAAGGGGGTTATCCCCCCCGTTTCCCCCCTTTATACTTAACTAATGAACTCCCAAAAATAATCAGGGAAGCACCTTATCACAATGAACCTATATACGAAATTTGGAGAAAAACGGATACTTCTGCATGAAAAAACCCATTTATCTAAATTAAGGGGGAGTTAGCCCCCCCCTTTCCCCCCCTTTATACTTAACCAATGAACTCCCAAAACTAATCAGGGAAGCGCCTTGTTAGAATGAACCTGTAAACAAAATTTGAAGCAAAACGGATAATTCTATCACGAGTTATCGCGTTACGTACATACATACATACATACAGAACGGGCGGGCACATTAGCTCTCAGGCTTTGATAGCCTGTGAGCTGCTAAAAAGGTACTGTTTTGATTTATTTCTTTTTATAACTATGGAACTGTTAACTAAAAAGTGCTCGCCTGTTAGAGCCAATTTTACTAAAACTTACAATGCATTAACGAATTTATTAAAAGATGAGAATCCTAAGGAGGAAAACATTAAATTTATGTTTGCCATAATTTATGATCGCTTAGTAAATTTAGACAATGAGATTAGTAATTACTTATTAGAACATTCCGATATGGAAAAATACGAAAATGAATGCAACGCCACAGAGGAATGTAATGAAAAAATGGGTAAAGCTAACGTGAGCACGGAAATTTATTTGGAGAAATAATTAAAAGCACAGTATGCGAATTCGGTAACTTCTTCTCATGTAACAAAAAAGAAATTAAAATTGCCAAAAATAGAGCTGGTGAAATTTAGCCTAGAAATAAAAGATTGGCTTTCTTTTTGGAGCCAATTCAAAAGGATTCATGAAGATGATGACATTGAAAATGAGGATAATTTTCAATATTTAATTCAGTGCATCAGCGAGGGCACAAGAGCTCGAGAAATAATTGACAGTTTTCCGCCAACTAGCGACAGTTATGAAAAAGGCGATTGAAAGTTTGAAATCACGGTTTGGGCGCGACGAACTCTTAATTGAATTTTATGTCAGACAACTTCTTAAGCTAGTTGTACAAAATGCCACAGAGGCTAAGAATAAGATGAACACTGGTAAATTGCATGATAAGTTAGAATCATATCTAAGAGCTTTAGAGTCGATAGGCTTAACTTCAGATAAGTATTCTGCAATGATTTTTCCCCTTGTGGAACCTTGTATTCCGGAAGAAATATTCAGAGTATGGTTAAGAAATCCTGGCAGTATTACAAATGATTCTTCTAATAATGCTTACAGTGAAAAATTAAGAAATTTATTATCCTTTTTGAAAAAGAAAGTTGAAGGTGACGAACGAATTCGTTTGGCAAAATCTAGTTTTGTAAATGAATATCGCCAACGTAAAGAGAAATCGCAACATTTTGTGCAACCACTGCTAATGACTTGTTCTCATGAACAATTGAACAAGTAATATAAAAAAAAATAAGTCAATTCCTACTTTTTAATCATAAATATATAAAATAAACCCGTGCAGCATTAATGTCCTACGTTATCTTTATTGAACATTTTTTTATAATCATCGTTGCGGTATTTTATTTTTGTGGCATCACTAATTTAAGGAAAATCTTTTATTTCATTTATGAAAACAATGGGAGAATTTTTTTTCTCCCATATAAAACTAAAATTAATTAATTAAAACTAATTAATGAATTAATATTTGAAAAAACTGTATTAACATAAAGTGTCATCCTCTTCAAGTTTAAAAAAATGTATTTGAACTTGAGTGGATGAATAGAAAATATTTTATTAACGATTGAAAATGTGAACAAGATATATAAATATATAGAGAGTGTGAGCTAATAGTAGGAATTTAATGATGCATGAAATAGCATTACTATTACATAAAACGTTATTGCAGAACTATTTCAGTAAAAATTTTACCTTTTCAAACCGACGTTTCCAATTCTCTTCTCTTTGTGTTAGTAGCTCAATACAATGTGCAACCCACTGCTAATGACTTGTTCTCGGGAACAATTGAAAAAAAGAAAATAAACATTTCTTGTGTATTTTGTGACAAATTACACGATAGTAGAGAATGCTTTAATGCTCAGAAACTTAATTTAGAACAAAAACAAGAAATTTTACGAAGCAAAAAGTGTTGTTTTCTATGTTTTAAGATTAGACACCGTTCAAAATTTTGCAAAATTTACATGAAATGTGTTTTATGTAGCAAAAGACATTCAGTTTTGATGTGTCCTGAATTACCAATTAACAAATCGCCAGAAAAAAATCCCGATTCTGCGAGTCAAAATCAGTTTGTCGAGTCATTGTGCTCCAGAAGAGGTGTTACTCCAAACATTGATTGTTACATTGAAATCAAAAGGTAAAGAACGTCAAGCCCGAGTTTTAATTGATAGTCATTCTCAACAGTCCTAAATCCTAGAAAATACTGCAAAAAATCTGGGTCTTGATCCAGTAGGAAAGAAAAGGTTTATACATTCATTGTTTGGTGGATTTAATACCCGTGAAAGGAATCATAATCTCTTTAAGGTAAACCTTGAATCCCTCAGTAGAAAAATTTCCTGTGATATAGAGTGCTTGATCAACCAAAAAATTGTAGTAAAATTCACAGGCTACAAAAAGGATCGTGGAATAAGGAATTACAAGAAAAGAAGATATGGATTACAGATTATGGAAAAGATTGTCCTGATATAGACCTGCTAATAGGAGTAGATTTTTGCTGACAACTGTTTACTGGAAAAATGCATAAACTTAAGTGTGGTTTGATTGCAAGAGAAACGTATTTAGGTTGGTTAGTCATGGGTAAACTACCTGGAGAAAAGTTCGATTGTTCTGTAACCAACATTATAACTTTATTGTTTATAAAAAATGCCTTAGTAGCAAATCTCTGGGAAATGGATATTTTAGGTATTAAGGATCCTGTTGAAACAAAGTCCAGAGAAGAATTGGAAGCAGCTGCTTTAGAGCATTTTAAGAACACCTTTTCACTTGAAAAAATGGCCGTTATGAGATCCATTTACTTTGGACAGAAACAAACCATGATTTAAACGATAACAGGGACATTGCTGTGAAAAGATGTATTTCAAAGTCTCTGACGCTTAAACGTGAAGAAAAATTTGATGACTATGATGCCGTGTTCAAAGACTGGGAAGAATCGGGATAATATAAGTAGTACTTGAAGAAGAACTCAAAAATCCCTCTCACTACTTTCCTCATAGACTCATCTTCAAGGAGAATTCCACAACTAAAATTAGACATGTATTTGATGCCTCCTGTCATGAAAAGGGACACCCGTCCTTGAATGACTGTCTCGAAAAAGGACCGAACCTTTTAGAAGAAATTCCGCTTATATTAATGAGGTTCCGAAAGGACAAGATTGGAGTAGTTGCAGATATCAAAACAGCATTCCTCCAAATATCTGTCACAAAAGAAGACTGCGATTTCTTCGTTTTTTATGGTGGGAGGACTTTGAAAAAAGACAAATGAGTGTGTTCCGGCGCGCAGTGTCGTTTTTGGTCTTTCATGTAGCCCGTTCCTATTAGCTGCTGTGTTACATCATCACATTCAAGAAAGTCCAATCGAGGTGCAAGAGACAGCCGATATCTTAAAGAGATCATTTTATGTAGACAAGTGCGTAACCTCTTTACCAAATGAAGAAAAATTGCAAACATTCATTCAGCAATCGAGAAGTTTATTAGAAAGAGCTTGCTTTGATCTTACAGGTTGGGAATATTCTTCCTTTTACAAAATAACGAGTTCAGAGAAGCCCATATCTGTATTGGGATTACTACGGGATAAAAATGACGATAGTCTTTTTTGTGATCTAACATCAGTTAAAGAATTAAAGACCAGTGTGACAAAGAGAAGTGTTCTATAGACTGTTCGTAAAATATTCGATCCTCTTGGATTTTTATGCCCAGTGACAGTTATTCCCAAGCTTATTATACAAGATACTTGGAATCTAAAAATAGGATGGGACGCGGAACTGCCAGAAGAAATCCGGAATAAATTTGAAGACTGGAAGAGAGATTTATAGAACTACTTTCAAGTGTTAAAATCCCCCGATGTCTTGATATATGCAAAGATAATACAAAAAAGGCCTTCACGTTTTTACAAATGCCTGCAAATTTGCATATATTGCTGTTGTATTCCTTAGGAGAGTTGAGAGAGAAATTAAAACGGTGCATTTCATTCAAGCGAAGAGTAGAATAGCTCCTTTGCATAAGATAACGATTCCCAGGCTTGAATTGCTTGGATGCTGCATTGGAGCGCGACCTGCTCATTCTGTAATAAAAGGTTTATATTTGCAAGGTATCCCTACTACTTATTGGACAGATTCCTCTACAGCTCTAAGTTGGATAAGAAGAGATGAATACTGGTGAGTCTTTGTTAACAACCGAGTAAAAGAAATTCGAACTCTATCCAGTGCGGAATCCTGGCAACACGTACCTGGGAATCACAATCCTGCAGATTTACCCTCAAGGGATGCTCAATTAAAGCTTATTTAAAATCCAAATGGTGGGAGGGACCCACTTGGCTACGGTGTCATGAAGCGTCATTTTCTTAACATTAGGGAGGATTCAGAAGTCACACAATCATTACAATTCCAAACAGTAATAAATATATCTATTATTTGATATGATTGAGAAAAAAATCACGTTAGATTTACTTATCTGACTATCATTAGTATTTATTCTAAAACTTAACCCTCTAGCCGCGGGCGATGTTTCCATTTTCTTATATAAAACCGCGGCCTAATGTTTATTCGTCACTTATAATAGTTATAAGGATTGAATGTCACCGGAATTTACAAACAGATTTATTTCCAAATAAATAAAAGCAGTTTTTTCATGTGACATTATAAACACAAAGTTTTATTTCAAAATTCCGGTGGGAACGTGGCATTTATGGATTCAAAATATTTCAAAAACCGCAGAACTTTTAGAATGACCTAATAAACGAAATGATATATATTGTAATTTGTAAACGAATATCTCTATTTCTAAATAAAAGAAGATAGATTCAACGAAGAAATAGAATCTCCTGATGCTTAAGAGCTTAAATACTATAAAAATTATAGGGAACGTCGAAATAGCGTTCCCCGCGGAATTGTATAGAATAAGTGAAACGCGATAGGAGCGTTACCCGCGGCTGGAGGGTTAATTACAACAACAAAAATAATATGCAAAATAAAATATCATTCACTTAATCTTCAAACCATTATTAAATAAAAACACAGACAAATATCTCCACTAAGTGCTCATAAGCTCATAGAATATAACAAGCGGTATACTCGGTGTTGTTCATTTAAAGTTAGCTAAAATGTTTAATTCTAAAAGTATGAGCATGATGTTAAACATTTTAAAGTCCATTGCTTAGACCATAGACTGTAAAATTGATTGATGGACTTCTAAGGAACGCTTTCTTAAAAATGAAATAAGTTATTTTGTTTACTTATTATCCCGATATATGAGCCCCTAACTATCACACCGTTCGCAGAAACTGGCTGAAATTTTGGTTTTAAGTATTTTGAGGTATGCGCTCAAGAATCGTATGAAAAACAACAGTTAAATTCTAACAGTTACGGTTACAGTGATAAAATTTTGAAAATTTCAAATGGAAACACCTATTTTTTTTTATTGGAATGTGATCTTCATAGTGAAAAACCATAAAAAGCGTTGAAACTACACTGTAAAAAATGATTGTCAAATTCACTGCATTTATTCCAGTAAATCGCAACGTAATATTTCCGTATGTAAAAATACCGCAAATATAACAGTAGATTTAACCAGCGTTTTCGCTTTCAAAATCCTTTCATGCGAACAACCAATCAGATCACATCATTCATTTTCTAATCGGCGCCTGCGCGCAAAGACATTTTACTAGCATGATCTGCGCAAGGAACTTCTATTCAAAAGTATGTGCTCTTTCCCGCTCGACGGCGAAAGCGAGCAAAATGGTGTGTTTCTTGACTTACGCTTAGGAGCCTGCATTGTTTATATATCAGTGTTTAATTACAAATGGTATTTTATATTTGTATTAGATTAGATAAACGTAAGCTTGTAATTCTAGTCCAATTATCTAAAAAAAAATATATATATATATATTATCTAAATTCTTCTCGCCCTTCAGAATTGAAATGTTTCTTTTTTTAGTACTACAAATATACTCTCTCTATATATAATGTATTTAAACATAGTATTATAATGAATATTTGATGTCTCAGTTTTGCCACATTAAAAAAATTCCTATTAATAAATTCTGAATTCTTATATATATCATATACAAAGCAGTAAAGAAATGTTTTATATGGGATTGAATTTCTATACATAAAATAATGAATTCCAATGTTTTTCAAACAAGCTATGAACTTTATGACTATTCTAATAGTCATCTAAAAATGAAAGTTGATTAAAATCAATGATTTAAAAAAAAATATGGCTTTTAAAATTACAGCAGCTATTGTGATAATTTGTACGGAAATAGGACTGTTAAAATTACAGAACTTTTTGTGGTAATTTGTACGGAAAAATGGCTGTGAAATTTACTACATTTATAACCGTTGAAATGACGGAAAATATGCGATCAAATTTACATCGATTTTTACTGCTATTTTTACGTAAAAACAGCTGGCAACATTGCTGCCTGCAGTTTTTGCCGTAAATTTGACGGATTTTTTTTTTTACAGTGTATACCTATAACACGAAAATTGCCTGCGCTAGAGAGACTAAGAAGAAAAGTGAAAACAACCAATAAAGGACAGAGAAGCAACAGAAAGTAAAACATTTTATTATTCAGTGCTATCCACCATCTGCCGCATACAATGTGTCTTCGTGTGTGACGTGGAAAATTTGTGAAACAAAATAAAATGTTTTGTTTTCCGTTGATTCTCTGTCCTTATTCGTTGTTTTCACTTTTCTTCTTAGTCTGTCTAGCGCCGGCAATTTTCGTGCTACAGGTACCGTTCCAACGCTTTTTATTATTTTTCACTATGAAGATCACATTCCAATAAAAAAAATAGGTGTTGCCATTTGAAATTTTCAAAATTTTGTCACTGTAACCGTATCTGTTAGAGTTTAACTGTTATTTTTCATACGATTCTTGAGCGCATACCGCAAAATACTTAAAACCAAAATATCAGTCAGTTTCTGTGAACGGTGTGACAGTTAAGGACTCATATATAGGGACTTTTTTATAATCACCTAGTATATATGTAATAATAATAAAAAAAAATTCGCCATTTTACCTTAATTTATTCCAAATTCTTACAATTCTACCTTTTCCCCCTGTCTTTTAATAATATATTAAATATCATTTATATTTTAATTTCATATTTTTAATCAACATATTCTTTTAATTTTTATTCTAAAAATCTTATTCTATTAAATGCAACACTTCTTGTAAAAAACACCTGTTTTATTTCTTCATATTTTGAGACATTGAACTTTTATTTCTTTGGAACATTTTGTAATACCATTTTTATCTTTTGTTAAAATTATCATTCGATATCATATGATTCATTTCAACTCCCGCCTAAACTTTTTCACTTTTTTAAATTTCACCCTAAAGGAAAGAGTTGCGACATGACGTCAATGGCACCTCCCTCATGACCCACTTTTTCAACCATTGGCGAGCAAGTCCCGCCCTTACCACCCCCTTTTTTCGTCCTAACACAGATTTTGTTGGCTCCTTAGAGCGCGCCTTGTAACTTTGGGCTAATTTTTTAAATATTTATACCGCATACATTGACTTGGAAGACAGATTTTTACGCTGTTTTGATTGTCAAATAAACCCGGTCGCTGGACAAGTTCACTTTATTTGTCGATAGATTTTCTTCAATCAATTTTAATACATCTAATCGGGTCTCAAGCTTCTATTGAAGTTGCGTTTACGTGGAGTTGTGCATTAATATAATTTGTATGGAATAAACTGTTGATCTCAAATCCAGTCTCCTAAATGTCTTGGAGAAACACCTTTAGAACTGTTTTGCCACTGCTCAGCTCGATTATAAGACTGCAAATAAATATTACTACTATTGCTTACACTAAGAGTGTGATTTATATCAGCCTGTGATTTATATCAGCCATTTAGTTAAAGGTCTGTGACATAGTCAGCGCTTGTCTTGAAATAAACTTTCATTGACTTCGGCGACTTCAACATCTGTCTTCTCAACCAATGCTGCATTAAAAACAGGATTCAGGGTCTGATCATACTGATAAAGTCCTATATATAATTTAATATTATATATATATATATATATATATATATATATATATATATATATATATATATATTGTTGATGGACAATCTAGAAAACGTATGAAATGTAAACAACTATATTTGAGTTTTCAACTAGAAACCAGGGCTGCGGAGTCGGAGTCGGAGTCAGGCCTATTTTTTGGACAAAAGAGTCGGAGTCGGAGTCACTAAAAACAGGCCGACTCCGACTCCGACTCCAGCTTGTTTTTTAGACAGTTCGAAGTGAAATTAAACCAATTCTATGTAATTTTAACTTAAACTGAATTATTATTTTATATTTGGATTATATATACAAGGAAACCCAGGTTAAACAGGCCCAATATACTGTCCAGTTTACAGCGTATATGAAAACTGCTTTTAATTGAAATCTCTAGTTTATATTTTATAATTGTATGCAGTACTTTCTCTCGGTTTTTGGAGTTTGCAGAACCCGAGGTAATGCGAAAATTGGAAGTTTCTGCTTTAGAGTCCACAGAATCCGAAATATCATTGTAATAGAAAAAGTTTCCCTTTTGTTTTCTTGTTTCTCAGATTCTTCAGGCCTGTAGAACTAGTAGTAATGCTGAAATTGTAGTAAATTTTCTCCCCTATTTTCGTGTACATAGACCTCCCCCCCCCCCCCGAAAAAAAAAGTGACATTATAATTTTTTTCTTCAGTCTGCAGTACTCAAAATAATGATGAAATAGTGAAATTTCTGTTATGTTTCTCCTTTCGATATTCAGCTCTTGCAGACCCGAAATAAAGCCAAAATTATAAAGTTAATGCAGGAAATACAAAATATTCCTCTTTATTTTTCTTCCCTTACATCGGAATTTTTCGGGTCTGGAAGATACAATAACTCCAAAATTGCAGCATTTTGCATTTTCTTTTCCAGGTCAGCGGGATCTGAAATAGTAAAATTTCCATTTTATTTACTTCTTTAGATTTCACTATTTGGATTTTTCGGGTCTGCAGGACCCAAAATTGTACAATTAATAATGCTAAAAATATAAAAATTCTTCCCCTTTTTTACGAAGCCGCGAGAACAGAATTAATGCTAAAATAGTAAAATTTTCATTTTTATTTTTCTTGCATTCCAACGTAATTTTTCGGGTTCTGGAGACCCCAACTGATACTTAAATTATAAAATTTTCGCCTCCTATTTTGGGGGTCTGCAGAAATAGATATAAAACCAAAATTAAACATCCTTTCACCCATATTTTGGTGAAAAAAGGTGAAACTTTTTATACTAAAATACTGTCACGCGTTTGCCGCTGCAGTAAATGAGTCCTAATCTTGACTACCTATCACAGCTTATACCCATAATTCATCCAAAAATATACACATCATACACTTCAAGGTCAAACAGGAATGTAACAGCAGGTTGCAGTGTTGCCAGTTGAGTTTTTTTAATTCTGATTTCTTGATTGCTGCCATTTTTTTAAAATAGTAATATTTCCTTTATTTAATGACAAATTTAATAAAGCGGCTAAACACAAACTCAAAACAAATGACAGCAATAAAGCAATCTGTATAATAGGAATCAACAGGCAATACTAGTACTTTAGACGTCCCGGAGTCGGAGTCGGTTCCTTTAAAATTTCAGGAGTCAGAGTCGGAGTCGGAGTCGGCCATTTTCCCCACCGACTCCGCAGCCCTGCTAAAAACCATTTTCACAAATGTTCTGTACGCCGCACAGTGCAGTATATTATCCGGATAGCCCGGGATAAATGCCCTGGAATTAAAAAAAATCCCTGACGGCTCGGCCTACTGGCACAGATAAATTTAGAAGACGCAGACCGTGGGCGCCTGTTTGTGTGGAATTTCAGAAGAAATGATCTTTTCGCCATGATGTGGCAGTTGGGACCGCCCACTTAGAAATCTACTTGTGTCTGTAGGCGGAGCCGGCAAAGATTTTTTGTTTTTAATTTTTTTTTTTTTTTTTTTGCTGTAAGGGTTGGTTCTACAAAAAAATTGTCAATATAAAAGTTGTAGATAATATTAAGAGGATTTATAATAATTTTAAGCGGATTTGATATCTTGTGAATTCACAAAGTTATGATTTTTTTTCTTCTTAAACCTCTATTTCCTCCCCCCCTTGAGGCCATTTTTAATGATATCAAAAATCTGTTATACATAAATTTTTGGCTATTTTCCTAGAAGTAATAATAACTTTAAACGGATTCGATACCTATCATAATTAAGAAGTTATGGGGTTTTTCTGTTTTCACAAAAAGCCCCCTATATTTTTCCCCTTTGGTTCGATTTTGCCCATTAACGAACTTGACCGAGATTTTATGCCACTTGATTTTATGTATCAGTTTGGAAGATATTTGTGCAGAATTATTGAAATTATCGTGTCCATAAAAAAGTGATATAGATAGATAGATAGATATGTAAAGTTTTGAACTGGGGGTCGTTTTGGGTTGTGGGAGACATGATCGGCGTAGATCTGCAAAATTTTTCTAAAAATCCCAACATAGGGGAGAATGTAATAGGTAGTATTTCTTACGAAATCTAATCTACCTAAAAGGTAAAACTTGTCGGTCTATCGACAGTCTAGCGCTGTTGCAGGCAAGCATGCATACACGACGAGATTTCATTAAAATGTATTTTATTATTTTTAACTCGTTAGATTTATATAGCTAGTTCAGATTTCGGATATACTATTTAAACTGTCGAACTAAACTTAACAATTAACAGCTGTGCTAAGCGCCATTAAATTTCTTACCAGTAACATATATTACGATATCATCAGGATTTAACTGTCAGCTTTTGAAGGTTTTCAGATCCAGAAATGAAAACAATTCTCTAGATTACGGCCTTCAGAAAATATTAAATGAAATATTTTTTTCAGCTTCATTGAGAGTGCATAAGGATAACGTTATGATAAAACAATTCTAATTTTTAAACCATTTTTAAAACTACATTTCATTTTCATCCGTTTAAAAAAGCTCCGGAGAATTAAAAGTCTAAAAATAGACAGGAAGTGGGTGTTTATAGTTTTGAGATACAGATGAACAAGTAATTTATTTTCAGATATTGAGAGTGTTTTTTCTTTTTTGGAAAGCTTCAAAGCCAGAAGTTTAACTTATGCATGTATTTTTTAACTGTTATTCAAATGGATCCAAGAATTCCCCCCCCCCCCCCCGTGAAGTAAAAGCAGACGAAAAAAGTATACTTTAAAAGACGATACTTTAAAAGATTTGGCCGATATTGTTAAAAAATACACCAGCAATAAGTTACAAAGGCTTTATTCTCTGTGTAATTCATTATCCTAACGATTATTGGTCATAGCTGGGAACAAATAAATCAGGGGAAAAACGTCAGTGTGTCCGACTAACTCGCGGTATATGAATCATGCACTTCGTGTTCATAACAAAATACTGAATGGTTCAAATTGAGGGAAAACATCAGTGTGAGTTCGGATAACTTGCTTTATATGAATCATGCGTTTTGTGTTCATGAAAAAGTAATGAATGGTTTAAGTAGTGGGAAAAAGATCAGTGAGTTCGGCTAACCCGCTATTTATGAGTCATGGGCTTCGTGAACATGGAAAAATAATTAATGGCTTAAGTTGAGGAAAAAACATCAGTGAGTCCGGCTAACTCGCTGTATATGAATGGTGCGCTTCGTGTTCATGAAAGAAAAAGAATGGCTTAAAGTTGAAGTAAAAACATCAGTGAGTCTGGCCAACTGGCTGTATATGAATCATATGCTCTGTGTTCACGAAAAAATAATGAATGGCTTAAGGCCGCCGTTGACTCGCGCGAAAACATCCGTTCGCTACTGTTAATCCTATAGGTTGGTTATTTTATAATATATATCTCGTTTGCATTTCAATATTTTTAAACGATTTTTTTTTTTGCATTGGATAGCTGAGATCGATCTCTACAATCACCTGTTTTTTTTCTTTTTTTTTCTTTACTTTTTTCGATTTTTTTTTTTTTTTTTTTTTTTTTTTTTTTTTTTAAGTGAGGATATTTTTATTTTCGAAACCGGTTTTGAATATGACAACTCTGCAAACAAAATCAAAAAAGTAAAAAAAAAGGCGATTGTAGAGATCGATCTTGACTATCCAATGTAAAAAAATCGTTTCAAGAATCTCGTAAAATGTGAAATTTAATTGCAAGCATATTTCATTATTTTAGTCATCACTATTGCCAGGATTCTGTTGCGCTTCGCGCACTAGAACAGATCAAAATACATCAGTGGGTTAGGCTAAATCGCTGTGTTAAAATCTGTTATTAAAATATTTTAATACATAATTTTCAAAGTACATGAAAGCGAAATTTTTTGCTCTTAATTCAACGATCATTATAAACCGAATTCTACAGAAGCTATTAAAAATTTCTGTAAGTGTAGGTAAGGATCTACCCCCCCCGCCCCCCCCACCTCCCATTTCCATAAGTTTTTAAACATGCACATTTGAAGTTGTTAAAGCCATGGTGAAGTAAGTCTCTAATTTTCACAATTGGTGCTAAGTGCACGGAGGGTATCTATAGCCATTTGAAACTTTTAATAGGAAGAACAGTATAAATCACAGTTTCACAAAACTGCCTGTAAATAGCACCAGGACATATTTTATTACAGTGGAATTTTATATAACGTTTCGCGTCAATCCCTTGTTTTTTGGACTTTTAAGGAAATGTAATTTACACCTTTTTAGCTGGCTCATTTATCACAAACTTGAAAAAAATTCAGTTTGTATTTCGCAACTCTCTCTGCTAGAATATCGAACGTTGTGCGATGAAATTAACACCAGATATCCGCGTGGATCCAAGGACTTCATATAAGGTCTCAGAATTTTAAAATTTCAATTAGTTTCCGGGATATATATATGATAATACACAATTAATTATAAATTTTTCCAATCATGTATTTAATAATATCAATTTACACAATATAATAAACAACATTACTAACAATTTTCCAATAAAAAATTTTACCATTCACAAGACATACAAATATAATCGCACACTTGGACGTAAAATTTTTAATTACAATTCTTTTGCAAAACAAATGGTCTCTTCAAATAATTACCCATGTTATTGTAATGACCCAAAATATCAAAAGTACATAAATACAACACATGGTCATATCATTACTGGTGATCTTAATATTGTAGAACAACCTATTTTACAAAACTTAATGCATAATGGAACAAAATTTCGCCTTCCATATAAGTGTAATATCAAATCCATAATATTGCAGTTTATTCAAGATATTGATTTATTTATATATAAAATTGCTATTGATTACAATAAACCAATCGAGTATTTTAGTGAATGGAGATTTTCTGTTATAGATAAAATGAAAAAATGAAATTATAAAAAATTATCATCATATTACACATGCAGCTTTTAATAATATAAATAAACATATATCAGAATTACAAAACAAATTTATAATTACTTATGTAGATAAATCTCCAAATAATTATGCTATCATTTGTAAAGAATACTATAAAGTGTTAATTCACAATGCAATCAACACAAGTAATATTTTTAATAAAACTAAATTAAATATTGAAATAAATAATAGAAAATTATTAAATTATCACAAATTACTAAAAATCAAATGTAATAATTTAAATTATCCTTATCTTGTTATAATTCCAAAATTTCATAAAAATCCTATAAAATTTCGCACTGTTACCATCGGGTGTAACACATATAATAATAATGCAATTTACTACTTAATATTTTAAAGCAGATATATGATATAACGTTAAAACATAATAACCAACATTGCCTAAAAAACAGTTTTCAACTCATTAATAAAATACATAATATCAATCCGGTAAAATTCATAAAAACATTGGATTTTAATGATTTATTTAATAACATTGATATAAAAGACTTACATAAAACAATGTGTATATTATTTAAAGAATTTAAATCTCAATTAAAATTAAAAGAACATATTTCAGTAAATTTTTTTAAAACTTTACTAAATTTTACATTGCATAATAATTACATCATATATGACAATATTATTTATAAACAATGCCAGGGAATTCCGCAGGGCGGAACAGCATCTAGTATTCTCTCTGACCTTTACTTATATTATTATGAAAGAAATATTAGTACGAACAATGATTATGTATTTTATCGATATATTGATGACATTATCATATTTTATTTCAATGAAAAAAATTGCACATCACCACTCAATTTTTATCCTACTCAACTTAAATTAAGCGAAAATGATTTAATTAATAATAATATTAACTTTCTTGACTTAAAAATCAATATTAATAATAATTATAAATTAATTTTTGATATTTATGATAAGAGATTTGATTTTCCATTTAAAGTAAATATTTTTACCAATTATGCTTCATGTTTACATAAATCTGTATATAAAAATATAATTATCAATGATCTACATCGTATAAAATACTTATGCTCAGATATAAATAAAAACAAAAATATTAGATTTATTCGAGATCAAGCAAAAATATATGGTTATCCAATTTTTATGATAAATTCAATTATCAACTCTTTTAAATAACATTTATTATATCATTAAATTATTAACACTGTATGTAATAAATTTTTGTTTGAATGTGAGATAACATATAACACTAGATATAATATTACAATTATCACATACATTAATACAATTATAACATATTAGGAAATTTAAAATTTGATTGAACATTATATACACTCTGTATAGTATGTGATTGTGCGTTGCCGATCACATATGTTTAGGGTGTCATTGATGAGCAGTTTTCATACATTTAAAATTATACATGGATAACATTGGTTATTATAACTCACAAACATATCTATTTGCAAAGTGTATAAATATATATATAGTTTTTTATTTTTATCTATGAAATTAAATTTGATAAGTAATTTTAATTACTGCATAGCATAAATTTGATTGAAGCACAGTAGTGATAATAATAATTATTTAATTTGATATTAAATTAATCTCTGAAATCTAAAATATAATTAAGTATAAGTATAAACAATACATTAATTATTTAATAACAAGTCTAAAATATATTTAAGTAGAAGTAACAATAAAAAATTAATAATTTAATTATAAGTTTATAATATATATCAGTGGTTTAACACAGCTGGCAGCAAAGCACTTTGTTTTAAAATAATATATCTTTTACAAAATATACTTTTGTTAAGAATATCTGAAATGCTGTGCAGGATGAATAAATTCTGTGTATATTTATTCATATTGTAGGATTTTATTCGAATTTAATATTAAAACTACAAGGAAGTAGTGTTTATTAAAATTTATACAGGGTGATTCATAAAAGATGGGCAGAACTTTAAGGGGTTATAGTACACTTAAAGACAAATAATATTAAATAGGAGACTAAGGGTCCCAGACGTATTCCCAAGGAGATAGGGGGCATTAAAGTTTAGGGTCCGAAATTTCAAATGATTATAAAACATGGAAAAATTGGTCGATTCGTTTGCGGTTTTTGCAAAAAATTTTCTTTATGCCAGTATTTTCTTGAAATAAAATTTTAAAGTTCAATTTCAAAAAATGCCGATAGGGGGCGCTTTAGACTTTGGAGTAACAAACAACTATTTTTTAACGTTATTTTTTGTATTTCTTTAAATGATTTCGAAAGCTTAGACTTAAACTTAAATTTTGATCTAAAAATCTGAGTCCTAACGAGTAGTTAAGTAGCGTAAACTGAAATTTGAAATTTGAAACCCTTCTCCCCCCAGAACAAAAATCAGTTATTCCCGATCTTTGTGTCGTAGATTAGGCTCTAACTACTGCCGCGTTTTTCTAAAATTATTCTTTATGTCAGTATTTTCTTGAAAATAAATTTTAAAGAAAATTTTCAAAAAATTCCGATAGAGGGCGCTTTAGACTTTGGAGTAACGAACAACTATTTTATACCGTTATTTTTTGTGTCTCATTAAATGCTTTCTAAAGCTTAGACTTAAACTTAAATTTTCAGCTCAAAATCTGAATCGCTGAGCGTGGTTCAGTAGCGAGGGGAGGGGGTTCAAATTTCAACTTCTGAACATAGTTCAGTTTGCACTACTTAACCATGCCCAACGATTCTGTGCTGTGATACGAGGCAAAAATACAACTTTCGTCAAGGACTGCATAGTCGGAATTCACTCATAAAGGCACTGGCACAGTTGGAAACGTCGCTCATGCAAACGTTAAAGCTCCATTCCTGACGCTAGTCACCGGGTGAAGAAGGAAACAGAAAGTATGCAAATGTCAAATGGGGAAGAAGAAGAACACGTATGCAAAATTTCGACACGATTCAGGCATAAAAACCACTGAACGGTGAGTCAAGTGTAAGTCGCTGTAGTAATGAATCGGAAGATGGTGCCCTTCACGAATAAGGAAAAGGCTGAGATGCATTTAATTTACGGAGCGGCAGATGGAAATGGTGCAGAGGCACAACGAATGTACGGAGAGCGATTTCCTAACAGGCGGTTGCCTAACCGCAAAACTTTCGAGCGCTTGCACAGACAGTTGTGTGAGACGGGATCATTTCTCGCTTCCCGGTCGAATGCAGGTCGTGCAAAAAAGGACGAATCAGTAGTTGTTGCAGAAGCCATTCTGGATGTAGTAGCGGCGCAGCCAAGTACAAGTACACGAACAGTGGCTAGCCAGGTGGATACCTCACAGTCCACGACTTGGAGGGTACTGAAGGATGAACATTTGCTCCCGTTTCATGTGCAACGAGTCCAGAAACTGTCTCCAGGGGATTATCCAAATCGTATTGAATTCGCCCGCTGGTTTCTGCAGCAGAACGCGCTAAATCCACATTTTGGACGAACTGTGCTTTTCACCGATGAATGTACCTTCACACGTGAAGGTACATTTAACACACACAATGCACATGTATGGGCGGATGTCAATCCACATGCTACGTATCCACATGCTCATCAGAGACGCTTTTCCATCAATGTTTGGGCAGGAATCCTCGGAGACCACCTAATCGGACCGTACCTTCTTCCTGAACGCCTCAACGGTAAAACATACCTCACATTTCTGCAACATGTGCTGCCAGACCTGTTAAACGTTGTTCCTCCACGCATCCGGCGGGTCATGTGGTTCCAGCACGATGGAGCGCCAGCCCATTACGTACGAGACGTCCGCAACTATCTGGACATCACATTTCCGAACAGATGGATTGGTCGAGGTGGTCCTGTTGCTTGGCCTGCTCGCTCGCCAGATCTTTCACCCCTCGATTTCTTTTTTTGGGGACGATTGAAGGCTCTTATGTATGAGACACCCATTGAATCCCCCGAGGAACTGGTCGCCAGACTTTCCGCCGCTGTAGGGGAAGTGCTCGAAAAGCCTGATGTTTTCGCGAATGTTCGCCGTTCCATTCGTCGCCGTTGTTCTGCGTGCATAACCTCTGGTGGTCACAATTTTGAACATTTATTGTGATTACATCTTAATAAATATGCTTTGGTAACATAATCCTAATTTGTGTCTTTTTACCTCGTATCACAGCACACAATGTGTGGACATGGTAAACTGAACTGTGCTCAGGAGTAGAAATTTCAAACCCCTCTCCCCAGAAACTTAACCACGTCTAACGATTCAGATTTTGGGCTGAAAATTTAAGTCTAAGCTTTAGAAAGCATTTAATGAGACACAAAAAATAACGGTATAAAATAGTTGTTCGTTACTCCAAAGTCTAAAGCGCCCTCTATCGGAATTTTTTGAAAATTTTCTTTAAAATTTATTTTCAAGAAAATACTGACATAAAGAATAATTTTAGCAAAACGCGGCAGTAGTTAGAGCCTAATCTACGACACAAAGATCGGGAATAACTGATTTTTGTTCTGGGGGGAGAAGGGTTTCAAATTTCAAATTTCAGTTTACGCTACTTAACTACTCGTTAGGACTCAGATTTTTAGATCAAAATTTAAGTTTAAGTCTAAGCTTTCGAAATCATTTAAAGAAATACAAAAAATAACGTTAAAAAATAGTTGTTTGTTACTCCAAAGTCTAAAGCGCCCCCTATCGGCATTTTTTGAAATTGAACTTTAAAATTTTATTTCAAGAAAATACTGGCATAAAGAAAATTTTTTGCAAAAACCGCAAACGAATCGACCAATTTTTCCATGTTTTATAATCATTTGAAATTTCGGACCCTAAACTTTAATGCCCCCTATCTCCTTGGGAATACGTCTGGGACCCTTAGTCTCCTATTTAATATTATTTGTCTTTAAGTGTACTATAACCCCTTAAAGTTCTGCCCATCTTTTATGAATCACCCTGTATATTGATTAAATTTAATGAAGTGATTATGTTAATAATAATATGGATATGTAACTAAATATTAATTATGAATAATTATAATACCAATAGATGGCGACACTTTACGTTTTAGTTAGTTGATGATATTATAGATATTATTTTGAATTTAACTATAGAGGGAGCTATTGCTTGTATATTAATTTTATTTTCAGGAATTAAAATTAGATGGAGTAATTATATATTCACGGATATAATTTTGTTATAAGAGTATTATCAACAGAATAGTTTTGTGTGTTTTTGAATTATATTGTGTTGGGGTGTCATTGATCGAGTTGTGTTTTTAAAAAAAAATGAGCTCTCAACTTGTCTTTCAAATCATTTCTCTCAACTCGACTCGAATGTCAACATGTTTGATACGTGCCATGTGGAATTGATCATTATGAAGAAGTTGCTATATTTTGAGGATACTGTATCATTCTTGTGAGTAAAACATTTTTTCTACAATTTAAGGGTTCAAAATTCCAATATTATTTCAAAAATGATATCTGGTGGTTATATAGTGTGGTGATTTATAAAGATTTTAGGATAATCGTTGTAAGTGATATATTATATATTTCTTAATGGTTTTTTTATTTACATTTTACATATTTCCAATTTAAAATTTTTCCAATTGCTGTCTGGTAATAATTCAGTATACTTGGCTGATTCTACTGTACTTAGCATCATGCCAGTAGAGTTATGAAATACTGAATTATTTTCAAAACACATGTGGGTGCACCCAAGCTGACGAGTACATCCACATATGTTTTTTCATATACAATTCTTGATTGGTTCTCTTGTGGTCCAGTTTTTCCACTGAATAATGTTCATAATTAATTTATTAATCCATTTGTGTTTACATAATAGCAACTCCAATTTATAATTTTTTTCCCCTTTCTCTCTCTTTCTTTTTAAATGTTCTTCAGGTATGAGTAAATTTGGCTAATTACCATTGAAGCACATGCTATGGTAATTTTATGATTGCACAAGTTAATTATTAGCTATGTGGTATTCTGATTACACAATATCATTAATTATCTCTTAGTAGATTTTAGTAGAATGATATTAGAACTTGATATGTTTTTGAAATTCATAGATATTATAATTATATATATATATATATATATATTTGTAATTTTTAATGACATTTCCGTAACGATGGCAACTAACTTACTCCATTTTTGGGAATAAAAGAGAGAGAAGGGGAAAAGATTGGGATTATTAGATTTTTACGACGCCATTTCCTTTTTAAAATTGAAGCGCGGAATTATTTTGAATTTAAATAGATTATGAAAAAGGACATGATTAAATTAACTTTTCCAAGGAAATTCGAAGAAATAAAAACATAGACAAGTTTCAGAAATCAATTTATTCTACAGAAACAAAAATCGTCTCTCGACATATTGACATCTAGAAATCATTACTTCGTAGATTTTTTTCAGCTTTACATTCAACAGAGGAGGAAGATTTAAACTCCTGTATTTAGGTGGACAATTATTAATCCCTATTCACAAGAATGGAGTTTAAAGAAAAAGCAAATACAATTTTCAATTAATTATTTTTGAAAGATGGCGGTTAAAACGTTTCACAAAGGCTCTAAAAGTAAAGTGGTTTATCGGCTACAAAAGGACATTTTTGTTCTTGTAAAACATTTACTTTAATTCAAAAATCTAAAATAATTTTTTTTATAAGTTTGTCAAAGTGACGTCCTTTTATTTCATCAGCTCCGAAATTCGAACCAAAATTTAAAAGAACAATATACTTTTGACCAGTTTTTGCATTAAAAATCACGTAATCTGCAAAATTTAATTTTCGCAAAATTCTGTTTAACCTACATTATAAGTACAATTTCTTACTTGACATTGAGTATTTAATTAAATAAATATTAGACGTTTTTTCTAAACGTGCAATAATGTTGGATTTCTTTTCCCCTCAAGAAATCAAAAGATCTCATGCAATGTGAAGGCAACATATCGGGTTGCCGCACAGCTAGTATGAATCTAAAAAATGCATGAATTTAAAATATGAGTATAATTCATTGCTTCAGAAATCACTGTAGTCAGGGACTTTGTGTTATTTTGAAAATATGAAAAGCAAGTAAAGAAACAAAAAAATATCAGTAGTCCAGAAATATTTTTATACGCAATTTTTAAAATACACGAAATTCGAAAGCGATTTTATTTCCTCTTAATTCAACGATCATTATAAACCGAATTGTACAAAAACTATTCTGTAATTGTAGGTGAGTTTTTAAACATGCACATTTGAGGTTGTTAAAGTCATTTTGATATCAATCGCTAATTCTCAGAATTGGTGCACGGAGGGTAACTAACCAGTGTAAACCACAGTTTCACAAAACTGCCTGTAAATAGCCCCAGGAGATATTTTATTACAGTGGAATTTATTATAACATTTCGCGTCAGTCTTTTGTTTTTTGAAAGAAAATTAAGAAAATATAATTTACACCACTTTAACGAGCTCATTTATTACAAACTTGAAAATAACCTACCCGAGAACTTATTGTATTTGACATATTAAATACAATGAAGACGAATGGAATACTGAACCATTGTATCCCCTACCCCCTCGAAGATCAGTTTCCCCTTCTCTGTTACATAATGTTAGCATAGTAATTGTGTCACGCGCACTAGATATATGTGGTGATTATTTAAAGTAGATTTATGATAAGCAGAAATAAAAGAACAACTTGATTAAGATCGTACCGATAAAGTAACTTAGCATTGAAATAGTGCCTCAATTAATTTTCATTCCCTGATCAAATCATATCTTAGTAAAGATTCACAAACTGCCGGTGAGGCGTATATGACTTTAAAATAATATAATCTTTAATATTACCAAGAAAAGCAAATTGCTCTAGACAGTATTATTCTTTGGTATGTATAAAAGAACCAAGTGAAGAAGTGAAAGTCTTGAGACTTGAGAGATAATTAATTCTAGCGAAGCCGATAGGAGATGACGATTAATCAAATGCATGATTAACAAGAACGAAAAATCATGCGTCAAGCATAGATTATGTAACACTTTCCAACGCCTCCAAAATAATTTTACGAATCATACTCTTTAATCAGCTAAAAGATAACATCTAAGTAATCCGAATACTTTTATTCAGCCCTGTATAGGATCTATAGATTTGTATATATACTACATAGGATGCTAAATTTTAGTTCAGTTAGGAAACACGTAGCACAGTTTAAAATTCTCCGTCTGGAGTTAAATAATACGGAAATGTGTTCCCGAACTTTTGTGCTTCCCTGTATAGGATCTACAGAATTTATACACACCACGTAATATACAAAAAGCGATTTAAAATTAAAATCGCGTTCAGTAACTTAAAACGCACTTCCAGGAATTATTGTTAACATACAGTAGAGAATTCTTTTGTGTGTCCCTGTAAATGAACGATGAGTGCTATACACACAATATTCTGTAGTAAGTCTCTTGTAATGAACCTTATATAAATTTCAATGCGTTTAAAATAGGGAAACATTATTTAAATAAACCGCAGACGATTTTTCTCCATAGACGTAATGTAACGGAATTCTTTTGACTGTCCCTGTAAAGTAAGTATAAGTGCTATGCACACCCTATTCCATATTAAGCTTCTTCTAATGCACCTTAGTGATATATATAAATTTCAGTGCGTTTAAAATAGTCAAACATTATTTAAATAAACCGCAAATGATTTTTCCCCATAGACCGCAATGTAACGGAATTCTTTTGAGTGTCCCTGTAAAAAAACTATAAGTGCTACACACTTCCATTGAAATAGGGAACATGCTATAGATAACGATTATAACATATAAAAATTGCAGGGCAATCCGAGCATATTTACGGGAGTTAGAGCACGGACAGACGGCAGACGGCAGACGGCAGACGGCCAGACGGCCAGACGGCCAGACGGCAGACGGCCAGACGGCCAGACAAACCGAAGTCATAAACACTTTTCAACTAGGTTGGAAAGTGTTAAAAATGTAATACTCCGTAAGGAATTGAGTTTAGCTAAATTTATGAGGTTATTTTAGAGTAATTTGTAACATCTTTAATGGGAAAACAGCAGAAAAAAAAAGATTGTGGTGAAGAAAATTGCTTTTTTTCAAGTTATAAATTGTACATATTTTAGTAAACAATAAAATGATTAAAAGCAACATTGTTGCAATCATGAAGATTGTTTTCAATGAAAAACAGCTATAATAAATCGATTTCAATGAAAAACGAAAAATTCTCTTGAAAAAATTTAAAGAAACTCAGATTCTTCATTTGGTTATGGAAATTAGGCATCTTAACATTTAGCTTTCAGACGGTTGCGCATGAATTTAAAATAATCATGAATATATTATTCTTTGATTATACAAAAATAAGAACTAAATAGGAAACAAGCAGATTTTTCTAGAATATGCATCATTTAAAATAAAATAAATGCTGCAGAATTGATTTTATTTATTTATTTTTAAACTGTATAATCCTTAATTGTATAGTTATCCTGGTACAAGTAAATATTATTAAACTTCCAGGAAATAGTTTCATTAATTTGCCACCTTTTCTTATATGTGTATGACTAAAACAGGTAAATTAAGTTTTTTTATTCTTAAATTTTAACTAACATTTATTGTCATGGCGGGGGAAAATGCAAACTCAATAAAAATATTTTCATTTTCATTATTATAAAAGAATTTATGTAAAGGAAAGGCAGAAAATAAATAATGTAAATATGAATCATAGAATATAAATTTTCTAAGGACCAAAATAATGCTGCCAAACTTCCATAATGGAATCACATTTGTCAGGAGGATTTGTAAAAGTGCAATTAATTAAATGAGCTGCTCTTCAGCACGGAATGCATTTTTAAAATATTTTATATATAAATATGAAAATGCTAACAAACTATCTGTGAGAAACATCACATTTACGTTTCTCATAAATAAAATTTTAAGAATAGAGCTTGTAATTTAACATTGCTATTTTTTTTCTGCTGTAGATACAGAAAAATGCACGCAGTTTTTGTTTGGTTTGATTTTGATTAATTGAAACTTGCTTAAAAATATAACGGAAAAAGAAGCATGCCTCCAATCTCCAATAGAGATATTTCCAAGGGATTCTGCCCATTTTTGTTATTAATTAGATCTGATATTAATTAGATCAATAATTGCAGTTATATGATAATAATGTAGTCATTGCAATCAGAGTTGTGTAAATTCAAGTTTAATTAGGTTTTATTTGATATTTTTTGGTTGAGATTTTAAATTCTGTCTTCTTTTATTTTGCTGGAAACAAAAATTATTCACAAAAGATACGAGCTAATTATAAATTTGACAGCGTAAGAGCAGGACAGAAATTATGTAGATATGAATCATAGCTCAGGAATATACAGGGACAAAACTTTGAGAGGTGGTAGAACACATTAAAAGAAACAATCTTTAAATAGGAAAGGGGACGAAGTGCATTTCTTCTTTCAAAATACAGAATAATTTGAAGCCGAATTTAGATTTTCATTCAAACCATTAATGAAGATATTATAAGGATATTTCATATAAATTTGCATGCTTTGTGTAAAATTTGTTCTGTGACACAGATGCAATTTGAAAAACATTTTGAATTACAAGCCGCCTTCTTCAGTACTGTCTGGGCAAAGATGGTTATTATATTGTTAGAGCAAGGCTGTTGAAAATTTAGTTAAAATATCTTCATTATTGTAGAACTTCTATACAAAAATTCGGATTGGAATGAGACACCCTGCATTTTTGAAAGAATTAATAGATTGTGACAATAGTTTCCTATTTAAAAATTATTTTTGTTCTATCATCCTTCAAAGTTTAGCTCATGAGTTCTGATTATCATTGTACATTTTCAAAGTTCATAAGAAACTTGTGTGAGAGTCAGGCAGTCAAAATTCTGTCATAAAAATCTTAGTTATTCAAATCACATTTGTGCCAAACATATAGATCACATAAATTTAATACACAAATAGTATTATGGTTTGAGTTTTGATCTTACTAGGGAAGGTCCCCAACTGCCAGATCGGGATTTTGGCGAGAGTGATGTCGTTGGAAAGCTCTTACCATGGGGATCAAGGAAATTTATACAACTAACTGTCCGAATGCAACTGGTGAAGAGTTATAGGCCGATGTATTTCTGTCATTTATTGATTTATCCAGGTCGCTAGCTTTGCAGGAAAGACACTCTGTGTGGTAGAAAAGAGACTTGACGGATTACAAAGATTACAGAGAAGACAGTTTATGTTTGGTGGAAAAAAGTAACTTCACGGATGGTAGTGCATTTCTGAATAGAAATGGCTGAAGCACGAGTGTTTCCATCACCATTTACACACAATGAAAGGGGGTGTTTCGCAGTTGTCACAGATGTTATTAGTTAAGTTAAAGCATGCCTGTTTAATTGGTCAAAAGATGGGATCCGTGTCTCTAATTAAAGCCTTTTGAAAGGCATACCGACGCTTGTCATCGAAGGTGGGCGAGGGGAATTGGCTATAGGCCAACTTAAGCAATTTTATTATGCTTTCTCTAGTGATCATGTCGACATCTCCACAAACACTCTGATGAGTTTTTGAATATTCCACTATTCTCTTTATTAAGTACTTGTATTGTTGAAAGAAATATACGTCTAACGGCTGAAGAAATTTCGTCGTGCCTGGTGGAAGAAAAACAGGATCCACATTGAATCCAAATTTCTCAATGCATAAACGTAGATCCGTTTGGCCACTCCAATTATCCAGCACCATGATTGTTTCTTGATCACCAATCGATACTTTTAGTTTATCGAAGTATGCCGCAGTTATTTGTTTTGTGCTCTTTCCTGACTTGGAGCATATAATAAGCAAATTTGAGGATGATATTCGTTGCACACTGTGCATAACTTTGAGACCAAATTCCCTCTGGCATTATTGTGTTACAAGTAGTAAAGGTCCCATAAATTTTCCAGTGGCGTTAATATACATTTGCATGATATAGGAATGAGTCGTTTTGTTTTTATTGATTACCGATGCACCCACGTCTTTAGATCCAGGTCTTTGGACAGTGGACACTTTCGCTGCTCAATCATTTTTTTCACGTTTTCTCGGAATTCGTCGATCACAGGTTGCAAAGACACTTTCGGAAACAAATCTTTTCGTTACGATTTGTGTCACTTTTTAACTTGTTATTTTATGTGCCTGTTTGAAATTCTTGATGAAGTGTGAGCTTGCTGTGAATCCGAGATTTCTAAGCTCCAATGATTTGTCAATGATCCACAATTTGAAGTCCCTATAATGAACGGTGGCTTTTAACTGTCTGCGATGATGATAAAATTTGCGACCACACGTGTTTGGAAATTAATTGCATTTTGCTCTGCATTTTACCACCTTTCCCAACGTATTGTGCCCACCGTTGAATCATCTTGTGATCTTTTACTGCCTACATATTTGTTGCACAGCCTTTAGTTTATTTTTCATTGCCTTCTTATACGTTTATAATGCTTTCGTCATTATTTATACGGACACTCCTTCAATTCCTGTCCGCTTTTTTTCGCAGGTTCTTCATATTCGAAAGTGGGGACCGTCTTTATTTCCAAATTACTTATCAATTCATTTTTGTCGAGGCTGCTCTCATACAGAATATTGAGCGACTAGAAAAATTCGTTTTCGATCAACCTCTTCACTGTCTTGAATAGTCTCTGACTAATGGCCTTCTCTTCAGTCGTTGGCTCCTTTTTCTCAGATTCCCCAAAATATTCTAGCAGTTGCAAACTACGGAGTTTTGCAATCTTCGCTTTGTCGGCGATAGCAGTACAGCCTGAGGACTCGCCAACGACATCTTCAGAACTGGGCCCGACTTCGCGTGTCACAAGGGTGCGTGCCACCTCCTCTGAACCAGCGCACCTGGAATGCGAGCCACAGGTACCGCTAAAATTCTCCATGGTTGAGCGCCTCGGGAACTGCTCCCATAGGCATTGCCCATGCCCTTTTTTCATCCCACAGGATCCGGCGAGGTATTAGTTCCTGATGTTCTTTAAAGCATACTCCAAGTCAGTGCAGTCCAATTAGTTACATATGATTATGAAAATGTAGTCACAATCTTCTGTTTCTTACTAAAGGGAACATAGAAACTTCACCAGCTTCACACTGGCAACAACAGGTTACATAACTGTACTGCAGTCTGTCTTTTCTACCACACAGAGTGTATTTCCTGCATAGCTAGCGACCTGTAGATGATGGCAATAAATGACAGAAATACATCGGCCTATAACTCTTCACCGGTTGCATTGGGACTGGTAGTTGTATACATTTCCTTGATCTGTATGGTAAGAGCTTTCCAACGACACCACTCTCGACAAAATCCCGATATGGCAGTTGGGGACCTTCACGAGTTAGTCAAATGATTCATTAAGTAGCTTATTTTATTAACAATGATTCATATAACCAAAACCTACTGTATTTACTTTTTTGGTGATTTTGAAGTGGAGTCTATAAGTTCATAATTTAATTTAATTTAAGCCATATTTAGTTATGAAGTAACTAATTTTGTCTAAGTTACAAATGCACATTTTTAATATGACCCATGATTTCATTTGAGCTATCAAAGAAAATGATACCTATTATATCCGAAGATGATACCTATTATATCTGAAGATGATGATACCTATTATATTTTCCTCTCTTATTAAAAATCCAAAACTAATACAAATAAATTGAAAGTTTGTAAATCCATATAAGGCGCTGGCATCATTTAAATTTATCGTCCATGATACAGATTGGCAAAGCTATAGAAATTTCACATCTGTGATAAACTTTTATTTTTCCTCGTATTCCATTTAGTAGCACCATTTTATAAGATTATACTAACACATTTAACAATGAAATGATTGATTTTTTTTACATACTTCCTGGAGATAAAAATTCAACGATAATTTACTTTTAATGAATGTAATTCATATTTACAATGTTTGTGAAAAAGTAAAGCTGCAAAATTATTCCATTGCATCAATGGCAATGATATTTTCGTTAGATTTCTCATTTGTAATGTAAATCTGCTAATATAAAACTAAAAATAAATAGGAATGAGTGTAGAAGTAAACTGAATCATTTTATCCATATAAGAAATATTTTTACGCACAATGAATAATCTTTCGTTGGGAATTTTGATGTTTTAAATTTTGGCCATAAATCTTCAAACATACACAGAAAAAAATAAAACTCAATTTGGGTCGAAAGATTTTTAGGTGTGTGCCCAAATTGGGCCATGCCTGTTTTGGTTACCACCGTGTATCCGTTTTGGGAACTGTTAAATACCCATTTCAAAAAAAATAAAATTTTTCAAACGTTTCAAATATAATGAAATTGATATGTATCTCTAATGTGATTGGAAACATGCTTTATATAGAGCATAGAGTAAGTAGCAATTATAATTCGTTTACAGGAATGCACAAAAGTGTTGCATTACATTATTTTCTATGGGGAAAAATCGTTTGCAGTGTATTTTAATGATGTTTCACTGTTTCAAATATAATGAAATTGATATGTATCTCTTAGGTGATTGGCAACATGCTTTATATAGAGCATAGAGTAAGTAGCAATTATAATTCGTTTACAGGAACGCACAAAAGTATTACATTATATTATTATCTATGGGGAAAAATCGTTTGCTGTGTATTTCAATGATGTTACACCATTTCAATGAAATGGATATACATTACTCAGGTGGACTACAGCATGTTTTCTGCATATTATGGAGTACGAAAAATTAATACTTTATTTACAGAGACACTTAAAAGTATTCGGTTACAGGACTGACTATATGAGCTATAATTCCTGGATGTGCTTTTTCAGCTGTGATATGCATTTTAAAAATTAACTAATAATTAATGTATTACGAGGTGTGTAGATCATATACAGGGCTGCTCGAAATAATTCTTACACAGTACCGGCTAAGTGCAGTAATAGCTGAAAATGAATTTTTACAGTGTTCTGTGTTTTTTTTAAATGTTTATTTCAGATATCTCATTCTATTGTATTGTGACGAATTCATTAAATCCCTCACAGTCTGCTAATTAGGCAGAGTAATCAAAGATAGAAGTCCCCAGGTGTTGGAAAAACTTCTCTCACGTTTCTCTGCTGAGGTACAAGAATGTCGCCGACTAAAATAGGAAAAGATAAGCTTCGATCAATCTTGTGAACTGAAATTGCTTAGACAGCAAGATATTTTTCTGATCTATCCGAACTTCAGGTGAGGTCTCTTTCGTGGGAACTTTAGCGTGAGAACCTTGCCCGTGTGAACATTTAGTATTTCAGTAAGACCTCCCAAAAAGGAATCCCGATCGAATCACAGGAAAACTGAATGCTATGACATGAACGGAAACTTCTTTGATTGGTGAACGGAGAGTCTTTTGTTGGAGCGAACGGACCTGAGGAGAGAATCAAGGGGAGGCAGTTAGAGTTTGGCGAGAGACGAGTGTTGTTGGAAAAACCCTCATCTCAGGAGGGATTCCCAACCCAGTGGGAAAGAAAATGTTTTGCTGACACATTTTGAAAGAGAGAGGATTTCTCTTAAGGCAACGGCAAGGCCGTGGATTTGAATTTTTCGTAAAGAGTGAAAAAGAACTCTGGTTAGACTTTAAGATTTCCAATTACTGTACAAGATTGGACTATGCATTATTTGCTAATTGATTGTAAGTTGAAAGACGCACGCTGAAAAAAATTGTTGTAATGAGTTGAATTATTAAGAAATTCGAGAACGAAAGTTAAATAAAACTCGTTCTGAAATAATATATTGACGTTGTTTCATATTAAAAAGTTCCACGCTACCCCTTTTTATTTTATAATACCATGGAACCCTTATAGTATGAACAAAAATGAAATTTCTTAAAAATATTTCGATAGTGTTGGAAGGTGTTGCATAATCTGTGCCTTGATGCATGAGTTTTCGTCCATGTTTTAAGCTGCAGGAGCTATTTTCTTTAAGGCTGTTCTCAAACTGTCTGACACATTTCTGATTTCATTTTTGTTCGAAAAAGCATAAAATTTGCCGGTTTTCTTACTCAGAAACTATGTAACAAAAGACCCCCCCCCCCCCTTTTTTTTTGGAAAGGCAGAAGTTCTTTCAGAAAATACTGTCGAAGTAGGCATTTTGAACCAAACTCCCGACGACGCGGCAGCATGAGAAAAGGAAAAAACATGTCGTCACTTGACACGAATCACTTATAACTCGATAAGTAATTTATTTATCAAAAAATGGAAAACTCATTTCGATTCCAAATCGCTTCAATAGTCAGGCCTATCAATTTTATGAATTTGCGTTTAAAAATGAGACAAAAAGTTTCGCGTTGTTGAGCATATCATTTGAGAAATACCTTAAGCTTATAACTGTCGGCAAATTGAATTACCTATTATAAACAGAAACAACACAGTAATTTTATGGTCGGTCTAGAATAGGGTCTAATCGCCTATAGGGTCTAAAATCAAACTCGTACTACATTTAAATATAAGATTACGTTTTTGTAAAATGCATGTATAATTGTAAAGCGCTTATTTAAAAGAAAAAAAAATATCTAAAAACTTTAAAAAAAAGGCGACTGAAAAAATTAATTTTTCTGGCCATAAGCGCCTAACAAAATCTTTATTTTGTTTTACTTTTATATGGAGGATTCTTGTCTAAATAAATGCCTGTGTAGATAGGGTCGATATTATTAAGATTATGTTAAGATGCATTCTTTTATCCAAAACAAGATAGACATATCACACATTATACAGCAAACGTTGCCTAAATGGGCAATTTTTTATAACAGTGTTATAAGAAATTTCGATATTTTTTGTAGAAATATCGAAACACGAGAAATATAAAAAAAAAATCATCTTCGTTTTTGATCTTAGAATATTTTTAATAACGATTACTTTTCGAAAATATACTGGTGTGTACTTCCTAAAAAAAATTAATTACGAACCCTGTATAACATATTTGAATAATAGTCGAAAAGGAAACTATTATTTGTTAGGGTTACATATCGTATTACGTATTCCCAAGCTCACAATAAAATAAACCAAACCTTAATTAATGATGCTTTGAAACAAGAAATAAACAAAGTGAGAAAATCATTTATCAGAAGAATGATTAAAACTGTTGTATGATATTGAATCCAACAAAATTTATGGGGTTACTTTAGAAAAATGCATTAGATCTTTAATAAGAAAATGTCCAGAAAAAATTAAGAGCTTAGTTACTTAATTTAGGCTATAAATCGTTCACTGTAATGGCTCGCAGAAAATTACGATCATCTATGCCTTCAAAACAGTGACGATGAAATTCCATGAAACACAGGCAGAGTTACTTGCAATTTGCCAAACATTTAATGAGTACAGTTTTTTATAAATTATGAAAATTGAGTTGAAGAAATAGTGATATATAACACTAAATTAGGTTTTTAAAGATGTAATTTTGAAAAAAATCTAATTGAAGATGCTTAATGCAGTGATAAATAAGCTCAAAATTGAGTTCCTATATATATTAAAAAAATCGTAGCCTCAGCGGTCGTCATTTCGTATTTAGAATATAAAACAAACTTTTAAAAAAGATCTAAATTCATTTTATCTTGAATCAATATTTGACTTAAAAAGGCGTTGCAAGAAAATTATACGTAACAAAAAATTTATAATAGGCACCGTTGATTTGTAAAACGTTTATGCGACATAATTTGATTTAAGGCTGTTCTCAAATTCAAAAGAACTACTTTTTGACACATTTCTGAAATCATTTTTGTTTGGAAACGCAGGAATTTGGCCGGTGTTCTTATTCAGAAACTATGTAATTGAATGGTGTTTTTCATTTTTTAGCTAAGGTAGAAGATATTTCAGAAGATACCATCAAAGTTGATATTTTGAATCGAATTTCTGGACGCGACTGCGCGGGAAAGATGAAAACCGATCGTCACGTGACAACAGTAGCTTATAACTCGATAACTAATTAAAAAAAAAGAAAAATGTAAAAAATCATTCTATTCCAAATTGTTTCAGTTGTCATGCCTGCAAATGCCATGCTTTTGCATTTAAAAATTTTAAACTTTTTTGTTAGCCAGGCACCAGTGATATATATACATATATATATCTACACACATATATGCATACACACATATATACATATATATATATATATATATATATATATATATGATATATATATATCATTGTAATACCTTTGAATTTCAATTTATATATATATATATATATATATATATATATATATATGTGTGTGTGTGTGTGTGTGTGTGTGTACATGTATATATATCACTGGCGCGTGGTTAACATAAAATTACCAAATTTTCTTTATCTGTAATTATACTTCGTTAGTACTTATTTAATTTCCGTTTTACTGTTACGAAACAGAATTTTAGAAATTAAACAAGATTTCTTACTTGATAGCTGAATTTCATGACCAGGGTTATTTAGGATATTATACCAGCGTATTTAGGAATATACATTTTGTTGTACTATTTCAGAATAATAATCTTCGCCTTATTTAATCGCAAAATCCTCTGATTATAAAAGGCGAATATTACTATTCTGAAATACTGGTAACAACATGCACATGTTGCACGTGTCCTAAATACGTCCTGATTATGACCATTACTAAAAATTTATAAGTCAACTCATAATGATATACAATTTGCATGCCTGATAGCAAGATTTCCTTGCATTTTGAAATTTTGTTAAAAAAAAGTAACTGACTACATCGGAATTATTTATTTATTGCCAAAATAGTCATTTCTAATTTGAAACGTTTTAATCATGCCAAACTAAAAAATGTAAAGTTTTTTTTTTTTTAATACAGATATTTATTTATTCCTCTTATATTTTTGGAAGATTTCAAGTAAGTAAGACTTCTAAGTAAATAATTCAATTTTTATGTAACTGATCCTTGAAAAAAAAAAAAAAAAAAAAAAAAAAATCAACGATAGCTCGGAAAAGAATCTGTTAAATTCTTTGTTATAGATGCATTTTTTTTTCTTTATTTAAGAGCATTTAACTTTAGTCATTTCTAATTTGAAACGTTTTAATCATGCCAAACTAGAAAATGTAAATTTTTTTTTTTTTTTTTTTTTTTTTTTTTTTTTAGATACAGATATTTATTTATTCCTCTTATGTTTTTGGAGGATTTCAAGTAAGTAAGATTTCTAAGTAAATAATTCAATTTTTGTGTAACTGATCCTAAAAAAAAAAAAAAAAAAAAAAAAAAAATCAACGATATCTCGGAAAAGAATGTGGAATGTGTTAAATTGTTTGTTAAAGATGCATTTTTTCCCTTTATTTAAGAGCATTTAATTTAGTCATTTCTAATTTGAAACGTTTTAATCATGCCAAACTAGAAAATGTAATTTTTTTTTTTTTTTTTTTTAAATACAGATATTTATTTATTCCTCTTATGTTTTTGGAGGATTTCAAGTCAGTAAGATTTCTAAGTAAATAATTCAATTTTTGTGCAACTGATCCTTAAAAAAAAAAAAAAAAAAATCAACGATATCTCGGAAAAGAAACTGTTAAACTGTTTGTTAAAGATGCATTTTTTTTTTTTTTTTTTAAGAGCATTTAACTTCGATGACATAAAATTTTGATTTTTTTATTCTATATCGATTAGGATGGAAAAATTCTCTGTTAACGTTTGCATGAATATGCATCAAGAAGTCCATACATATTCATGCTAAAATTATGTTATGTTATTCTGAATACAACGACCTAAGAATGCACTTCCCGAATTTTGAGACGCAATAATGTAGCTCTTTCTCGTAGATACATTGCAGATACATCTTTTTTTCCCGTCATTAATGACAGCTTACTTAAAAGTTCTGAGGTTAAAACTCTATTTAAAATTAAAAACTGCCAGAAAAAAAAAAAAAAAAAAAAAAAAACCGCCTGGGTAAGCATCCTTATTCCTCAGTAATTCTTCAGATTGATTCGGCTTGATTTATGAGCAATGAACGCACAAACTAATTTGAAATTTAAAAATAAAGAACAAGTTTTTCCATACCTTACTCTGCTTCACTGCAAACTGCATGGCTTTTGCATATGTTGTCTTTGATAACACGATAGCTAAATTAAATTTGCATTTTGAAAGTTTATCTTAATTAGGAAGATTTATTTAGATCTATGACCGATTTAAATATGAAAAAGTAAGATGAACTATGTCACACTTCAGTTACCGATATCTTCCGAGCAGACAGAATAGGATTTTAAATGTTTCGTAGTATGTTACTTCATGTGTTTCAGAGTTTTTCGTTTTTTTTTCTTCTGGTTGTAAAGTTTGCCCTATTAAAACCTGTACTGCTTGTACCCTCACATTGCCTCATTAATATATTTATCCTTCATTAGATATTAAGGAAAGATAAAGGCAAATATTTAAGAATAGAAAAGGCATTTTTTAAGATAGTTAATCACTGCAGTAAAAGGGGGAAAAACTCCAAGGCTGTCAATATGTTTGAGCGAACAATTATTCAACAATTATATCTCTAATAACAGTAACAAAATTATGATTGTAGACACCTCGTAAGTGTTTTAAATGACTCTCATTAATACTGTTTTCCTTCTCACTGTGACACTGAAGAAGTTAAAAGAACACCACTTCTTAGCAAAGACAGGCTCCATTGTCTTTCAAATTTCTAACAATTCAATGTCATTTTAGTATTTCATTGGACAAAACTCTTAATTAAATCGGTGCTTGAAAAATGGCAATTATCATTCTAAGCATACAATGACTTGAACAGGTATTGATATTTTTTGTTATTCAAAAAATGGACCGAGAAGAAATAGCCCTATTATACTTATCCCACTCTTCATTTAGTTGTTGCTTGATTCGGAATGTTAGGACTAAGAGCCTAAGTTAGTAAAGCGAAGACACTCGCAAGCTAATGTTAAACTAATAACAGCGTTCTTTTCAAATTTCTCGTTTGCATTTTAATATTTTTAAATGTTTTTGTTTGTACATAGAAAATATGTTTTCGATTTTGGTTGCAGTTTTACTTCTGAGAGCACTTTCACTTTCGAAACTGGTTCCGAAGTTCTTCAGGGAAAAAATAACCTACAGTATCGAAAAAATACGAAAGTATCCGATTAGGCACTGATTTCATCTCATATATCCTATGCATACATATATACATAACGAGATTTAAAATTCCGCCCTATCTTAAAAATATTCTATAATTTTTTTCCCATTTAATATAATTTTTCTAACATTAGTTTATTTAATTCTTGTACGACAACATTTTTTTTCACCTGTCTTTAAAATATTCCAATAATACTTCCTTTTTCCTAGTTTTCTATCATCTAAATGCGTACGATATCATTTTTTTTTTCAAAATCCTATTTAAAACAATTCACGTATTCTTTCATTTTTTTTTTTTTTTTTCCGAAGTCAAGCTGTTTAGCTTTCAAGGTCTTTTCATTTTTATTTCAATCTTAAATGCCGATATGTTTTTCATTCCTCTTCTAAATTATCCGTTCTGCGAATCTTATTTTATTTTGCCATTTCTTTTTTTTAAATTTTCTTCCGCGTTTTCGGAGAGACCGTAGCACGCCTGTTTTTCTTCCGCCTCTAGTCCCATTTTTTAGCTTTTTCATTCGTTGAGTGCGTCGCCGCATTCCAGGTATTGTAGACATGCGCGCCCAGTATTTGATGGCTTGCATGAGTGTCAAAGACATAATTTTGTGTTGTTTTGAGTTGCTAACCTCTACGCACGTCATCAGGTAGTAACGTCTCGATTAATAATATGGAATATCTCCCTTACCATACGTTTAATGATGTAGATTCTGATTGATTATTACCGTTATAAATCGGTAAATTGCTGTAGCTAATATTATTGCAACATACTGGACTTTTAACATCTGGTGAATGCTCTACATCTGTGAACTGTCCATTGGAATAATAAACAATTTTCCTATACGGATAATTGTCTACGAGTTATTTTACTGAGAAATACCATAGATTCCTCTATCTTTTGCTATTTTTAACATCGGCGACTGCAATTTACTTTATCATGCAAGTAAAGAATTTCACTAATGATGCCTTTTATTTTCATGAAATGTCTACTGGCTTATGGATCGGAGTATAAAAATTAAACTGCTAAATGCTTACTATCGAATGATGAATTGGGCTTAAATAGAGACTTCAATATAGATAACAAGTATGGAATGTTTTCATGACAATAAGAGAGCCACAAAATCATGTCAACGACAGATTGCACAGAGGATACATATACATATAGATGTATATGTGACATTTTGTCACAAATGGAAGATATGTCTAGCCACACTTAAATTAATTTTCATCTTAGCAGCCGAGTCGTGTAGATAACAGCAAAGAAAAACAAAATGACAGTCGAATCTGTTTTATTAAAACAGAATCCTCTTTAGATTCGGGGGGAAATGCTCTCGTTAGTTCGATAAATTTCATTGTTCGCTGCAGAAGAATACATCAGTTAATAAACTCTTCGATGACAACATTCTACCACACAAAACCGTCCCGTTTTTCTTTAGCAGCAACAAACGTCAAAAAATTCCACCAAAAATCGAGTCTGCATTCGGTTTTAACTGCCTTTGCGTAAAGCTACAACATACGTCACGTGACACAGATTTTTCATCGAATCATGAGGGCTTTAAAGGTATTTTATTCGTATTTCCGGTGCAGTAACTTCGAAGTAATTGACTTCCGCGCGGGAAAAAAATGTTCTACAGGCTTCAAAAATCTCGTTACCAGATGAATGACGTATCAACAAACCAAAGTATCTGCTTTGAGGCTATAGTTAAACTAGTTTCGAATTTACGCTATAAAGATACGCAGTAAAGAAAAAAAAAGACAACGAATCTTTGATGTAAAAAAAAAAATTAGAGCATTTTGGAAATATTGTAATAGACATTTAATATTTAATGATAGATTTTTTTTTTTTTTTTTTTTTTTTTTTTAAGAACGGGATATTTTAGAGTGGGATAATCTAAGAGATATGATGTTTTAGCATTTAAATAAAGAATTTATAGCGGTTCGACTACACGGGAATAATAATAATGAATTTTAATAATGGATTAAAAATAAAGGCGTTCTATTTAAAAAATAAATTTAAGTAGTTATCGCCATTTTTAGATCTAAATACTTTTGAATAAATATTATTAAGTAGATTAGGATAAAATGGCTTTACATATGGATAGTAAAGGACTATTTTAAGAATAAGAATTATTTTAATAAGCTGGGGTCATATACGGAACATTACTAAATGGAAAAAAAAAATATAGAATAATTTAGCAGATTGCGGAAAAAATTAAATTTTGTAATATATATATATATATTTATATATATAAATATTATAAGACAACACAGATACTCATTCACAAATGGGATAGTAAAAATCAAAGAGTGAACTCATACCTTTTCTGAATAATATCGAGAAAAAAAAAATCAAGAAATGATAAATGAAAATGAAAGATAAAGTATTTTGATATATTTGTGGAACCATGGCAAAATCTTCAGGCCCAAATTACCATGAATTCCACAAAAAATATACAATTTCATCCTTGCACAAGCTATAATAAGCTAAAAAAGTACAATATTTAGGGATTCGTACATTAAAAACCCAGAAAAAGGTGAATGAAATATCACATTAAAAAATGTAAATATGGAAACATTTCCTCATCCTATTCATAAAAATCCCAGAAAGGCATGCATGATTTGACAAAAATGCACATGTTGCCAGAAACATTTACTAGTTCAAGAAAGTATAAAATTACAGAGGCTATAAATATTAGCTATATGTTGGCTAAATATTGGTGTAATACTGGCATGAAATATTGCTCCAGTATTGGTGTGTTTACATTTTACCCTTATTTAGCCAGTATTTGCAGCCAATATTGTGCCAATATTGAGGTGTTAAAATTTTGCCCTTAATTAGCTAACATTTCTGGCCAATATTAGTATGAAACATTGCCCCAATATTGGGGTGTTTACGTTTTCCCTTATTTAGACAATATTGTGTCAATGTTTATATAAAATCTTGTCCCAATATTGGGGTACTTCGATTTTGCCGATATTTAGCCAATATTGCACCAATATGGGCTACAAATATTGGCTTGAAATATTGCGCCAATATTGGGGTGTTTACATTTTGCCTTTATTTAGCCAATATTTGTAGCCAATATTGCGTCAGTGTTGGTATAAAATATTGCCCCAATATTGGGGTGTTTACATTTTGCCCATATTTATTCCCACTCGATTGGTACCTATATCATTTTTATACGATTGTTTGTAGCAGAATTAGTAGGGGTGATCACTTTTTTCCCCCATTTTTGTACATTTTACTTCTTATAGGCTACAAGATTTTTTTACACAATAAAATAAACTGTGAGTTATGCAAATTTAACATTTTGTATAATTTCATATATCGATATACCGGCTCATTTTGTAAATTTTATACTTTTTGAGCAATTTATCAATATTGTATCTTTAAAAAATGTGATGCGTGATGGTGGAAATCAGACTTCATATTCAGATCCAGTGTCGACAAAAGCATAAAATTCAATTATTGCTATTTTTGTTCGGAAAATTATTTTTCAAGTTGTAGGCTAGTATTATTAGCGAAATATCTATGAGTATAATTAATCGTTCAAACGAATTATTAAATGCTATTATCACAAAATTGACATTTTAATTATTTTAGGAAGAAAAAAGATTTAATATCTGGAAATTATAGCGAGTTACGATCATCAAATTACGAGACAATGGTAGGAGGTGCCTGAAAGAACAAATCCCTTCTCATACAATAAAAGGTTTCACAGAAAGTAAACTGTCTTATAGAATCAGTCATGTAATGGTATATCCCATCCCGTTACAATTCAAAAGAGTTAAATCCCTTGATATTAAGATTAAAATAATGTTTGCTGAACAATAATATAGTATATGAACGGTGATGCGTAAGAAATGCTGCAATGGTATTTTAAATAATATGACGATACAATAAATGAACCATAATTTAATCTGTGTTTGTCATTTTTAAAATTTAAGAAATGATATTCAAGATGAACTCGATAAATTGGCAATAACTTTTGCATATCCTTATGCCACGTGTTTCCTATTAACTTTGAAAACTGTTTTTCTAAGGTTATGATTTAACTTTCATTTTTTTTTTTAAATAATTCTCTAATTTTGACAGCAATCATCACGCCAAAGGAATATGCAGTTAAAGCAACTTTCGTGTAACGAATGTGTGCAAAGCAGAGTGAATTGCTAAGGAAATTGCAGTTGCACTAATATGAAAGAAATGAAACTGCGGATTGAAGGTTCCAAAATGTTAAATAAAATTAATTTAAAATAAAAAAGGCGACTTCCAGACATAACGTTGAGGTCCATGATCTGAAGATTTACTTAGAAATGTAATCAATATTTATAGCATTTCTTTATGTACAGAATTTTTCTTTTATAGAGAAATTCTAAAACATTAAAGACAAAAAATAATAGTCTTTAGCTCATGTCTCTTAAAAAAGAATTGCCTTTAATTGAATGGAGTGGACATGAACCCCACAAGCCCTTCCCTTTCCTACGTCCCTAGTCATGTGTAATAATTTCTTGAAATGAAATAAATGTCACCTGTAATAGAGAAAGAAAGGACAACTCATATTTTTTATTTAAGCAAAATTTTAATTTCATTTTATTTATAAATGAGACAGCGAATACGATGACGATAAAAGTACTATATTTACAATCATGAAGCTTTTTTTCCTAAAAATGCATAAAAAACTTTACAAATAATAATAGTTTCTATAAATGAATGATCTACATAACACAGAGTATCAACAGGTAATATAGTAAGAAAATGTATGTACAAAAAACAGTAAAACACAGAATATTGCAATAAACAGAAGATTAAAGCTCTAGAAATGAGAAAATATAATTTTATGCTGAACGATATTAGAATGAAAATACCAGACCTAAGCAAGCACATTCTGAGACTATTTTAACAGCGTTTTTTAAACTTTTGTATTTTAGGAATCTTTGAGCCATTATCAATAAGAAAATCCTGCATAATTAAAAATGCATATGTATCTGCGTGTGGTATGTATGTTTGCTAGACAAATTTCCTGATATAACGAAACGTGTATGAAAAATTGGTATAATCTCGCAGTTACCCACAATTTAAAAAACTTTCATATTCCTAAATCATTAAAGGGGTCATTGCAGTTTTTCGGCTTAAAAAATAAGAACATCTTATGTTTAGGATCTAGGTAGAAATATATAGGTTTTTGCATAAAAAACACATATTTTGAACTTTTAAAAACCAAATTTTTAATAATTTTCATGGAGAAATATACATTTTGGACTCGTTTTTTCCGATGTTGCACGGCGTCGTCGGCATGTAGCGTTCCGTGGTACCAAGTGGTTTCATCTGAAACCACTGAATCAGAAAACACATTAAAATACACATAACTGATCTACTATTTTTTGAAATTTTGCTTTTGTCAAATTTAACGTATCAGTTTTCAATAAATAATCTTTTAATGCCTCTTTGTTTGAAAAGAAAGGTGTTTAACCAATGTGTTTTGCCTGCACTAACTTATGGAGCAGAAACTTGGACACTAACAAAACGGATGGTACAAAGATTACAAACAACACAGCGAAGTATGGAAAGATGTATGCTAGGCATAACCAGAAGAGACCGAAAGAGAATAACGTGGATAAGAAGTCAGACGAAAGTTTTTGACATTATCGAGAGAATTAAATGGCTAAAATGGAAATGGGCTGGGCACATTGCAAGAAGACAAGACAATAGATGGAGCACAAACACCCTACAGTGGTATCCCAGAGATGTAAAACGACCAAGAAGACGACCTCAAGTAAGATGGAGTGACGAAATCAGAAAAGTGGCCGGTGTTAATTGGATGACTAAAGCACTAGACAGGCAACAATGGAAAAATCTGGGGGAGACCTACATCCAGCAGTAGATTGAAAACGGTTGATGATGATGATGATGATGATACCGAACGAATAATAATAAAAAAAAAGGGTGAACTGTGAGTAGGACTCGCACTCTGAGTGTTCTGTACAGTTTACCGTAAAGCTTAATAAGTATCCAGTTTCTTTACAAATATACAAAAATAAGAACTGCTTACGTAGTATACCTAGAAACTTCTTGTAATCGCTGTATCGTAAATCTGTAATTTATTATTTAAATTTCTATTAAATCTTAGCAAAATTTGTTTGAGATGACTGAAGAAAGAATGGATTCACTACATTGTATGTCAAAATTAGAGAAAACATTGCCCCTAGTAGTACTTTCGCTTATTAATGGTTGCACGCCTATCGAAAAGAAATATAAACAAATTTCGTTTTGAGGATTAGCCATAAAATCTACATTGAAACCATGGAATTATAGTTTAATGATTTTCGGATTTTTTCCTTTAGATGCGCTATAAAACCGTCTTTCGGGCCAAATTTCAAGTAAGTTAATAAGAAGTATTCTAGAGGTTTGAGAGTGGGTTTGTATGAAAGAAAAAATGTTTTAAGGTCCTAACTTTTTGTTTCATTGAGCTCTATTTTTTTACAAAATGATGGAACCGTAGGCCTTATTATTTGATATTAATTTCAACTTGATATCTTCAGCTGGTCTTGAAAAAAACAACAACAACAACAAAAAAAAAAAACGGTTTTGATGGACAGACGGTCAGATGAGTTTGTCACGTTAAATCGACATAGAATTATAAATTAATGATTTTCGGATTTTAAACTTTACATGTGATATAAGAAATGCAAAATTTCAAGATTCTAGGTCAACAGGAAGTATCCTATAGGTTTTGAGACTGAGCTTTGTATAGAAAAAAAAACATTGTTTTAATGTCGTAACTTTTTACTGCATTGAGTTAAAAACAATCTTGACAGACAGACCGACAACTGAGTGATCCTATACGGGTTCCGTTTCCTCCTTTTGGGGTACGGAACTCCAAAAAGAGAAAAAAAGTATCAAGGACTAGGTAAATATTTAAGCTTTCATTAAAAAAAAAAAAAAATAAATAAAGGCCAAAAATTTGTTTTATCTATTGCTGAGATATTTCTGGTACAGAAACAAAAAATCGTGTTTATAAAGTTTTGTAACAAAACTATTCACTCATGTACTGTGCAACAAGAATCTCTGTATTCTCCATATGTGTTGAAATTTTTAAAACGGCTTCAAGAGAACATTTATAAAATATCGGCCACTCGAAAAATGCAAGAAAAAAAATTCATTTTTTGAGGCCGAAAAGCCTGCAGGATTACTAACCTCCGAAAACAATTAGTTTTTCTAGGTTTACAGAAACATTTCCGAAATAAAAGGGATCCTTTGCTGCTCATAAATTTCAGAAACATTTTGGTTCCTGATTGATTCGTTCTGAAGATAACATAAAAGTTTCCAGTATTGTAGGTAACTACGATGTTACATTTTGTTTTTCCTTATTACCATTTGTGTTAAAACAGGAAAAGAGCAAACTATTAAATTTAATTTAGGAAGGTAAATATGCAGCCTTTAATTTATTATTAATTTTTAACTTGGGCTTTGTGATTGTTGGCTAAAATGCAAAATCTTATTTTATTTTACTTATGATTAAGCAATGATTTTACTTTCTAAGTTTTTTTTTTTTTTTCACACACACATTTAGACCCAAATACATTTAGATCTGTACTCCTTTGATATATTCTGGATTAGTTCTTTAATATCACTTACTTTTTGTAAAAAATAAATAAATTGGTGTTCAAGAAAAATTGTGTAGTAATCCTTTTGAAAAAAGAAATGCATTTTAAATTCATAATTAATATTCTTAAAAACAATTGACACATCCATCAAGACTTAAGATTAATCAACGATTCAGTAATAAGTTTTTAGAATTCCAGGTAAAACTGTAGAACTAAAAGAAGGCATTTTATTATTTTCCATTATTACTACTTCCTGCCTCTAAAAATAATTAATAACTAATATTTGACAAAGATGATCGTATTTACATGCGGTTTGTGTCATTTTAATCTAAAAACGTCATTTTAATCTAGAATATTTTTTATAGATAATAATGTAAACACGTGAGTCTTTCAGAGATTTTTGTGTTTTTGATCACCTTAGATCTGCAGTATCAAATATATACTTGACTTGTTGTGCTAGACTTGTGTAAATAGAAAATTCGAATTTAGCTTTCTTTTTTGTTCCACTGACGAAAGGAACTTAACTTGTAAGGATTTAATTTCTATTTCTCCTCTCTCTCAATTACAAAAAGTTTTTATTAAAATATATTTTATTTGTCTGCAGCACTATTTTCGCTTCTCGAGTGAAGAAACATATTTTAATTATTAATTTTATTTAATAATTTAAAAATTACTATTCATTATTATTATTTTTTTAAACTATTGATGGCAAAAAATAATAAAAAATATCCCACCTTGAATTAACATAGGCTAAGCTCTTACGAGTCATTATGTTATTAAAAACATAAGATTTAAGAAAAGAAAGAGCAATGTCTCTCGTAAAAGAACAATATATGTGTTATGTGTACAACTACTTTTTGGTAACTTTGGTTAAGTTTTTGTAATTTCTGTTGAATTTTTATTTTGTGCATCACCAGCAATAGAATTGAGATTAGAATAATGTATGTAATTAAAACACGATTTATCAGAAGTAATTTTTGAAAATGATACTTTTGTTGTATTTGTTAGGTAAAAAAGAAAAAAAAAAAGGCAGTTCAAAATTTTCATTTAAACAAAAAAATTAATTAATTTTGTTTCATAAACGATTAAGCGGATGGTTTTCAATAAAATTATTGTATTTACAAACGTGAAAGTTATTACTAAAAATATTTTGAAAGTTTTACAGATAAATATGTTTTTGTTTACTTTCGTTTTATATGTGCGTAAAAATAATTATTAAAAGGAATGAATTTGCTTTAAAATGGAACTAAATGACATAAGAAGCACTTCGAATAGGATAAATGTGTCTTTGTGTAAAAGTACAAAAAAAAAAAAAAAAAAAAAAAAAAAAAAAAAAGAGAAAAGAAAAATTGGGAAGTTAGAAACAAAATACAAAAATAATATTTTTTGTAGTTCCAGCTGAAGTAAATCTCAGAGTACAGAGGGAATAAAAAGGGGTGGAGGGCAAAAATTTCTTGTATACACAAATAAAAAAATGTAAATAATTATTTCAGTTATCACTTTACTTTTAATAGTGAAACATATTTGGAAAGCAAAATTGACAGCATATTAATTTGATTTTCGTAAAGAGGAAATAATCAATTATAATTCATTATTTCATCTTAATCACTTAATTATGAAAGAAAAAAAATAACTGAAAGGGACTTTAACTGATCCTAAGGGGAAATTCTCCCGATATGGCTTGACATTTAGGGCATTTTCGAGATTTCATTTTATTATTATTATTATTATTTTATAATAATGCACATAGAAAAAAATGATATTTGGCGTTAAATTTATTGTAATTTTGCCTAAGTAAATGAATATTTTTATGCAAAAATGTTGATATTTTAATTGATCTAAATTCCCCCAAAGTTCACTATGCAGAGCATGCAAAGAGTAAATCGGTGTACATAATTAAACTCTTAATAATTATCTGAAATAATATATTCACATGGATTCTTAAAATATATATTGAATTAGTTTGAGGTTAGACATAAAATTGATAATATTATTCAAAATTTCACAAAGTGGCGGCTTTTTGATGTTTGAGGCAAATTTTTAGCAGTAATTTTTCGTTTTCAAAACTGTTTACAAAATCAAAAGTTTTTTTAAAGAAGGTTTGTCCTTCAATGAAAAAATCTGTTTTAATTAAGAAAAAAAAAGTTAATAGGCTGAACGGTTTAAGCGTGAGAATTGACACCGATTCAAAATAACTTATTTCGACAAAGAAATGTTTGTTTTTCTATTATGTTTTTTAGTTGTAAAGGTAAATTAATTTGATTTATCATGCATAAAACAATGACTAGACCACGTTCCATCTCTTTTACGATAACACTGCTAGTGCTACCCTGCTATAAAAATTATGAACAAAATAATAAAAAATAATTTAACATTCATTTATAATTTATACAAATCCTTACTTTATCCTTTTGACTACGTTTTGGTATATATACGTCTCAGAGGACTATTTTTTATTCTTTTCGTGCCACTTTTTGAAAAATCTCTGCCATACACATATACTAGAATATTTTCAAAAGAAATCTACCAGCAATATAATTGTGATACAACAAAACAAAGAAATATTCTTGTTAATTGTGGTGTGATTGAATAAAATAATAGTTGCCCGTTCTGGTCCGCAATCAAAAGGTTAATAGGAATACAAAACTTAGCAAAAATTTAATGATAATGTGGTAAAAGACATTTTGATAGATTAAGTACAGAAATAACAAAAAATATATATAATTTTTTGGCTTACTGTTAAATTTATTAATTATATTTAAAAACACGCAGTTTTAAAATGGAACCTTATAGATCCAATTATAAAAGTATATAATGATAGAATTGTGAAGTTTTTTCGATACTTAATTTCTCCTTTTCTTATATAAGTAAAAGACGCCAGAATGCCGAATAATATTTACAAGCTTTCACTAATTAATTATATTAGAATCAAATAAGCGTATTAACCCTTTATATCATCGTATTGCATACTTACAGCACACATTTTAAGGCTATTAAATTCAAAATTCACTTTTCAAAATAATTTTATTCATTTTGACATTTCCACTACATTGCAATTAATTCTAATTATTATTAGAGTTTTAAAAATATGATGATAGTTATATATATATTTGTAAATCAAAGCTTCAAACACTTTTAAAAACTTTTCCTGGTAATCATTTATCTTAAGTTTTATGTAAACTTAGAAGAGCTAGAAACCGAAATTCTGTTAAAAACTATTTCCTAAATGTTTAGTAGACTCTGTAAATTTACATCTACAGGGTGTCCAACTGGAAGTTAGTCTCGGGAAATGTTGGTTTTAGAAGACTTACAGGAGAAAATAAATAAATAAAAAACAATTACATAACATACTTGTATGTTTAAGAAATTATGTTGTCACAGGAGGCGCTGAAAATGTCCTCCAAGAGCTTCTAAACATAGCTGAAAAGCATATTCTTGTATTTTTATACATTCCTATACTTTTTTTTAAATCAACATTTTCCGGGGCTACTTTGTAGTAGAACACTAATAGTATCCAAGATTGTAAATTTACATGCATTAAAAAAACTGAAGACTACTATTCATATTGTAAGTACACGGCTTGTAATGTTTCATTACGCCGCACCGTATTATAGCCGTAGAGAACAATTCTTTGAAAAATACGCGAGAAATTTACTGTTACAAAAATTCGCAATAAATAGAAAACTGCTATACTATAGTTGGAAATTGAAAAATGAATTAGATTACACCTCATGTCATCCTCTTTACAAAATGTCAGGTGCCAAAACTAACTTTTTCTACCAATCTATAAAAAAAAGTCTGTGAATTAATGATGGAGAATCTTAGTAGCATACTTTTAACCAAGAACTAGTATAAATTTACAGAGAATCTCAGTTTTTGTTCTGTGTTTTTACAGACATTTTCAACAGTTTGGGTATTTTCAGTAGATGAACGAAGTTATAACTTCGTATTTAAGTGAATTAACAAAAATCATTTGGCATTCAGAAATAAATATATCACATAGTAAAATACAAGTACCATATGTACAGTTTTTTTTTCGCCAAAAATTCATAACATATTAAATTTTACTAAAAAAATTTGGTCAGTAAATTTTTTTTTCGTAAATTTTTAACTAATTTTTTACATATTTGACATTTTATTCATTTAAATTAATACTGTTTTAATAATGTAAATATAAGGCTATATTTACTTTGTAAATATATCCTTTGAGTATTGTAATTTGTATACTTAAGTAAAAGTTATGTTATATATAGTATCAAAGTGGCAGTGTCGCGATATAAAGGGTTAACTTTCATTTCTAAAAAAATAGGGAAAGTATAAATATAAAAAAACAACACAATATCACCTAATACATACAGATAAAGTTGTACTATTCATATAGGAAGATCTTCCATTTTTAGAGATCCTCAAGATCTTAAGCGCAAAACTTGCTTCAGTCTTTATATTGCTTTTGGATGTAATAACTGAAATTATGCTGCTCCCAATATTACACACTCTTGTAATTGCATTTAGTTTTGGGAGAAGCCGACTAGAAAAACTTTTGACTGATTAAGTGAAAACAGCAAAAAGTTGGCAGTAGAAGATCATTTCTCTTATAAATAAACTGTTATCACCTCATCATGTGTTCTTTCTCGGTTGTTTTGACTCATAAAAAGAGTTCCTCTTGGTATAGTTCAATGTTTATTCACAATTTAATACAGTGTGAAGATTTGTTCTATATTTACCATACTTTTCTGTTAGAAAGTCAAAAATGTAAATGGAACACAAGAATAGCTGCCACTATACACTAACATGAGTCACAAATAATATAATTACATTCACACGACAAAAAATGATGTATGTATAAGAATGCAAGCATGTACTACTCTGCATATGTAATAATTTGCATATTTACAAAGGCAAAAATTAAAATATAAATTCTTCATTGTAGATTTTAAAATTTATTTCAAAATGATATGAATAATATATATTTCAGTAAGGACTCCTTTTTAAACCTTAAAATATATTTTCAAGAATTTTGCTTACTTTTGATTTTTTTGAATATTTCTTTTCTTCAATAGGCATTCTCACTAACAATAGGAATAAATAACATGTAATATATTTCTGTAATATAAGCAAATGGACGGAGCTTTATATATTTTTTTCAGAATTCAGTCAACATTTCATACAATTCTTCACTTTAATTAAAAACAAAAAAATATTCGATTTGATTTTTGCAGGCAGTTTTGTCTATCTGTTGCTTTCTTTCTTTGTCGAAACATTTCAATGAAATCATTTTTTAAAAAGAAAATCATCACATCACGTTAAAATTTTTACACTAATATCAATTTGAAACTTTATTTACTCGTTAGTATTTTTGATGCAAAGCTCAGACTACGAAAGCCATTTTCTCTACCAAGCCTCTTCGTAAATCCGCTTTATTCCATTACTACGCACTTAATGCCTATTTTAAGCTTATACTACATATATAAACAAGCTGCAGTCAACTCTTCCTTTTATGCAGCGATTTCACTAAAACTGTAACCGTAAACTATTATTTTCTTCGTCATACTAATGTAGACAACTCTATTGCTCTCTGGGCAGACATATCTAGTCCTAATTGGCTCAGTCTGCTTTGCTGCAGTTCTTTACAGGCTCTTGTCTTCTCCCATTGCCAGAGGTAGACGTTGTGAACACTGGCTACGCCACAAAAGACAATGCCAAGACCGATGACTATGCTTGTTGCCATTGCAGGTATTTCATTGAAGTGTATGAATGTGAAGAGGATAACACCTGCAAAAGAAAGACAAACAAACATTAATAATTTGTTAAACGATGGGTATAAACGTTTTTAAGAATTAATGATATAATCATGTGATAACTGACATGGATAATATATATCCATAATCTTAATATTTTACCAAATATGCAAAACCGACCGAGTAAGCAAATACCTAATAACCAACTTAACACAGCATTATAAACTATTAACGTAAACTCGACCCATAAATATATATAAATATATATATATACACTCACTGCCAAAAGTTAAACTCGCAGAGGAAAATGTTAATTTCCGGAAGCCAATCTGAATTGGAAACACTGCAATTCGCTGCGGAGTTAGATGAAAGTATGCTGTTATGTAGCAGCCATTCACGATTTCATGACGAGAAATAGGCAAAAAAGGCAGTCGTATCAGAAACCGTCATTGTGAAGGGTTACAGGAGTTGCATGTAAGTGCTGATAAAAAGTGTTTAGAACTTTCGTACACTTTATTTTCAAGACAGACGTGTTTCTATGGCTTCCAGAAGACGAATGGAAGATTCTGAGCGTTGGCGTGCCGGGGGCGCATTGAAGCGGGACAATCAATCACAGATGTTGCTCTTTTCATCGGCGTTCATCATTCCGTAATTTCAAAATTATAGAAACAATTCCTAACCAGCCAAACAGATGTCCAAAGACCTGTAGTCGGTCGTCCAAGGGATACGACCTCCGCCGATGATCAATATATTGTTGTTGCAGCCAAGCGAAATCGAAGAGAGATTTGCACACGTGTGACATCTATGGTTGCAGCGTCCATTGGTAAGACAATATCTGCCACTACTGTGCGCCGAAGGCTACACATGAATGGACTGTATGACCGGGTACCTCGAGTTTGTGTTCCTATATCCGTCCAATCCAGAGGGGCACGATTAAATAGGTGTCGGCAACATATCAGTTAGACTGTGTCTGATTGGGGCAACGTTATGTTCACGGATGAGTCGAGATTTGCCCTACAACCAGATGGCAAGCATGTAAGAGTCTTGAGAGAAGTCGGTATATGCAATCGGTCTCAGAACATCACCGAACATGACGCATTCCGAGGTGGAAGCAACATGGTGTGGGCAGGGATTTCGTTAGGACATCGCACAGACCTACACATTATTAGACGGGGTTCTATGACGGCTGTCCGGTAACGGGATGAAGTCCTAGACCCCACTGTGAGATTGTACGCTGCAGCAGTTGATCCTGCTTTCTTTTTAATGGATGATAATGCTTGTCCCCATAGAGCTGGCCTCGTCGAAGACTACCTGGAGAGTGAGGGGATTGAGCGTATGGAGTGGCCGGCGCACTCGCCCGACCTTAATCCCATTGAAAATCTTTGGGATGCTCTCGGCCGTGTTGTGTGTACACGTTTCCCACCCCAGCCTCTCTCACAGAGTTGCAAACTGTTCTACAGGAGGAGTCGCGATTACTTGACTCTATGTTGGTTGATCACCTAATGCAAAGCATGGTCACACGCTGCAAACTTTGTATGCAGGTGATGGGTGTTCACATACCCTATTAATGTCGGTTTTGTTTGTTTTGGTTTTAAACAATTTTTTGTTAATGACTCGAATATGACTTCATCTTATAACTTATGAAAGTTCACTATTGTTTTTATCTTTGCATGTAATTCTTTGTTTAGTTTCATGCATAAACGTATTTGCCACTTTCCAGCCGCCTTTCGTGTCAATCCAAGCAACAGTTGTCGGTTTTTCCGCATTTTACCACTGCGTGCTTAACTTTTGGCAGTGAGTGTATGTATATACATATACACGGTCTGCCAAAAGTTTCCCATGCTCTCTGTCTGGGGAACGCATCGGTATTTCGTAAAAGTGTAAAACGCGTGTCCAATCAATTTGAGGGGGCCTCATTTGTTTAAACAAATTGGGGCAGGGACCATATGGGTTTCTCAACTTAAAAAATTTCAATTTGTTGACATTTAATTTTGACACCATAATTGGCTTTTACGGTAAATTTTACCTTAGGATAATGAACGGGAAGTTATTCGGTGGAGTAGTTTAGAAATTATGCCGGTTTAAATTTTGGAACTTAGCATGCTGTTAAAATAATTTTTTACCGGTACAAAACAGATTGAAATGTGGGGAACCTTTTAAACATAACTCAAAAACTAGTTAGCAGAATAAGCTGTAATTTTGGATTCGCATGTTTAAAGCTTCTAAAAATAGATTGTTAAAAAATGTTTAGGTTACAATTAATTTTTCTTTTTCGAAAGTAATTTCGAAACTATGTACATTTTCATCTTATAAAGTATGCTTCATAATATGCTTGGAAGATCTACGCAGTAGAGGTTGGAAAATTACAGACTTTTTATTTGAAAGGTTCATCTTTGTCCCAGATATTCTACATTCACTATTATCATAAATATCAACATCAAATAACATTTTAAAAAAGATAACACTTAATTACAAGCTCCAATTTATTTCATAATATTATCTATGCTACCTCAAAAATATATAAACATAATTAACATAAAAAAAAAAAACATGCTTAAACCTATAAAATAAATATGCAATTTAAAAGTAAGAAATTAGTTTTTCATTTAATTTTAAAACATTAAAAATTAAGCTCATGTATAATCTCAAAGTATAATCAAGAAAAAGAATCCTAATGTGTTAGTGCACAATGGTAGAATAACACAGCTTCAATGCATACTTAAGTGTTAACACCACTTTGACAGGTTCAAGATTTCGGAAATATTTTTTAACTCTTAAAATATTTTTTTATACTCACGAAAATCATATTTTGTCAGTTTAAAATCGATATAGAAAGTGAAAGAGCAATTTTAGAGCTATATAAGCGCAAGATTTTAGAGCAAGATAAGCGAATGAACAATAACGAAAACTTTAACCATGCGGGATTTTTTTTCTTTCAGAATACAGTGTAAAAAAATGTCGTAAAATTTCAGTAGATGTATCATAAATTAACGGTACTTGTGCCGTTTTCACTCTTTAGTGTATGAGTACCGTACTTCTAAGGTACATTAAGCGTAAACAAACCGTATATGTGCCATTTCGATTATAAACGGTATTTATATCGTAAAATGATTGTTTTTCAGTAAAAAATCGCTATTTAAACTGTAAAATAATATTTTTTCAGTAAGGAAAAAGCTGGTAGCCCCGCCTTGGTGTATGGCAACCCCTGAAGTGATGCTCTTGCTCTTGTTACGTAATGCGTGCAGGCCTGAGGAGAGGGGGGAGTACAGCCGGTCCTATACTTTCAATATTTTACGGTACATATACCGTCAAGTAAAATTACGGTATATATACTGGTCACAAAGTTGCCAGCATATGTACCGTAATTGTTGGGCAAAATGTTTTACAGTGTAGCTTTTTCAAAATCGATGCAGACTTAAGGTGGTTCACAAATGACCTGCTCAACAAGCGAAACTTTCTGACACGTTTTCTGACTCTCTTTTAAACACAAAAGCATAAATTTGGCAGATCTGACTATGGAAGCGATTTGGAATCGAAATGAGTTTTCCATTATTCGATAGATAAATTACTTATCTAGTTATAAGCGACTCGTGTCACGTGACAGCACGATTTTTCCCATTCTCGCTCTGCTGCCTCGGGAATTCGGTTTAAAACGCTGATTTTGACAGTATTTTCTGAAAGATCTTCTGCCTTTACCAAAAAATTAAAAACTTATTTCGATTATATAGTTTTTGAATAAGAACACTTACCAATTTCATTCGTTTTCGAACAAAAATGAATTTCAAAATTGTGTCAGAAATAAGTCTTTTGGATTTGACAACAGTCTTAAACTCCGCGAATTTTCAATCAATGAAGCTGAATTTTTTGAAAATTAATCGTCACATATTTTTTACGAGTTTTAAGACAAAAAAAAGTAATATATATATATATATATATATGGTATCATTGTTCTAGATTAAGTCTACGATGAGTTATCATGTCCACATCTTTATTTTCTATCTTTGAAGCACTCCTGCTCATCAGCTGTCAATATATTTGAAAAGTGTTTATGAATTATATGTCTGTCCTGTTTTTATGTGCTATAACTCTCGTAAATATACCCGACTTGCCATGCAATTTGTATATGTTATTGAAGTTTACTACAGGATGTTCGGTGTTAAAAATGAAGTGCGTAGTATTTATAGTTCGTTTACAGGTAGGCACAAAATAGTTTAGTTACATTATATTGTATTGGGAAAAATCATTTTCAGTGCATTTTAATGATGTTACAATGCTTAAAACATAATTAAATTGATATGCATCACTGAGGTTGACAAAAACGTGCTTTTTGAGGAGTATTGGACAAAGTAGCATAAATAGTTTGTTTACAGAGATGCACAAAATAATTCCAATACATTATGATATAAGGGAAAAAATCGCATACGATGCCTTTCAATAATTCTATGATACTTCAAGCATTATGAAATAAAAAAGGATGACCGAGTTGCACTATAACATGTTTTCTATAGATTATGGAGAGCGTAGAATTTACTGTTCATTTGCAGAGACGCACAAAAGAATTCGATTACAGGACGGACTTTGAGGTATGAAAAAATGAAATATTTTAATAATATTCTGTTAGTGTTGGGATGTGTTTCATAATCTATGCGAGATGAGTGATTTTTTATTCTTGTTTAATAATTATCAACTAAGCAAAATACAGTTTTCTAATTTAATCTTACTCTCTCTATATAAAATCCTAATGTAATGATTTTATGAAACGAATTTTTGAAACGTTTTTATGTAATAATATCATATATTCTAATACGAGCAAATCTTGTGTATATATATATATATATATGTATATATATGTCCCAAAATCATATTCTTTAGCAATGTTAAGGCTAATATGATGATGAAACCTCTCATTTCATTTTATTTGTGGCATTTAGGCATTTGGGACTTGAAAATTCTGTCTAAATTCCACAAATTTTATTTCATTTCATTCATTTAATTCCATTTATTCAATTTTTAATTTAATTTCTTATTCTTTTAATAAGTTTTTGCATCCATATTCAGTGTGTTGGGGAATACTTTCATTGACAACTAATTATTACATACTTAATCCTTATTTCATTGTTTAAGTTGGTGTTATGGTAATGTTTCATTTATGGTTATATATATATATATATATATATATATATATATATATATATATATATATATATATATATATATATATATATATATAGTATTTATATGCAAATTTTATCTTAAAAATGGCTATAAAGATTTTGACGAAATTTTGTATTTTACCGGTTTGGGGCACCAGAAAACCATTGGGCTAGGTCACATGTTCGAGAAAATTCGATTAGTCGGTCACTTTGGTTCACCATGGGTCAGGATCAAGCTAATTGTATCTAAAAAACGGTTCAAACGATTTTGACTAAATTTTGTATCCTACCATTTCCGGGAATGAGAAGACTATTGGGCTGGGTCACATGTTCGAGAACTTTCGATTAGTGTGTAATTTTTGGGTCAACGCGGGTCAAGTTAATTTTATCTAAAAATCGGCTCTAACGATTTTGATTAAATTTTGTATCCTACGACTTTCGGGCACGAGAAAATCATTGGGTTAGGTCACATGTCATTATGGGTCATTATGGCTCGTCATGGCTCATTATGGGCCAAGCTATTTTTATCTTAAAAACGGCTCAGAGGATTTGAACTAAATTTAGTATCTTACAGTTTTAGGGAACGAGAAGACTATTGGGCTAGGTCACATGTTCGAGAAATTTCGATTAGTGGGTCATTTTGGTCATGGGTAATTATGGGTCAAGCTATTTTTATTTTAAAAACGACTCAGACGATTTGAAATAATTTTGTATTCTACGGTTTTAGGGCACGAGAAAATCATTGGGCTATAGGTCAGATGCTCGAGAAAATCCGAATAGTGGGCGAGTGAGATTTTTTGATGTAGAATGCTACGACATTCTGAAGAGAAATATTTCCATGATTTAAAGACAGAATAAATAAGACAAATATTACTCTTCAAAAATAGTTGTAGTTATCTGAATAAAAAGAAGCCCGAAAAAATGATGACACTGATATACATATCTATGTTTGCCTTGCCACCTCTAAGACCAAGGTTGGTGCAAGTGTGTTCGTGCAAAGTGTATTTTCAGCATGAGTGCTCTAACTAAATTAAATACATGTAAAATGCCAAAGACTTCGCGGGCCACGTGTTTGACATTCCTGCTGTGATTGAACTATAAATACTACTAATTGCATACTCCGGTAAAACATGCTGTAGTTCACCTCAATAACGCATATTAATTTTATTATGTTTGAAATATCGTAACATCAATAAAACGATCTTTCCCCATAGACCCTAATGTAATGGAATTCTTTTGCGTATTCTTATAAATGAACTATTAATGCTACACACTTCATTTTCAATACCGAACATTCTATAGTAAAATTCAATAATGTATAAAAATTTCATGAAAATCCGAGTATATTTATGAGAGTTAGAGTACTGACAGACGGACTGACGGACAGACAGACAGACAGACAAACCGAATTCATGACGCTTTTCAACTATCTTGAAAAGTGTTATAAAAACTATTAAAATTCAAACGAGAAATTTTAAAAGAATGCTGTTATTAGTTTAACATTAGCTTGCGAGTATCTGCGCATTACTATCGTAGGCTCTTAAGAAACTGTTGAGATGAAACGAAAATACTAAAATAAAATTTTGTATTTAGATTAAAGACTTTTTTTTTTTAATTTTAAAGTAAACTTTGAGAAAACGTAAATCTGTGACTATCCGTTAAAACAGGGGAAAAAAAGGAAAGAAAAAGTGGCGATAATGAATCATATTTGCAAAAGAACATGGCAAGCATAAAGTTTTCCAGAATCAAGAAATAATCTTGGCAGACTAAAACGTCTCAGGATGATGATTCTTCTATTACTCATTTCTTAATCAACATTACGAATTGGGTGATATTTCAAGAGATAATTTTATATATCTAATCAGCACGCTGGGTTTTCCAACATACTGCCTGAAGCATGTAGAACGGAAATGATGAAAAGTTTCCTTGTTTCGTGACAGAAACCTATTTTAATTGATAGAAACTTTCAACAGGACGAGTCCATAAAATGTAATTATTTCCTTTCTGATGTAATTGTTTTTCGAAATAACTCTTTACATGATTTAGAAAACAAAAGGTTCTAAAGTTAACTAATATGTATCATATATATTATTTATGAAATCAACATCCCTTTTTCTATGCACACACAAAACGAACAAGGGTGAATGAGGTATTATACGAAATGTTTTGGAACAAGCTTTTGACATAGCGCACTCACATTTCGCTAAAACACGTTGTTTGATTAAAAATTCCAGTTAATTACAAATTAATGACAAAACGTATTAGCAAATAATCTTAAAGTTTGCGGTGCAAAAACCGCGCATGGGCTCACTGGTATCATATTAATATGTTTCAACATAGTTGAAAATGTTTATGCCTTCGTTCGTCTATCAATCCACCTGTCCATGCTCTAACTTTCGTAAATATTTTTGGATTTCCTCGAAATTGATGTACATTATTAAGGTTTACTAAAGTATGTTCTCTATTTAGAATAGAGTGTGTAGCACTTAGCACTCGTTTTGAATACAATATGGTCTACGGGTAGTAATATTTGAAGCACATTTTAATGACTAACTAATTAAAAGTCAGCAAGATTCATATCTATTCGCAATAGCATGTTCCCTATTGAAAATGGTGTTTACAGTATTTTTTATTCGTTTATAGGGAAGCAAAAGAATTTGGATATATTACGCTTTATTATTTGAAGCGAGTTTTAATGATGTTATACAATTCGAAATGAAATATACATATTACTAAACTATAGATAAATATATAGCATAAAATTAATATACATAAATGAGGTTTACTACAATATATTCAAAATGAAAAATTGATGCTTGAAATATTTATCCTTTGTCTCTGCTGCACAGAAGTATTCGGTTTTATTACCTTTTACGGACAATAAGTCCGCTGAAAGTAGGTTTTCAGCTATGTCATTCATTTTCTAGCTGAAATAAATTTTGGTATGTTATGGAATATCCATAACGAATATCCTCATTTTCCAGAAATTCGCCGACCACCTGAGCTCTAAGTGGGCTCGCGTTGTTGTACATTAAAATGAAATCAGAGCCAACTGCACCCCTGAAAATCTCTATAATAAAAGCGTAAGTCATGTGACTGTCATCAACAGTTCCGGGATACCCGCTTCACTTTTTCATATACCAGGCGGCCATTTTTATTAAAAATTATTTTTTCGAATAAAATTGCATGAAAGTTACATTTTTAGAAAGATCGTTCAAAATAAATTAATATTTGAGAGATGACTTACATTCAATTATGTATATATTCTGCAATAACTTCAGTTGAAATTAGTTTCGCAGTTCAAATTCTCTATCCATGAAAGTAAACAACAACAACAGAAAAAAAACATTCATTCGTCGTGAATGTTTAAAATATTAAACCATGGAGGTAATCGTTCGTAAAGGAATTTCTCCGCGAATGAATTTTTGTACTGCTGCTTGGTGTCAAAAAAATAATTCGCACCAGCGAGACAATCAAAGTTTAATAATTGTGTGCTATACAACTCAACTTCCCTCCGGATCTTTTCTTGACGTAAGCTGAATGTAAACAAATACAACTCATGTAATAATATTTATTGAATCAAATTTCGAAGAGATTTGTCAGTTAATTTCGTATTAATGTGTTATACGTGTCAGGAAGAGATATCAACCGAAAATGATTGTTAATCACCAATCATATATTTACCATTGTTAATGACCAATCCCGTTCAAAACAGTAATTTAACATACATTTATAAAATACATAATGTCATTAAGTACTTTTATGTTATTTTTAAATCGCCAATATCAGCTTTTATTTTTCGCGTGTGTAAATTAGAAACGATATATTGATTTTGAAATCAAATGTTTTGATTTATGATATTATTTCTTATTTAGTATCTATTTTCTGTTTTGAATAAAAAGTGTGAACGACATGTATTTTAAATTGGAACAGCTGTCGCAGACGCATGGGGGTTGGCGCAATTTTTGTTTTGCCCCATTTTCAGTTAGAGATTGCTAAACATGCATGTTACTTTTATTTTATTATGAAATAGTTTATTTCATATTAAAAAACATACAATTTTATTATAAAACATACACAATGATTAATTTATTATAAAACACACAATATTTAATTTATTATAAAACATACGGAACCTGCTCTTCCAGGTTGCCATACGAAGTAAAATCTAGCCGAAACCGCCGGGTTGTCCAGGCATAAAATCGCCATTTTGGCGACAAAATTATACTCCGGTGCGTCTGCGACAAATGTACCCAAAATTACGTGTAATAATATGCAGCCCGATTATGGCATATTATTCAAAACGTTTTAGATGAGAATAATGATAGATTTTATAATCTTCCGTAATCGAGTCTACAGCCAAAGTTAGAGAGAAACAAAAACAAATATTAGCAACTATATGGTTCATTGTAAATGTGGATATCATTAAAGACTTTCACAAAATAGACTTCATTGCATCAAATCGTATTAACTAAAATACGTCAATTGGCAATGGACCCAATTACGGAAAAATACTTAATATGTTTAAGAATCTTCGCATTAGCGAACATATTACAACTGATAAGCAAACGGACATGAATCATAAATGCTTAAGTGGGTTAAGCGGCTTTTGTCAAGAAAGATGAAATACATAACAACAAAAAATATGCGAAATGCTACCATGATCGCAAAAGTTCTTGATTTGTCTATTAAAATCTTCCGGTTTGGCGAAGAATTAAGGAAAAAAATTAAATTATGAATAAAAGTAAGGTGTTACAATGCATAACATACATTTAAGGGAGACCAAACTGGTCGCCAGTCGCGGTTAGTGCGTATATAAGGCTCCAAGATCTCATCCCTATACTTCACATCAGTCACAGAGTCTCTGCCAAACACATGGAGGGGTGTGTGCCCATCCAACATAATGCCTGCTCAGGGCATCAAACCTCTGCTGCCATAGTGGTCTCTTTCTCGGACGTTCGAGGGCAGGTAGCGGGTCCTTGGTTCTCTCCAGATGAAAGTACGTCGAGAATCAGTGTTTTGGCTGAACAGAGACTCATCTGTGAATAGAATGCCCCCCCCCCCCCCCCATTGATGCCTGGTCCAAAGTCGATTATAACTGGAACATGTTAAACGGTCTCTCTTGTGTGCTAAAGTGAGTGGGACGCAAACAGCTGGTGTTCTTGCAAACATCCCTGTGTCATGTAGCCTTCTGGAAACTTTAACCCTTGAAAATCGGCTTCCTGTGGCCGTATAAATGTCACGAGAGAGGTGAGAAGTTATTGCATCCCTGTTACACCTCGCTGTAATGGACAAATAGTGATCTTCGTTGGCCTTCGTGGCTCTTGGACAACCTTGACCAAGGTTTTCTCTCTATGGATTCAATATCCTTGAACTATTTCCATAAGTTGGACACAACTCTGGACTTTACACTGAAGTCTCTAGGAATCTCCACTTGACACTGCCCTGCTTTCCAGTCTTCCCACAATTTGTCACCTCATTACATCATCCAAACGTTCGTGGTTACTCATTTTTACTGTTCGCTTTTGAATTTCACCGAATGTTGTAAAAAATACCAAGATATTCGACGAGGTGTGCGTAACGCGTAACGCGTAAATTGTCACATGTGCTTATAAAGCTCCACTCTCTCCGCTCATACACATGCGTATTATTATTATACACGTGTATATTAGCTATTGTGCTAAGAACTGTGAGAGGGGGAAAAAACTTCAGAAATTTCAGAAAGTATTTTTAAAACAAGAAAATGTATAAACAAACAAACAATGTTTTATCATCCATCAAGTTCAGGGAGGCATACTAGATGATCTAACTGATAAGATGCTAAGTTTAAATTAGAATTCAAACAGTAGCTGAATTCTTATCTTATTGATAAAGACAAACAATACCAATTCACTTTGACGATGCACCAACTGGCATTGTCAACAACACAATGCTTAAGAAGAACTGAAAATCGATAAGTGTCGATTAGATAAGCCATATGCTCAGATGTTACTAAAGAACAACAAAATGTTTAAAGAAAATTCCAGGTGAATGTTTGCGCAGTGATAATACGAACTAATTCTGTTCTAAGAATATAGGTTCTCCCAAGAGATAGAAGCAACCTGTTTAAAATGTTTCTGAAAGTAGATGTATAATACTGATCAGTGCTGCTCTAATATACAGAATGCATTATCATATAGATGATGTGACAAAAGTTTACCGTAGAGTATTTATCTTCTGCCCTTATCTCATCTTTTCTCTTTTAAACATTCAAGTGTATGCCACATTACAAGACTGCTCATCCGCATTTGTCAGTGACATTTCGAAAAACTTTGTAATTTAAATGTAAGGTTTCTTTTTTTTCCCCTTTTGAACTATAAAAGATAAATTCTTTAAAATGGTGCTTTGTAGAACACGAAAGGTTAATCATAAGCCCAAAATTTTAGCTAAAAGTGTTTTTAGCTAAATTTTTAGCTAAATTTTAGCTAAAGTAATAATAAGTGACATGGTTATGTTTTATTTCAAGATTATGAAAAAAAAATATTTCTTCATAAAAAAATGTTTCCATTATGAGGACGAGCAGAGAAAAAATTAACTTTGAGTTCAAATATCAAGACCCGTGACCAAAATGACCCACTAATAAAATTTTCTCGAACATGTGACCAAGCACAATTGCCTAATCGTGCCCGAAACCCGTAGGAAATAGTCTGAGACGTTTTTTAGATAAAATTAGCTTTACACACAGTTACCCCAAAATGACCCACTAATCGGATTTTCTCGAGAATGTGACCTAGTCCAATGATTTTCTTGTGCCTCAAAACCGCAGGACACAAAATTTAGTTCAAATTCTCTGAGCTGTTTTTAAGATAAAAATAGCTTGACCCATAATGACCCATCACCAAAATGACCCATTAATCGAAATTTCTCGAACATGTGACCGAGCCCAATAGTCTTCTCGTTCCCTAAAACTGTAGGATACTAAATTTAGTTCAAATCCTCTGAGCCGTTTTTCAGATAAAAATAGTCTGACCCATAATGACCCACTAATCGAATTTTCTCGAACCGTGTGACTTAGCCCAACAGTCTTCTCGTGCCCGAAAACTATAGGATGCAAAATTTAGTCTAAATAGCCTGAGCCGTTTTTTAGATAAAATTAGCTTGACCCACAGTGACCCAAAAGTGACCCACTAATCGTATTTTCTCGGACATGTGATCTAGCTCAATGAGTTTCTCGTGCCCGAAACTCGTAGAATACAAAATTTAATCAAAATCGTTAGAGCCGTTTTTTAGATAAAACTAACTTGACCCGCGTTGACCCAAAAATGACCCACTAACCGAAACTTCTCGGACATGTGACCCAGCCCAATAGCTTTCTCGTGCCCGAAAATGGTTGGATACAAAATTTAGTCATAACCGTTTGAACCGTTTTTTAGATACAATTAGCTTGACCCTGACCTATGGGACCCAAAATGACTCACTAATCGAATTTTCTCGAACATGTGACCTAGCCCAATGGTTTTCTGGTGCCCCAAAACAGTAGAATACAAAATTTCGTCAAAATTTTTAGAGCCGTTTTTAAGATAAAAATTGCATATATATATATATAACCACACACACACACACAAGATTTGCTCGTATTAGAATATATGATAGCATAAACTGAAAATTATATGCCGTGTTACAAACGCTAACTGAAAGTATGATACCTAACGTCTACCAGTTTCTATTAGACACATTTCTATTTGAAATGGTAATTTTTGAAAATATTATTTATATTGTTATTTTCCTATGTGCTAAATCTGTCAGACATGAGCGATATAGTATAATATGTATTTTAATTACCTTGATACTTTTCTTTAGCATTTTCCAACGTAGTTGAAAAGTATTTATGAATTCGGTTTGTCTGACCGTGCTCTAACTCGCGTAAATATACTCTGATTGCCATGTGATTGATATATGTTATTGAGATTTACCATGATATGTTCGGTATTGAAAATGAAGTGTGTAAGCATTTATAGTTCCTTTACAGGGCACTCAAAAGAATTCCGTTAGATCATGGTCTACGGGGAAAAATCGTCCGCAGTGTATATTAATAATGCTGCACGATTTCAAATATATTGAAATTGATATACATCACCAAGGTTCACTACAAGATGCTTACTACAGAATAGGGTGTCCATAGCATTTATCGTTCATTTACAGGGACACATAAAAGAATGCTGTTACAGTACTGTCTTTGAGCAATAATTGCTGGAAGTGCATTTTCAATTTTGGTATGCGCTTTTAAATTTAACTATTTTTTTGCATATATAAATGTATAAATTGAAAAACATGTATAAATCCTAGAGATCAGGCCTGTCCAACCTTTCAGTAAGCATAGGCGCACCTCAGCTCTTGACAAACAATGAAAGGCGCCATTAGTCACGTGACTCAAAACATATTACATCAAATATTATCTACTATGATGAGCAAATAGTATTGGTAGCAATAGACACACACACGTGCATCTCACAGTTGCAAACATATTGCCTTTATGGTTCGGGTGGTCCATGTAAAAACAATTTTCAGAAAAAATGATAAATCGTGGTAAATTTCTAATTATAGATTTTCTCCGAGGGGACTATCTAAAAAAATTTGTAGGTGAAGGTGCCAGAAAATTTAATCTCGTCTGTAATTAAAAAAAAAAAATGGAAATCAGGTATATTGCTAGTTTTTTTAGGACGTGAAAGTAGGACGTTGATTTTTTTCGGAGGCGTAAATTTAGTGTTATAAAAAGTTCAAAAGCAAAGACAGGCATGATAGTGACCAATCCATAGGGGGATCTAGAGCCTGGAATAGCTTTCATTGACGAACGTCAATTCGGGCGTTTTTATCGATTTTTCTAAACAAAATGAAAATAATTACCCAATATTTCAAAGGTCTGGTGGGGAAACTATCCCCCCTCCCTTTTAACCATCCTGTAAAACAGACAATAAACCAGTGTAACAGAGACATAAATATTGAACTTACATGCGTAGAGTAGGGGAGTGATGTGAAACGCTTCTTATTTTAAATTTTACTTCTTAAAATATTAAATTTTTTGGCAACTATTCGAATTTCAAGCGTAATAATTACACTGTACAAAATTTCATAACGAATAACTACAAACCATGAAAATACGCATGATTACATTTTTTAAATATATTTTTTGCTTTAAATTCATGAAATACATTTTCAGAGGCTTTTTAAAAAACTCTGATGCAAACATTAATTAATTTTATAAAACAAAACATCCTTTAAAATGGAATTTTATTTTAAAAAAAGGCAGTACCTTTAAATCTTTGAAAGGGCACCGCGTTGGACAGCCCTGTTATAGATCATATACAGGGCTTCACAAAAGAATTCGATTACATTTCCGCTCATTATCGGAAATTACTGAAGGGGTAAAGTTGCGTAAACAAAATCTGCTAGGAAGAAAATAATCTTTTGCATCCTTTGTTTATTTTTTTAAATATTGTTCCGATTCAGATTTCCTAGAAATTAGGCTACTCTGTTTATTGTCTTCATTTGTAATAATTTATTATAAATGTGAAATCGAATTATTATTTTTTTTTCATGAAATAAACTTTTTCATAGAGTCCAAATTTTGAAACAAAACTACCAGATTATAATTTAGAACTTACCAGTGAAGAAAAGAGGTATGGAGAGGAAAAATCCCCCGATTGCCAAGACCCTCGTGTAAGAACTTCTCTTTAAGAATTTTTGAGTTCTGAAAAACAAAGAAAACACAGATCTTTTAACTTGGTTGGATAAAATTAATAAATAATTAATATATATAACTAAACAAAACCATAAATTTGAAAAGAAAACAGCGGTTTAAAAATGTAATAGGTCTTCTAATATTAATGACTGCATTACGCCATTACCAACAGATAGATAGAGATAATTGTTTTTTATTGATGATTAACTTTAAGATGTTAAATATGTGCTAGAAAACATATAAACAATTAATAATAATATTTAATAAGCTCTCAAATAATATAATGCTGTATGTTTTCATGATAGAAAATAAATAATGTAATTCTAGGTATTTTATGTTAGCCGGGACAAGCGATAAAGCGCCAAATGTTGTTCCCACTACCATCCTCCGTATTGCACTAATTTTATTTAAAATATAAAGCTTTAACCCATTTCATTTAAAATACATGACTTTCATTAAAAATATATACATTTAATTTAAAATGCATGCCTTCCACTTATCTAATTTAAGCCCCCCCCCCCCAACTCCCAGAAAAGAAAATCTCATAAAACAATACATTTTATTTAACACCAAAACATTGTTTCTAATTTATTTCTAATTTACACACACAGAAAATAAAATTTGCTATTGTGGAGAAAAGAAACAAGTGGGTAAGTGTGATTGAAGATCGCACAAAGGGTTTCGTTTAATATTCCTTTCAAAACACTTTATCCGTTAATTAATAAATCCACATAAATTTCATTTTCCAAAAAATAAAGTCATGTTTTTTTATAAAATAAAAATTTACTGGTCTTTTTTTTCTCGTTTTTAAGAAAATCTGAACCGGTCCAATAGTGGGCGGAGCCCGCTATTATACACTGTCATAATAATACCAATAATACCTGTCATGTGTTCTAAATGCGATATTAAAAAAAAAAAAAATCAATTTCAAAATTAAACATTTTGTATTAATTGTTGCATGTTCAAAATGTTAGACGTCTGATTAATTTTCTGTTTAATTCTCTAATGACGTCATATTAAGCTGCTTTCTGTGTTTACACATACTCATACTCCTTGTATTATTGAGAAATGTTTGAAAATTTCCGTTTTATTACCCATTTGACGTCATATTAATTTTTTTTTTCAATTGGTGAAACTTTTTATTTTATTTTCATTTTTCGCGTGGAAATCTTTCAATAGAAAATTAATTATTGTAGAAAGAATTTTATTGTGTATTTTTAATTGTTGGCAACTACTATAACGATAAATGTTTAAATTTAATAGGAAAAGGCTGTTAGAATTCTGTTTTTTATCTCACTATATTAAAATAATACGATTTTTTCAAATTTTAATATTTTTAGCTTCATAGTAGGTATTTAGCTATAAGTACACAAATTGCCTGTAACTTATATAGTTTCTGAGAACGGCTCTGTGACGGACAGACAACGGAGCGGAAGTAATTGGGTTTCGTGAGATGAACGAAACCCTAAAAATGCTACTGACAAGATTTGCACCCGGCTAACACAAAATTACCTAATTTTGATTATCAGTTGAAATGCAAATGATTGCACTGATCTAGAACTAATTCCTTTTCTTTAAAGTAAAGGGTGTTTCGAATGTATTTTCAGATGATGATTTTGGGGAAAATACTAAAAAAAAAATTGTTATCACTACAGTTTCGACACAAATTGAGAATATCCGACTGGTTAGGAAGTTTGAAAATTTAGTCATAAACCAACAGGTACCACTAAACATCATGATAAACTACTGCTAGTTGTAGTTGCTACATAGGAAGCTGACTCAAGCTACAAAAAGTTTTAAAAGAAAAGGGGGGTGAGGAAGGAGAATCATTTTTTTAAGGTTAAAACAACAACAACAACAAGACTGTAATTATTTTCTACTTTTGTAGCAGCCACAGTAAACATAATAAAGTAATAAAATGTAAGATGCAGCTTATTTGTAAGGGATTTTTCTATAAAGTTTCCTTACTCTTCTGGCTCGTTTATGCAATTTCGCTAGATTTTTCATCTTCACTTTGTGGAAAAACCTTAGGTGATAGCTGAAAAAACTCGATATATTTTAAAGGCACTTCTCAAATTCAAACTAGCGGCTTTATGACATGTTTTTTAATTCATTTTTGTTCGGAAACGCATAAAATCGGCAGATGTTCTTATTCAGAAACTTTGTAATCCGAAGACGTTTTCCATTTTTTGATAAAGGCAGAAGATCTTTCAGTAAATACTGTATAAGTCGGCGTTTTGAACCGAATTTCCGACGCCGCAGCACCAGAAAGGGGAAACATGTGTCGTCATGTGTCACGAATCACTTATAACTCGATAAGTAATTTATTTATTTAAAAAAAATGAAAAACTCATTTCAATTCGAAATCGCTTCAATAGTCAGGCTTGCCAATTTTATGCCTTTGCGTTTAAAAATGAATCAGAAAATTTGTCAGAAAGTTTCGCGTTGTTGAGCATGTAATTTGAAAAACACCTTAACTCAGCGTGTCTAAAAACATTAGAAACATCCCAAAACGGTGTAGAAAAATTAAAAAGTATAATTTTGCAGGCCTGTGTTACCTTTTAAATATTGAACTTTAAATGTTTTACCCGTGCAGACAACGTGTAATGAATGCTTTTTCATAGTAAAGTAGATGGACACCCAGGATAAAACATTTCGAACTTTTCTAACCAGATGTTATTTTTTATTATAACAAAGCCAATGAATCATCTCTAAATGGATGATCAACACAGTTTAAAGATTATTTGTGAATCATTCATTCTAAAAATACCGAGACATTATATCTATGCTAAAAATACGCAACTAAAATAATCTTTAAGTTAAAAATGGCACAGTACTGCGAAATATACGAGGAAATATTTTTAATCTTTGCTCTAGATTTCGTGTTTGATCTTATATGGTATCCATGTGCAAAAAGAGTTTTCTTCTTACATGCACCATTATTGGCATCGTCATAACTTTTTTCTTATTCATTATTCAGTTTCTTTAATTAAAGGAATATTCTGAATGTACCTGAAATGTGCGCTGTACAACGCGATAAGGGAAAAAAAAATTAAATAGGTCACCCGACTTTTTTTGCGTTATTATCATTATTAGTCGCAAATGACCTTTTGTCACTAAGTGAGGCTATAGTTACAGCAGCAGCCATATTTTCCGCACGCGATGCTGAAGCTCTAAAATGATTTTGTTTTAGCAACTGTCTGTGAAATTGTTGTATGAATAAACATTACCCTTTCTTTTTCTCTTAACCTTATATCATGTTACATAGAGAATGCGTAAGAGCTTTTATTTTTTACTTGATTTCAACGGAAATGTTTGTTTTTTGGAGTAACTGTGCAAATGTGCCACAAGAAATTAAACTTTTAAAATGCGCATGTATTTATTATTGTATTTATTATCTTTATGTTATCTATATATTTAAAACGAAAAGCGCATTCTGTCAAATTTCCACACGAATATCGTCTCTTTGCGTATGCGTCAACGTTTTTTTTTTAAGGCTTCTCCCCTCAGAAACGGAAAACCTGATTGAGTATAGCCTGTTTACCCTAGGTTGAAAAGGGTTGATTGAAAACGGATGGAGGTGTATCACTGCATTGAAAGCATATAATTTCTAATATATTTTTGCTCTGAAGTTGAAAGCTAAAGCTTTTTTTTAAAGAACTCATGTTTTCGCAACTAAATATGCATATTTTTTCGAAATTTTTTTAAGAGAGCGTAGATACAGTTATAATTATAACCGATTGAACTATCAGAGAATTCGGAAGATGAGAACTATTTTTTATTGCTATGTTAAAAGAGCTGCCGCGGAAACAAACAAACAAACAAAAAAGCGAGAAGAAAACATTTCTTTTACAACTAGATAACAATATTTTTTCACGGAATTTTTACACGGGCTGTAAAACTGTTTTAATTACCACCAATAAAGATTTCAAAGAGTTCGGACAAAAAGAACATGTTATTTGAATACTATGAAACGACCCTACGTAAAATAACAACAAGAAAATGAGCGCTGTTATCACTTAATATCAAAATTTTTTCGCGAATTTTTCATTTAAAAATATAATTTCATACAAAATCTTAAAGAGAGCTTGGATACAGTTATATTTATAACCGATTGAAATGTCAGATAGTTCGGAAAATGAGAACTATTTTTTATTGCTATGTTAAAGGAGCTGACGCGGTAACAAACAAACAAACGAAAAAGCGAGAAGAAAACATTTCTTTTACAACTGGATAACAATATTTCTTCACGAAATTTTTACACGGGCTGTAAAATCGTTTTATTTATCACCAATAAAGATTTTAAAGAGTTCGGACAAAAAGAACTTTTTATTTTAAAACTATGAAACGACCCTACGTAAAAAAAAAACAAGAAAATTAGTGGTTTTATCGCTAAATAACAATATTTTTTCGCGATTTTTTCATCTTAAAATATAACTTTATACAAAATCAGGCTATAAAATATAAAAAATTAAAGCTATAAAATAATAAAAACTTGATTTTTTTAAAAATTATTTATTTATTATCACGGGTCCGGGCAACGCCGGGCGGGGTCAGCTAGTTATATTTAAAGCCAGGGAACGGCTTACAGAAATGGGGGTCTGGGGCAAAAGCATTCATCGTGGGCTCTCCACCTAGAAGTACGTAGACGGGTGGGGCAAATAGGCTGGTCTGCTTCAAGATAACATGCACTTTCGGAACGGGGGTACATTTCAGTCAATAATTATAATTTTAAATTTTAAAACAAAAAATAAAGTAATATTTTTACTATTATAAATATTTGTATCATTGCAAGGATAATTTTGTCAAATAATAAATTGTTGAGAGAGACATTAAAAAAATTGCATAAGTGCTTGTTATGGTCCCACACTTTGAACATAAGAAAATATGCAGCTGGTTTGCTAAGATAATTAAATACAATATACATTTCATTATTATTATTATTATTATTATTATTATTATTATTATTATTACTTTCATTTAATCATTCAAGACTTAAATTGAAAACTTGAATAAAATATTTTGATGATGTCAAATTTAAATGTAAGTTATATGTCATTAGAGATATGTATTGAGTGAAGGTGTTTTGGAATGAGTTGCAGCTTGTATCTGTGTTCATATACAGGGGAAAATATTCAAAATTATTAATCATTAGACAGGCAGCACATGAACACGTGCATGAGCCACTAATTATACAGGGTATCCAAAACCTTTCTTTACAATTTCAAGCTTTTATTACAAACGCAAATAAACAGATACATGTATAAAAAATAGTACAATATTAGGAGTATATATTGAACTTTCTTTTGCATGAATTAATAAGCCTCATATGTGCACCATTGGTTGCACGAAGCACATCAAGGCGATATTCGCCGACGTTTTCCTCTGAATTCGTTCACCCCTTGCTTCATCCAATACTAAGCCGGTCTCCGTGAATTCCTTGTACCATTCGGACGCGAGTCTTTTATAATAGGAAATATGTATTTTTATCCAGATGCACCATATCGTTTTCTTTGAATCAGTGGCGTAGCCCCAGAGGCTCTGGATACCAATATTTGAAAGAAAATTTTTTCGCCCTGTCTAATCGCCGAACTTTCAGCGATTAAACAAGGCGAAAATAACTTTACGAAATTAATGGCATCTACAGCATTCGGACTCCAATCCTGGATACGCCACTTGAATTAAGAGCTTGAAGTAAAATCATGTAAAATCTCGACAATTTTATTGTATTCATATCAGTAGGCAGGGCTCGCAGTGCTCCTAAAATTTTCTCACTTTGCTATCACTATTTGAAAACGATCGATATCTTTATTGTACTCTTCTAGTGCAGATTTTAAGGGAATCTACCAAAAAGATTTTTATTTTAAATAGTGGTAGGAATTGTAAAAAAAATTAGGAACGCTGCGAGCCCTACAGTAAGGTATATAACTCTGATATAACTTTTTAATAAAAGCTCTAAATAATTAGTTGCAAAACATTTCTGTGGCAGTCTATGATATAGAAGAAAGAAGGGTAATAAAATCATGAAATTTGCGTAACGTATTTAATGCATGACCCCTGACATCATTATTGTGAAAAAAAAAGAGCAAATAGGAAATTATAGGGTTTAGTACAAGGATGGCCAAATTTTTTCAAAAATATTTTTCGGGATCACCACGTCTCAACAGCCAAAAAATTTAATAGATCAAAATATGAATTAAAATTACTTGAAATTTTGTTATCAGGATTTTAAAAATATCGATTACACGAATCTGGGTGATATAATTTGTAAAGTAATAAAGAAATTAATACTGTTTTTTTTTCTTTTGCTATTTTATCTTAGATACCAAATAATTGATATATTTAATTACTGCAAGCTGAAATGGAGTCACCTGACAAACAATTTCTATTTGAGTTTTTCATATTATTCATTTCTAAAAAATAACGATGCACAGACATAGGTACAGAAAACAACTGTCAAAACGCCAGTTTCCTTAAACAGCTGTACTTGTCTGGAATTAAATTCCAAGTTGCCCCAATTTTAACATCGTATTTTTGCTTCTAATGCGTTGTAGTCTTTCGTTTATGATAGTCTCTAAATTTTCTCTTACTTTGATAAATTTTCCAACCACTCGAATTTGCACTAGTCGATACAGTCTAAATTCGTGAGTCTAGTGTTATTTCATTGTATTTTGATTTAGAATCTGAATCAATGCTGTTCCTAAAATGTTCTGTCGTATGCCAGCTATGGCCGTTTGCCATACAGCCATACGTTGGCGGTCCCTGGTTTAGTATATCTTTATTAGAATACTATTTCATTAAAATTTAAAAGAAAAGAACATTTTTAATAGGAAAAGATGATGATGTATAATACTTCATTTTTTCAAGGACTCTGAAAATTGAATGTTTTCGTCGGTGAAAATTGTATTATTTATGTATTTTAGTTCATAAAACTGAAATGTTTTTCTATACTTACGTCAGACTGATGACATTTCAGAGTCTTTTTATTTCATCAGTTCCAAAATTTAGAACCAAATCTTCAAAGAATTACATTTTTTAACTGGTAAAACTGACGTCATTGAATGTCTGAATTTTCACCGTTTCACTGTAATTGTATCAAAATCGCGTAATTCATCTAAACATTTTAATGTAAATAAAATTTTCGTAATTTTCATAATTTTCATTTAACGCACATTGCAAATGTAATGTTGTACTTATAATATTATAAAAATAAAATAAAATTGATATGATAAATCTTTTCTAAATATAGAATAAAATGTACACCCCTTCCATTTCTTTTTGTTCCAAAATCGAAAGATATTATGCAATGCAAATGAAACCTATCAGGTTGCCATATAACTAGTAATTTACTAAACTATTACATTACATACTATCTGTTAAGTTCCTTTATTGTTAAATAGCAGTTTGAGTAATAAGGAGAGATAAAACTATAAATAAAACATCAAAACTTGGGTCATGGAAACCACAAAGATTAAACAAATATGAGTCAATATTACATAAATATATCTTTCCCTTTCATCTGAAATGACAGAAAGAGTCAAAATATTCAGCATATTTATGGAAGAAATATCTTACATTGAGATTGCGGTAAGGTCATCAGCATTTGTATTTCGATGCAAGAGTATTATGACTATTGATTAAATGTCACAGGGTAGGATCACTTACAGCAGATAAAGCAAACCATAGAAATAAAGCAAATAACTCGATAAAAAATTAAACGACTGATAAATGTGTCATTTTTTTTATCCGTCTGCTAAAATTCAGGTGTGTCCGAATTTCAATTGTGCGTACAAGCAGTGACATTTTAGGGGATTTTGCGCTTTGTCGGCTTCTGAAAATCGATGATACTCATTTGTTTATTTGTTTCTGCTCATATGTGAATTCCTTCAAAATAATCCTCTAAAAAGGATTATTTAAAATTCGAAAGATAAAATGATCTTTAGCCGAAATATTTCAAGTGCAAATTGATATGAAGCACTAAAAGCTAACAGAAATTTGAGGCGTAATTTTTCTCAAAATTCCATTTTTTTTAAATAAATGACGAGATCGTAAATAATTATCTGTAACGATAAAATGAAGCGATTAAGTGTGTGTATCAACTATGTAGCACTGAACCGAAAGAGCTACAAAATTTGGCACAAAAGTACTGAGATGATGTTCAAAAATATCTGGAAGAGAGTTTTTTCAAAATTCATATATAAAAAAAGTTTGTGTTTTTTATAGCATTTTCCTATATGATCATTATCACCTCTTATTGCTGATGTTACCGCGTCTAATCGTTGAAGACTTACAATCGTGAAACTATCGAATACAGCAAATATAACATTCAAAGTAATGTGTTATTTTCGAATTTCTACCGTAAACGGTTTTTGGTGGCTTTTTAAAACGCATGTTTTCCAAAGTCATTTTAAAAAATGTTTGCTTTTAATCTTGCGAAAGTTTCACTTACAGTGGAGTTCGTTTAAGGAAATATCGGTAAAATATTTCGCTTGATATTTGAATCAATGAAGAAAATTCAGAATAATCTGATTTTGGAGCAGTTTTTCTTACCATTGGAATGTTTATTAATGAAAACATAAAAATAAAAAGAATTATACAATGACGAGCTCTATTTTCAATGTATTGAATAATTACATTCTTCTTTTTTCGATGCAGCGTGGTTGTAAATTCTCTACCGCAGTTATTTTTGGCAGTTCACTTTCTTACTGTTTGCTCGACACAGGCATAATAATTTTCAATTTGGGAAAATAGCCCTTTATATTTCTGGCGTAAGTTCCACTCTGTGAGACACCTCCCTGCGTTATAGGCGTACAAATTTGAACACTTGGAAAAAATTATCTTTAAAATGATCGTGAAAAAGAAGTTTGTGCTGGTGGTTCTTGAAAAATTTTAAAGTTTTTATGCAAATACACTTTAAAACTACTGAAACGCTCGCTGATGTATTAGCAATGGTGAATTCGACAGCAGGCTTATAACGCATGTAATTTCTTATAAATGCATAGTTTTTTTTTTAAATGTAGAAATTTCAAATTTTTTTATAATCATCTGTTTTTCTTAATTTTTATTCTTTCAATTCTATAACCGGCGTATAACGCACACGTGTGAATTTCAGTCAATTTTCTTGATATGATACATAAATTGTGCGTATCTATTTTTGTATATGTCAGGCAAAAAGTTTCTTTCCGGATAATCTTCTATAGATTTGGCAAAAAAAAAAAAAAAAAAAAAAAAAAAATTCATTGCTGAAATTAAAATGTTAGGCTAAGTTTAATGACATTAAAATACAATACGCAAATAAGTAAACAAAAAAGTTATGCTAAGCCAATTGTCAACATAACTAAAATCAAAGATATATCATAATTTCTAATAAATTAACAAATGACAAATTCAGGTTTTCTAGAACCTGAATTACAGTTACCTCTACAACTATATCATGTATAGATGGATAAATATTTTACTCAATTTGTTGATCAAGGTTATCAATGTGTATCAAAGGTGTTGATCAAGGTGTATCAAAAGCATAAAATTAAATGAGAGATTTCGGAACAGCTTTAAAGATAGTGTTGAAACAAATTTTCAGAGGTTCTTCTTTAATGTCATTATAACTGAGCAGATCGCCAAACCTCGCATTTAGCTTCTCTAAGGTAATTTGGGTCATGGATACAGTTATTACACGAAAAAAGCATCTTAGAATTAAGTGATTTTTTTTTTTCTCTCTCTTTTCCGCTTCAACCTACTTTTTCTTTCAACTTTCATTCATCTCTGAACATTTAACCTTTACTTTTTATATCATCAAAATGTTTGAAAGTCTAATTATCCTGTGAGAAATTGAGCTTTATGCGCAATTTAACTTTTTTTTTTTTTTTTATCGCAGATATTATATCAGTAAAGGCATATTCAGTGGTTTGATAGTCTAAATATAACTTTTGATTTGGCTATTCTGCTAAATTTCACAGAAATAGTTCAAAGACTGTTTTTTAGTCATAAATGTTACGTTATTGTCCCATCTCTGCATATTGGATATCATTCTTTAAAAAAGAAAAATCTTGCTTTTTTTAGCGGATTTTATTTACGTGTTAGAATGAGAAAAGAGTGATAAATATCTTTCAACTTTTATTTTAAAAGATATATTACACTCTATTACTTAAATAAAATGTTCAGATGAGGCAGATTTTTAGGAATTTTAATAGACAATTTAAAAAGATCTTGATTCAAAATTTCCATAAGCAACCGTAAACTTGTAATAATGATGTAAGAATGAGATGTCTATATGTTTCAGTAACAATGCTTTAATCATTCTCAGAAGAAGTAATCACTTAGTCCAGCGGTTCCCAACCTGGGGTACGCGTACCCCCAGGGATACGTGGTAAAACAGTTGGGGGTACGTAAAAATTATATTGTTAATGGCGGATAACGCAAAAATTAAAGCTTAAACTGAAAACAGAAAAATGTTCCGTCTATAAAGAGAGACTTGTGTAAAATTAAAATAGGTTATTCGTATAAAATAAAGGGAAATGTCCAAACTTAATAATTGGTCGATCATATGTCGCCACTATCTTTACCCAGTCTTAATATTATCTTGCGATTTCGCATGTGTCCCCCTTTTCTTTTGTTGTTTTCTTTCTAGTAATTCTAGAAATACACAGAAAAAATATAAATCGTTTCAAGGCTTCTGGTTTCTGCTATTTCATTTAAAAGTTAAAACCCATTTGAAAGCAGGCCCTCATTTTAGTGTACTACTGGTCAGCATTAGCATAAACTCATTACGGGTGTAAAGCTTCATCCCTGTTTTGTGAGGGCTGAATTTGAAAATTTTAACTAATATTTGGTGTTTTGAGTGACTTTATGTTGATATGCTGTGGTTCAAAATGGATAAGTGGTTGAAAATTGTAATTCTGAAGAGAATTGAATCTAACATTGATAACTAGCATAAGGACATTACTAATGAACGAAAGAAAAAATATTTGGAGTGAGTTTATGTGAGAAGGGGTACGCATAAATGAAAAGTCTAAGCAAGGTACGTGAGAGAAAAAAGGTTGGGAACCGCTGAAGTCGATAATTGCAGCAAAAGCATAATATGCGGATTAAGGATACAAGTTCATCGGGGAATTTTCTTAAAAACTTATATTAATTTTAAGTAGTTTTATGTTTTGAAATATTTTCATAATTACGTATGAATAAATTTTACAGACTTTTAGCGTAGTACGAGAAAACAAGATTCAATGTTCAAGGCTTTCTTACTATGTTGATATATGTATATGCTATTAATATTGATTATAATTCACAAAAATCTTGAATGTACTTATATAAACGTGTGAAATTAAAAGTAACTAAGAAAACAAATTGAGTTTTTTACATTTTTTTTCTGGATATTGGCCTAAAACAGGTTAAATGTATTCAAACACTAAAATAAATTGAAAAGAAACTGCAACTTCCTTGCACAAAAACTCATCACAAAGTAAATAACATAATTTAAAATGTTCCATTAGAAACTTAATACTTCCGTTAATTCGTAAAAATTTTATAGAACTTGCCTAAATTTTTTTGCAGCACACCTCAGATTCCCTAATGACATACCACTGTGCCACGGAATACCGGTTGAAAACCTTTTCATAGCCGAATTGAACAATTTCTTATTGTTTTATTAATTCGGTTTAAAAATACTCCTTTATTTATATTATGACAGCCTGTATTAAAAAAGTTATTTTTTACACATTTCCAGAATGTACAACTATTCGGAAACAAGTAAAACTTAAAAATCGAAAGTTTTCTTTCATCGACTAAATTATTCATTAAGAGTATGTGAATAAAAAGTGGCGTGCAGTCTGAGGTCGGAAAAAAAAATAAATGAGGTTGCTTATGAAAGTGACGGCATTAGTTAGTTTTATTCTCTTTGTAAAATATGTGGGTCAAGCACGCATATTAAGAAATCAATAAAAAGAATACTTTGTTACTGTAATGATGATCACTTAAACCTATTTTTTTTCTCTTTTTGTTTTTGTAATGAGAAATGACTCGATTTGGAACCCTTTCTTTTCTTTTCATTTTTTAAATATGGATGTTATGTTTTGTAAGAAATGAGGTAATTCATGGAACACAGGAAGACATAAATTTTCAGTTTATCACAGAACATTATAAAAATAATTGTTTTGGTTTTTCTATTTTACATGACAGATTTTATTCAAAGAAGTTGGGGGAAAAAATCCAATTATTTACAAGTGTGCTCAAACAATAGTTTGGCTACTGAACAACGGCATCAGTTGATGTTGACATAAAGCATATGAGTGTATATGGGAAATATACATGTTTAAACACTTGGTGGTAAGTTGCTTTGAGTTAAAAATCTTTTAGGAAATCTCTCACGTATTCATATAACCTTAAGGTGGTCCAGGGCACAAAAATCTACGCGTTTAAACACTTGGTGGGGAAAATGCCTTGAATAAAAGACTTTACGGAATCTAGCACGTATTCATGTAACATTAAGGTAGACCAGGAGTCCAGGACACAAAAGTTCACACGTTCAAGCACTTGGTGAGAAATTGCCTTGAGTAAAAAACTTTTAGGGAATCTAGTACGTATTAATGTAACCTTAAGATGGTGCGAGACACAAAAATCTACACTTTTAAACACTTGATAGGAAGTAGCCTTGAGTGCTTTGACTTTTAGGAAATCTTTCACGTATTTATTTTAGCTTAAAATGGTCCAAGAAAAACAAATATAAAATATATTAACATTTAAAGTTTTTTGACTTGAAAAGCACTCTAGGGTTTTCTTTCTGTCTTTCTTTTTTTTAAAGAATAAAATGACGCAAACCGCATGTAACTACAACAATTAAATAAAAAAAAAATATTTTTTAATGTTGTGATGTCTTGTCTAAGGGGAATTTAAAACTTTAAACTCAGTTACAACAGAACGGTTTTTTTTCAGTATTCATCATATATTAATTTCATATATTTCGATATCTATGAATATAAAATAATGATTTCGTACAAATATTTTCAGCAATATACTGATTAAATTGTGTTGCAGATATTTTTATATAATTCTCGTAGTAAGAAGTACTCATAAAAATGACTTTTTTCTTTTAAAAATTATAATTTTTTTTAATATATGTTTTTGTAAATCCTAAATTCAAATATTAATATTTACTTTTCAGAAGATATATAATTTTTTAAACACAAGTAAAATTTAGAAATTGTAATATTTAAAAATTCATCATATACAAACGGGGGAAAAAATGAAAGATGAAACACAAACCAGTTGTGAAAAATGTCCATAAAATATCCATTGAAAAAAATGAAATATTATGGAACCATGGCAGAATTATCAAGCCCAATTACCACATATTCTACAAAACATGTACGATTTCATCCTTGTACTATCTATGATAAGCTAATATTGTACAAGATTTAGACTACCGTACATTTAAAAAACCAGAAATTATGTATTAAATAAGAAAAAAAATGGAACAAATACAATTTAAAATTGAAGTAAGTTACGAATAAAATTAGAACCACATACTATACATGACCAGCATGTGCATGAGCTGCAAGACTACACAAAATTGTCAAAACGTTTTTACTTATTTAGGATAAATATAAAATGACTGAAGAATAATTCAAGAAAACTGCATTTGTTTCAACAAAGGAGTCTCACAGAGAGATGCATATGCATAATAACAAGATGAAGCCTGAAATATTGAATAAGATATGTATATATACAGTCAAACTTGTTTAATACGAGTACGGTTAAAACAAGAACATTGTTAAAACGAGCAATTTGTACATTAAGAATGGTTCATCATTTAAACTATATTTAGATTTTCACGCTTTTTACGAGTTACAGAAACAGGATCACGGCTAATACATACACGCAAAATATCTGTTCATTTCAATGTGATTTTTGTCGAAAAGTAAGGTAGAATTAGGAAAGAAATCCCTTTCTTATCGAACATTGTTCTCTCTCACCGATGATATTTCTACATTACAGTTGTCAGGGCCCCACTTAGACTATCTAGGACCACAGGGCAAGCTTATTCTAGGGAGCCCCATCCATAGAAATTGTTAGTGAATAATGCTGGAGTATCTTCATATCTATTGTATGTATACACAAATTTTGAATGTCATATCTATTCACAATTACAGATATATTCACATCTGTATACAGGGTATCACAAGAAAGATGGTCAAAACTTTAAGAGATGATAGAATACACTTTTTTTTTTTTTTTTTTTTTTTGTACAGAAATATAAGGGCACATCTGAGTCTTTAATAGGTCCAGATCTTTCAGTCATTTTTGGGTATTTGTCATAACATATTGGGGGGTTTCATAATAAGCAAATGCAGGCATACATTTATACTAATTGCAAAACATTTCAACACCACATTCCCTCCCCAAGTCTCTGAAATGTAAGAGTTTTGGTCGCTTTTGGCCAATTTTAACCATTTGGCACTTTCTTAACAAAAATTTTGACTAAGTATATGGGGGGGGGCTTCAAATAGGGTGCCCGGGGCAGCTGCCTCACATGCCCCTGCATTAGTCAGGCCCTCACAATTGTCTGTCAAAATGTAGTAATTTATGAGTTTTACCAGAGATTTTCAACCATCAAGGAAATCTCTCCCCACCCAAGAAAATGTAAAGGGATGTCCTGAAGTCTTAAAAGAAAGAAGGGGGAGATAATACCATCCATTTGTAAGATTTACTACTGAGCTATGGAAAAGAAGGAGGATAGAATAAAACTTTTATTTGTTTCTTTCTTCAAATCCGGGAACTGGACAATATTAATCAGACTTTTCATTTCTATTATTGCACTGTTAAAATGAAAAGGATGTATGAAATCAATAGTTCGAAAATTGCAGTGATTATTGCAATGTTAATCGGGTTTTTCCGGGAAAAAGGGGAAGTGATCAGTTACATTCTGTAACTTCATTCATGTTCTTTGGATTTACTATAAAAAATTGAATTTACTACAGTTCTTTAGCTGCTTTGACTTCAGTACTGTGATTTTGTCTAAAGAAAAAATCCACCTAAAGAAAATGACACCCATAAATATAAAATTGAATATTTTATGTTAATTTTATGATATTAAATTAATTAGAGCAATAATTAGTTGTAATTATGTTAATTATGTATGTGTTTTTAAGATTTTTATTATCTTCACCGTCATTACGAGTAAATTTGTATAATTCCCTTGCTTTTCGTATTAACTGAGTTCAACTGATCATAGCAGAGCCATTTCCTTTTTGAAAATGCAGTTGGAAAATCTGCCTTTGACATTTTTATTTCTGCTCTGCACGAGATATTTTATTACAGAATTTATTCTTTTCATCTAAACAAAAACATGACCAAATACTTTTTTTTTTTTTTTTACTTTTTACTTTTGGTAAGGTGTTCAAAGTTTAAATTATCACAAAAAAACTATTTAATAATCCTCAATGATAATTTTTAGTTCTTGTAAACGCTATATCAGGGTTGTTTCGTAATTTTATAATAAATATTAGATTTTTAAAAAATCAACATTATTTGTTCTTTTAATAATCTATTTCGGGTGCAAAATATTTTTTCCATTCATTTAAAAATAAATCCTGTATGAAAAGGTTAAATTATTTCAAATTACGAAAAATAAAATTAAACGTTTTATTGGAATTTAGTTTCATGCTGCTAATTTAGCAACGCAAAATTACCTCTACTTTAGAGACAAGTTTTTACTTATTCGCAAATTCATACAGTTTATTTAGGAATATAAAATTGCTTTTCATTTACTGAAAATGCAATATTTTAAAATAACTTAATTTTTACTTATTTTTATTATATTTTCCTTATTTTAATGTTTTGACTACGGATCGGGACAGTAGACTATTTTTTAATCTATTCGTACGTCTTTTAAAAAAATAATCTCTGTCATGCGCTTATATTACGATATTTTAAAGAGAAATATACCACAAAGAATTCTCTTTGTAAAATGTAGTACGATTAAATATGAAAATATTCGCCAGTGCTGGGCCGTAATCAAAGGGTTAATTTGGTTATCACAAAAACTCGATCAAATTCTGTGGTGTTTTCATTGTTGTTACAATCAAATTTGAGTGCATAAAACAATTAAAATTACAAATAATATAATAAAATCACTTGTTAACTTTAAATTAAATTGTAATTATTGCTTAAAGTGATAAAAACATAACACAAAAGTTTAAAAATACTTTTTAATATAGATTACATATGTTTCCTTTGCTCTAACGGCGACATCTTCAGATCAAAATGATAAATAACATATTCTCGCAAAGTTTTTGAAAATGGTAAACATAAATCACAAGATCACATGTCCAATGCAAGCAGGTGCTTAAATTGGTAAAACTGGAAAACGTGAAAAGTATTATTTAATTTAATTTTTATTGCTTTTTCAATCTGTAAAGTATCGCGTGCGAAATTTTAGATAATTCAAAAGAAGCCGATTCGTTGCAAATGTTATCGTTTCGCAATATTGAAAAAATATTTTACTATTCTTGAAATCAATCTGCAACTTCTCTATTCTATGTTGTCTAGCTAAGGCAGTAGTTCTTCTGTCATATTTGATATCTGCCATATGTTTTTTTTTATTCTCGTTTTAAATTTTCTGCTTGTCATTCCTATATAGTATTGTACTGTTTCATCTGCCTTGATGAATGGGATTTCCTAAACACCGGAAAGTTGATCAGGTTCTATTGGATCTATTTTTCTACATACTATGTTTTTTAATTTTGTAGAAGGTTATGCGATAAGGCATTTAAAATTATTTTAATTAATATGGTGTAAGAAGCAATTTCTATTAAACCAGACTGCTCAAACATTTTATTACAATTAATAATTTAATTTCACACTGATTATTTAGGAATGACAATTTCTCCTTCATTTAGCGACAATTAGTACAGACAATTTAGCGGATTTTTGACTACCATTTCTGAAACACTATTATTTGAATTATTTATATTTTTTACTTGCCGTTATAATTAAGTTTTATAGGAAATAAAAATTAGTATAATAAACACGGTGTCAAAATATTATATACCAGACTGTTGATAAAACTTTAGAAAAGTTCTTTTGGTTATTTTCCAGAAACTGACACCTAACATTTTCCTCATTTGAAGTCAGCTGCTTGTAAGTATTACAGAATTCTGAATAAATTATCAATTTATAGTGTAGAAAGAAAATTCAAATGAGACGAAAGTATAATAAAGACTCCCAAGTCTGGCTGTCGTTTCTGAAATCTTATTCCTATAATGACGCTTCATTTCACGTATTAGCAAAATTATTCTATAACATTTTATTTTATTTGTTGCCGACGTATTTTGTAGACGACGTAAATTTTTAAAGCGAAACCTAATGTTTACAACATGATAGTATCCAAACTTTGTCGTTACGCTCGAACAAATTTTCGTTTAAGATTTCGTCATTTTTCATCGAAAAGGAAATCTTTGTCGTTTCCTCCAGATGAAAATTTCCGACATAGAAAAAAAAAAAGTAAATAGCTTTTAAACTATGGTAGAACAAAACATGAATTTTTGGCCGAAAATATAAACTTACATTCCCCAAAATGAAAAAATAGGCTTTTTTCGCCTTTTTTCTGTTAAAAGAAAGAAAAATAAAGAAAAGCGGATACATAAAAGAAACATTTTTGTATGCTCTATTTTAAGTTTATAGACTAGAAATAATAATAAAAAAAAATACAGTGTTAAAATATGTTATTTTAACAAAAGAAAAACACTTTAATTTTTGTAACACCATTTTTAAGTAAAATATTTATTAATTACGTTATTTTTATTTCTCTTTAACCACAATAAAATACATTTTTTAAATTATTATTTTAAGATAATTTCATTCTGCACATTGTTTTATATTCTCCATTAGCTCCGTCTTTATTTGCTTGATTCTTTCAGCAATTTTTGCACACACCACGCAGTGCACGGTTGCAATGTTTATTGGAAATTAAATTCTAGTTTAGATACGGACGCGATAAAAAAAATTTCTTCAAAAATTTAATATGCAAACATTTTCCTAGATATCTTTATTTACACCTGAAGGTTTTGTATAAGTTTGCGTCTTATATGAATTAAACTAATGTTGTTACTAATTTTGCATGCAATTAAAATATGAAATTATTTTTAAGGCTATTGTGAGTTATTATAAGTAACATTGGTTGACTGCTTATGAAGCCCTTGTAAACATTCTTTTCAGCCCTCCTTCACACTCCCCTCTCCCCCCCCCCCTATACCCTATATTTTAAGCATTAGTCAATTTTGGCCATATTCCTATAGGAAAAATGCCGCCAGGAAGGACTTTTGAAGGGAAAGTGACCCGAATTATCGTTCTTACAATGCAAAAAAAAAGTGTTGATTTTACAGTATAATACAGCGGTATAGTACGTTACGGTATAATACTGGCAGCTGGGGGGCCCGTATTATACAGTAAAATCAACATTTTTTTTTTTTTTTTTTTTTTTTTTTTTTAGAGTATACAAGGAAAACCTTGCACAAGTTACACCGCCTAATCTTTACTTAGAGTTTGGTTAAAACTGCCCTATAAATTACAGCATGACAAGATAGCACTTAAGCGTGTTCTTCTTTTTTCTCCATCGATAATGCGAATTATTCTGTCAGAATTAAAAAATCATTTTCATTCCTTTTCATATGTGAAACTATCTGTTTAAAGAATGGTAAGGCATATTTTTATTTACTTATAAGTATTTGTCAGCTGGTAAAATGATTTTTGAGATAGTCATATTACCAGCAATCGGCTTAAAAGATTAACTTCGACAGCATTTTCTGGAAGATGCTTTACTTTTATAAGACAATGGAGAAGATTGTTTACCTCTTGGGGGTCACCATAAGAATATGTGAAACAATTGTGCTTACGTGGATGAAAATGGCATCATAATTGAGTCTGAATTGGTGTTTTCAGATTTCATACGACCTGAAAGCTTCATCACATCTTCAACATTATTTAGCAAATTGCAATTTTTTTTTTTCCAACTAAAAATGACAAAAAAAAAAAAAAAAAAAATCATTTATCCATTATAGGAAAAGGTAAGAATTTATTTGTTATCAGCTTATCCGCCACTAAAGATTTTACCAACGAGAAAAAGTTTTGCACTTTTATGCGCTTCTTTCTTCAGATATTTATAAAATGTTTCTAGATTGCAGTTTAATACTTAGTATCTTAAATATAAGAATTATCTTATTTTGCAACACACCCTCGTTCTGAATTTTTAGAGGTCATACTATTTCATTTTTTCTTTATCTGTTTGGACCGAGAAACGCGAAGTATTGATATGAAGACTTCTTTTATCTTTTTTTTCGACTTCAGTCAAAAATGTATATAAAGATTTTTTTTTTAAATTTAATTTAATTTAATTTTTTATTTTATTTTTGGTGGGAAAAAAATGAAAGTAAATCAACGTACGTTTATGCCCTCCTAACGAGCAAAAAATAAAATTCTACATAAATTGGTCTTAGAGAAGATTGAAAATATGTTTAGTGGGAAAGTAACGTGCAGGATAAACTCTCTCTCTCCCCCTCCTCCCTCCCCCAAAAATAAAGTATTATTATTGCTCTCTCTCTATATATATATATTTCTTTTCAAGGATCCTAATATTATGTCATATGAAGATTTAAATGAATGATTACCAATATGAGATACATTATCCTATATATTTGTTTTTATTTTCAACATTGACAAGTCTAAGGAATGGCAGATAGTGCATACATATGTCAGTTTCAGTATCCATTTGGTTAATTTTTACAATACTGTAATAAATTTGTTAAACTTCGTAATGTTGTTGTAAATGTATTTTGGCCTTTAACATAACTGTATTTTTAATGGCTCTTCTCTAAATATACTTTTCAACACACGAACACGCACGCACGTGCACGCACCCACATACCCATTCTCTCATTTTTTAAACTTCGTAATGTTATTGTAAATTTATTTTGGTCTTTAATACAATTGTATTTTTAATGGCTCTTCTCTAAATATATTTTACAACACACACGCCCCCCCCCCCCCCATATATCTTTAAAACTGATAAAGTGAAACAATCAAACTTGACTTTATTTTATCTAAATTTTTTCAGACTTGACGAGAAAAATTCTTATATGAGGAAGTAAATCATGAAACATATTCCACGAACATGAATAGGAAAAAAAGAGACGAAAATTAGTGAAATAGAATTGAATCAGTGATTTCAAAAACTGTAGAGGTCAATTATCTAAGATTTTTCAGGAATCAATAAAAACTCTGCTACACACATAGATGATATTGTCTGCCGTAGAAATTTTCTCATTAATATTCTACTTATACAAGTGAGAAAAATTATTTAATCTGTAAATCTCTTTATAATTTTGAATTTTGTAAGTATGGCGAAGAATTTTTTTAGATTGTATAATGAAATAAAATTATAAAATACTGCTCTATAAATATGTCAATCGTAGCAAATGTATTTCGCACTGAAACAAATAATTAAAAAAATAGGATGAAAATAGAAAGTAAAGTAAATAAAATGGAAAAGGATAGCATTTTAACAGCGTATAAAATCTAAAACCTAAAAAGTATAAAATTTTTTCTTTAAATCGTGTTTGTTTACATTCATATGTCCCTATTTAGTAATCGTTTCTAAAGAAAGAGGGAAAATTTGAATAAAAATCGCTGCCCAACTCATTGTGAACGTACATATTAAGCTGAAATCAAACATAATTTTCAGAATTAATTTCGCTAGAGTGTTCGGAAAATAAGTTCTCCAAGGATGTGATTTGGTTCGTTTCACCGGATGATAATTTTAAGCACCATTAACCATGTCGTTAAGCATACTTCAGTAGTTTAAGCACTAATAACCCAGCTTTTAAATTTCACGGTAAGTAAAATGGATCATTACAGAACTGACCAACAATTAAGCGAGTGATTACCTTTTAAATTTTAGTTAGATGTTCCACTGATTACGCAAGGTAGCATAAATTATAGAAAATAAAGTTTTTGTTCAATAAATAATTTAAATTATCTAAAAATAAGGTATTGTAGATAAAGCTATAATTTTTTTTTTTTTTTTTTTTTTTTTTTTTGGTTTAATGAGTTTTAATGTATATTAATAAAGTTAAAAAAGTGTGAAATAATTTATATTTAAAAGAAATCTGAAAAAAATAATTTTTAATAAATGAATTGTGTTATAAAATATAGATTATTACAATAAATGACACTGAGATAGAATGATAAACAGTAATTACGATCATTAAATATATATATATAGATAACGGAGATTAAGAAGGATTTACAAAATGATATTTTATAGATAATGAAGAGGAAAATAAAATTAATTATCATTAAAAACATTTATAGATAATGAAGATTAAGATTAATTTATAAAATGATATTTTATCGATAATAAAGGTAAAAATAAAATTACGTTTGTAAAAAGAGATTACAAAAAAGATGAGAAAAGCAAGCATGCTTCTGAATTTCATTCGGCAGAGATGATAAAGTTTTATTTTTAATGTTCTTCAATTGAACGTATAAGCATGTGAAAATTTAATTTAGTTATTATTATTTTTTTTAAATAGCAATAATTTTGTTGCATTCTTTAAAAAAAAAAAGTCGTTATAGAAAACTTTAAATGGCAGAATGAACAATTCAGCCGACCAAAAATTATTACTTGGTGTTTTTGGACTCCTAACGAATTCTTACACGCACCTAAAAATATTTTAGATTTTTATCTGTCTTTAACAATAATTAAATCTTTTTTTCTTTTAAATCCTTATGCACAATAAAAGTCAAGGATTTAACAGTTGTTAATTAACTCTTTAATACAAAGTTAAGATATAGTACTATATCTTTAGTGGACAATTTTATGTTTTGTACTTATTGAAATAGCATAAATTAATTAATTAAACAAAACTTTAAGAAAGTTGCTAGCTACATATTTTCACTATGTTTGAAAAGATAAGGGAAAAGTACGTTTTATAGGAATATGAGTTTTATAAAACAAAGCGGATGTTAGCGATAAAGTAAGGTGACAAGACACAGATAATTAGTAAGGAAAAAAATAAAACTGACTTCAAGGGATTATTCCTTACCTTATTGCACTGATATTATACTTATTACACATCAGTTGTTTATTATTATTATTATTATTTTAATAGTGAAAATGGTTTGCACGAAAAAGTGCTTTATGGCAACCTTTAAATGTAACCCCCCATTCAATTTAAACCCCATTGTCGTTGATATCGCTCATTATGATCACTATGGTAGATGATTTTGTAAAAATAATTTGACATATCTCTATAAAAAAATAAAAAATAAAATAAATAAATAATAAAAAAATAGAAAATAAAAACCATGCACAATACGACGATAATTTAAAAACTGTAAAACAGAGACCTGCACGAGCCGAAATTTGCAGGTCCGGCCCAAACAAAAATTTTAATGGCCTATACCGGTCCGTTATAAATCTAAAAATTCGACCCATTCCCGACCATACCTGTTTATTTTTTTACAGTTTAGGCCCCACCTGTGCAAAAATCAACGAAATGAGGCCCGACATAAATCAATTTCTAAAAAACATGCCAATAAATTTTTAGGCAGCATTATACTACAAATAAAATTATATATATAAAAAAAAGCACACATAATTATGCATAAATTTTAAAGTATAAAATTTTTCAGATTATATGTCCGCAATTAATGGAATACGGAATAACAGTTAATGACCATTTAGACAACTGCGTACATAAACACTCATAAAAAAATGACTTTTACAATTACATTCAAATGAAGATTCGGTAAGAAAGTGAATGTAGTTTAGAATCAAAGCAAAAGAGAATTAAGGAAATTCAAAATTTAAAAGCTCTACAAAGAAAGAAAAATCGATTTTTAAAAATAATTCTCTGTAATTTATTAAACTAAATTACATTTTTAAAGATTTCGTTAAACATAATATTCAGTATCACTATTATTTTTACAAAAATAAAATAAAATAAAACAAGACTGAATAAATAAATAAAATATAAATAAAATAAAATAAAATGCGCCACCTAACACAGGCTTGGATCAGGAAGGAATGAAGTTTAGGCCCAGCATAGTATACCAAGGGCATATATAGGAAGTACAGGGAACGTTGGTATAGGGTACGTAGCCATTTCAACCTCCTCCTCCCACCTTTAACAAGAAACAATTCACAGAACAACACTTTTTATTCCATAGAAGTACGTATATGCAAACGTTTACGTTGTTCCGATAGGAAATTTGTTTATTTTTTAACTAATAATAATAATGAAGTTTTTTTATTTTAATTTATTTTCAGGAGTGCAATAATATTTGAAAGATTTAAGTCCCTAGTGTATTTTGCTTAGTAGTCATTTTTCCCAATATTTTAATATAATTTTGTGCAAATGTTCGATACAGAAGAAGAATCTAGACTTAAATTATCGGATGGGAAAGGGGATCAAATAAAGCTCTTGAGGGCATCACATTTCTGGAATAACCATTTCTTAGAAATCTTTCTCATCTGTATCGAACATTTGCACAAAATTATATTAAAATATTGGGAAAAATGACTACTAAGCAAAATACACTAGGGACTTAAATCTTTCAAATATTATTGCATTCCTGAAAATAAATTAAATTAAAAAAACTTCATTACTATTAGTTAAAAAATAAACAAATTTCCTATCGAAACAACGTGAATGTTATACCTGTAAGATAATTTTAAGACATACGGAAATTTAATTTAGAATATGTCTATTGCCATAAATTTTTAGAGTTAATTATCTTCGATTAGAATGTTCATGATTTTTCATTTTTAAAACAATCCCATTCTCTGTTAAGATATATTAATTACATTTGCGCACATTACACCTGTAGTTTAAATTATACTAATCTGTACTAAAAAAAAAAAAATGTTTGCAATATCTGGTTTAATATAAAATTCCTTTTCTTAATTTTTATGATTTTAAAACGAGTTTTCTCGTGTTAAAATGATAAAAGATCTATGTAACCTTTCTTTTTAAATTGCAGAGTGTCTGCGATATTTTTTTTTTATAAAATCTTATGTATAAATACTCCTTTTTTTAATAAAAAAAACTTAGCCCAAATTCATGAAATTTTGCTTTCGTATCCGTTATCAAAGGTGTGCTGGAATTCAACGCACCTGAGTCCATAAAAAATAGGCAAGAACTACTAACACTTATTTATTACAAGAAACTGCATAAAAAAGGCATATTAAGAACTATTTCGTTAGCTTTTAGACTGAATGTAATGAAAAAAAAAAAAAAAAAAAAAAAAATAGGAACAACTTTGTAAGAAGCATAGAAAGAAAATGTTTAGGTAATATAATCTCGTTATTATTATTATTGAACAATTAAATATTTTTTTTTCTTTTTACAATTTGTTTTTCTTTATTCTAGCTTGTTCTTGGAAAACATACATGTACATATACAACTATTTTATTTTGAAACGTGCAATAAAACAGAAAATTTACTATAACTAATGTATAAGGCATTATTTTTCTATTTTGAAATTACTTTTAGGTAGCTTTCAATACAAAAAAGTATAAAGCTACCTATTGCAGCCGTTCGGAGGAAAGCAGTTCCGGAAAATGTCCATATATTTTCACCGATCATGACCCCCAGACCCCAAAACCACTCTCCGTTCAAATGTTGATTTATATATATATCCATGTATATATATATATATATATATATATATATATATATATATATATATATATCTGACCTATGTCATACGATAACGCTCGTATTTATAAATCAATTTTGATGAAACTAATTGTGTGTATTAAGCTAACCAATGTCTCGACCGAGTTCGTTGGCCAGCTTGGTCCGCCATTTTGTTTCAAGATGGCGGCCATTTAAAAACTTAAAACTAAAATAAATATACAAAAAAATTAAAAATTAAAATTTACGTTTTTAATTACGTCTTAGGCCTTGATACAAGGATTCCAGAGCATTTTTTGGTTTACCTCTATCTTAAAAAATGGCTGAGATAGAGCAGTTTGAAAGTCTAGGGTGGCTGACATTTTGAAACAAAACAGCACATTAACGCGATTACTCGCAAATTATTTTCTTTCATTGTTGTAATAATTTTCCCAATCATACGCATAAAACTATATATTCATATCCGTTAGCGCCAAAATTGGCAAAATTGGCGACATTTGGCGAAATATCGCCAAATTTGGCGACCAAAATAAGTCTTCATAAATGAAGCCAATTTGGCTATTGCTCAATAATTTGGCGAATTTCTTATTCAAATTCAGTATTAAGGAATCTTTTGTAAACGTTTCTTTTCATTTTAACTTGCTGTTTTCGTGTAACATTAGCTAAAATTTTAAAACGAAGATATAGGAAAGCTACCTTTTCCTCCCGGTACAGGCCGGAAGGACTTTTTGTATTCATTTTCTTACGCAAAATTACAGATTTTATGTTGCAGCACACATAAACATTCAAAATTCAAGATATTTAAGTCTCAGTGCATTAGTTTTCTTAAATTTAGTATTACCTCACAATGTAATGCATATTAAATCAAGGATTCACAACTTTAATAAAGGATTCACAAATTTCGTCGTAATTTCTGTGCCCCTTTGTTCTCCTACTTCTTTCTTTCTTTTTCAAGCGTTTATCATAATCACAGAAAAAAAAAGCAATTTCTTTTAAAGGTTGACCTAGTTACAAAGAATATAAAGATAATATGTGACATAATTTTGATGTCACAATCTGAAATAAAACCGACTCTGTGGGCAAAAATAAATATAATCTTGTGATCCCCACGTGGATTTCTCAAAATCTCTGATTATAAGTGATTATTTCTCTTCCCTTTTTGGCAACAACGAGAAGACCAAAGAAGGACATTTATCTGAAGTTTAATTCTAATAGTGCTCTGACACTAAAAGAAACCTTGCCTTAAGGCACCATTAATTGAAATCTTTCCTTTTGTTAAACCACTTTTGTTATAATTACTTTAATTTTGTCATTCACCTCAAGGTCACATTAATAATTTCCACTGAAAAGTTTGCAAATTTTAAAAATGTAGTATGAAAATTCTTATAGAAATGTCACAATTATATGTACGAAATACTTATTTTGAGCGTATTTAACATACAGATTGAGAATATTAAGAAATAATTGGGCAACGTAAAAGTAGCACAAATGTAATTATGTGTAAAAAGGCAGACAGCTGTTTCGGACCTTCTAAAGTTCCATCATCAGTGCAAAGGTTAATATTGCCAAAAGTATGTATGCCAAAGGCTTTAGCTTGATAATAGCAATTGTAAAGTTTGTTGACTGATATTTTATTGAATTACACGTGACTAAAATCTTATTTAATTCTAATTAATCGATTGGAGAAAACTTGGTAGTAGTAGAATATAAAAAAATATTAAAATTACAATTGAAGTTAAATTATCACCAGCATATATTTTAAAAAGAAATTTAACAGTACAAATTTCATAGTATACTACTTTCTTATAGCTTGAGAATAACAATTGTAAAGTTTGTTGACTAATACAGTGAAACCTCTCTAAGGAGACCACCCATTAGACCATAAAAAATTGGTCTTTTAGAGAGGTGGTCTCTGAATAGAGGTGATGGGTAAAGCAAAGTTTCGTGAAATACATGTTACAAAAAAATATGTAATTGAATTTTTTTATTATATTTCATGTCTATACAGCTTTAAAGAAGGAATTAATTGTAGTTTGCTTTGATTTTAACAATTTCTCAATAACAATTTTTGTTTATAAACATTCTTTGATCTCTTGAAACAAATATTTAATATTAGTATCATCTCTAGCAGGTATGGAACTTTCTATCAATCTATTGATTTCAACAAGTGTTTCTTGACATGAAATAGAAGCCCCCCCTCCCCCCCTCCCACACACACTTAACCGTTAAAAAAATACTCCTGCGCTTTACAGGTGTCTGTTACTTAATTCCAGGTCCAGGAAAGGCGACAATAGCCCTTCTCCAACCAACACCAACTTATCTTTCCGTAACCATAGTCACATGAAACATGCACGAGACCCGGCGTTTTCCTATTAAACGGGGGAGGGGGGGGGGGAGAAGAAAGGACAATGATTCATCAGGTCTAAGGAAGCAAACTTACTTGACGTGCTTTCCGGAGATGAGTGGAATTTCGAGATTTCCTCAAACAAAGGAAAGTAATTCTACTCTTCGACTGAAAAGTGGTCTTTTAGGGAGTGAAACTGGAAATAGTGGTCCTTTAATGGAGGAAAATTAACATTGAGCTTATAGCCAAAAATTTTAGAACATAAATAAACGGTCTTTATGAGAGGTGGTCTCCTTATAGAGGTGGTCTTTCAGGGAGGTTTCACTGTATTTTATTGAATTAGACGTGACTAAAATCTTATTTAATTCTAATTAATCGATTGGAGAAAATCTGGTAGTAGTAGAATATAAAAAAATATTAAAATTATAATTGAAGTTAAATTATCATCAGCATATATTTTAAAAAGAAATTTAACAGTACAAATTTCATAGTACTACATTCGTATAGCTTGAGAATAACAATTGTAAAGTTTTTTGACTAATATTTTATTGAATTAGACGTGACTAAAATCTTATTTAATTCTAATTAATCGATTGGAGAAAATCTTGTAGTAGTAGAATATAAAAAATATTAAAATTACAATTGAAGTTAAATTATCACCAGCGTATCTTTTTTAAAGAAATTTAACAGTACAAGTTTCATAGTACTACATTCGTATAGAAATAGTTGCCTTATTTAATTACAGAAATTTTGCGATTCAATGGGGCGAATAATTCTATACGAAAATAGTGGTGTTCAAAATAAAATTTTATTATTTTCCTGGAAACCTTGCTGACGCTCCTAAATATAATAAAACTGAAACTGAATGTGAACAATACCTTACTACATGTGTTTCGACTTCGCTTTGATAATAATACCAAGAAAAAATCAGCTGAGAACAACGGTTGTTATATACTTTATCCAAACATTACATATTTATAAAGCTGTATGTCGCGATTGTAATTGGAAAATCTTCGAAGACTTCTTGAAACTGTATGTCGATTATCAATTCATTTTTTAGTCAGAGAGTGAACAGCGTAAGGATTTGTCACACATCTAATATTTACTTATTTGACTTTCTTCAAATAAAAATCACCAAAAATTTCTTTTTTCCTTTATTTAATAGTTCCCCTTTTTTTTATCAATTACAAATATCAGTAACGTAAATATTACGAACAGTAATTCAGCAAAAAAATGACTTTTGGCTTGCATTCGGTCAGAAATCTGATTTTTTAGATAACACTTTTCAATCGATTCAGTAACTAAATTTCTAACTGTGTATACGCTACTATGCTAACTAATCCATCTATCTATCTATATAAATATATAAATAGACGTGTGTGTCCCTATATTTCAATTTGCAGCCACAACTATACCCAGCACAGACCACTGGTGTTTGTGTCTGGCAGTTAGCCTCGAGTCTTCCACTGTGCACTATGGTGGTTGCATGTCGGTAGCTGTGGGGGTGCGGGAGATAGGGTGGTTGAAAGTGGTCTACCTAGGGCATTTTCATATTTAGATCAAAGTGTTCTAAAAAATGTTTGGAATCTTCTTCAACGGGAATTGGTTCATTCAACTTAACATGAACTAATTAAGATATAGATAACTAAGTAAGAGAATTTCGTGCCCCTTAACGGTGGAAATTGAAACTAAACGATATTGCAGCACGTGCGTAGCACGGCTGCTATACAATGCCGTAGGCAGCGGGGCCGACTGCCGGAATTTTCGTTCGGAAAGAGGTTTGTTTTAGAACAGAATGAGCGCCGAAAATGACTATTTTTATCGAAACCGCAAAAGAAAGTTACTGATTTCCAGGAACGCCGGACGGATCAGCTAGTTTTATTAATTTTTTTTAAGCAAACTAGCCGGCCTTTTTCTACATGCAGCCTTGCTCAAAAGTGTTGAGCACCACCATATTATTAATATATCTTCTTATGGCTGCTTCAAGGACAAAGTACTTCTGTTTCTAAAATGTTGAAATGATTGAATGACACCAGGAATTACAAACAAATTTATTTGAAAGGCTTTTCTTCCCGTACTTTATAAAAGCAAAATTTTATTCTAAAATTCTGGTGCTATTGTGCCATTTGGGGATTAAAATTAAGTGAAATATATAATATCTTATCTCAATGCGACTCAAGGGGTTAAAGTAACCATGCAATCCAACCCTGGCTACCCTGGTTAATGATGACAGATGTACGAGTACACACTGCAAAAAAAGTGTTGATTTTACAGTATAATACTGGCACCCCAGCTGCCAGTATTATACTGTAAAATCAACACTTTTCTTTTTTTTTGCAGTGCAGACTGGTGTACAGAACATAGATGAAAATGGTTTTTAATTGAAAACGCTAATAGATTTTTTATATTTATTACATTATCTTAAATTGTCCACCAACTGCACCAAAAAATATTTTTGGTACTTTCCAATTAGCCGCATGCCAGCGGTCAATCCCTAAACATTTCACTATTTATAGAAACTTTTGTGAATCCGATTATTTCAATGTTTAAGCACATAGTTCAATTACACATCTGTTAAGCCTTAAATGCCTAGAGTATCAAATTTGCAACACTTTTTATTTAACTTTTAATAAATAAATCAAGTTCTTCACAACTACTATATTTATATCGAAATATTAATCCTGTAAAAATCACATAAATATGCTACTAAAAAAAGTTTAAAAAAAAATACCTTAAAATTTCTGGTGTCTAATCCTTAAACCTTCAATGCATGAATTTTTCTTTTAGAATTGTGTTTTTTTTTTAAAACTTATATTAAGGATTAGACACCAGGAATTTTAAGATATATTTTTAACTTTATTTAGTAGCATATTTATGTGATTTTTACAGGATTAATATTTTGATATAAATATAGTGGTTGCGAAGAACTTGATTTATTTATTAAAAGTTAAATAAAAAGTGTTGCAAATTTGATACTCTAGGCATTTAAGGGTTAAATTCGTGTTTTGTTTATTTATTTGAGAAGTTGTATTTTCGCTTCGCAGCAATTTAATTATGGGATATTACACGGAGACAAGCAAATGCCGAATTATTTAAATTGTTTTAAGTGGAAACAGGTTAATCTTCCATAATTGGGTTGCACGCAGGTTAAGAAATATTCATTCTTGAAAATTATTTTAAAAATCATAAAATATCAGTAAATTAAGACCACTGTTTTCAAACAAATTGCATTTGAAAGCACATTTTTATTCGATGATGTACAAATTTAAATTGTGTGATGATTAGAAGTTACAAAAATTGCAGTAAAAGCGAAATTTATTGATCAGGCCATCGCCACCGTCAATTTGACGCCCTCATTACTCATACATATGTTTTTGCTTTATTATATAGACAGTTGGCCACAAATGTTTAATTGTATAAACTATGAATTTCTGTTTTGTGTTGTTACAGTTTGTGAAAATAATGCCAAACGAACATCTTAACTTTTAATCAATCCTTTTAATTAAATAATTTGCTTTATATATATATATTAAATTGCTAAACTATTATATTTTACTGAAAGTTTTTCTTTGTGTTTTTAAAATTCATAGATAATCATGAAAATTAGAATAATTCTTGCAGAAAAATGACAAAACATAAAAAACTTAGTCTTCAGTTACGAAAATAATAATAAAAATTTTAATGTTAACAAAATTAAACAAAATAATAATAATAATAATAATAATAATGTTACAAATTTATTTAGAATTTTTTTTTGTATTTTTATTAACACATGTTAAAATTTAAATTATAAAGAAATTTCATATAAATAAACAATATATATATATATATAGTTTACTTTTAATTAAAGGTTTGACCGGTTAAAAATGTCTAGTTTTTGGCCCTTAAAATACTGCTTATACTTAAAAAAATCCTATTTTGCTAGTTAGAATTCTATATTGAAAATGAAAGGCCTCATTTGGAGCTATAGAAGTAGAGGGCGCCACAACGAGTAAAATGTAACGAAAACTTTAAGCGCGTTTTCTTTTCAGAAAAGCCAATTCCAAAATCCTTTAACTTGATATTTCTAAAAAATAATTGCCACATGTGTATTTGCTGAAATACATAGGATTTTTTCGAAATACTGATATATCGCTTTCCTGTGCAACATTAAGCAACGAAATTTTCGGTTGAGAATTCAAAGTAAACTTAACATTTTATTTTGAATTGATACCATTCCACTAAACATTCATATTTTTAAAAATGCTTACGTATTTCACTATCTTTTGGAATAATAATAATAATAATAATAATAATAATAATAATAATAATAATAATAATAATAAAACTTTTTTTTCCAATTGCTCTAGGAGGAGTCATCGTCTAACTCTTGGCCTTCTTTTCTCGCAACGCTGCTGCCCATCAGCTGTCAAGCCACCAATTTTAGGTAGATTTCGTAAGAAATACTACCTATTACATTCTCACCTAAGTTGGAAATTTTGAAAAATTTTTGCAGATCTACGCCGATCATGACTCCCAGAACCCAAAACCACTTTATCTATCTATCTATCTATCTATGTCACTTTTTTCTGACCACGATAACTGGAAAAATTCTGCATAAATCTCTTCCAAACTGATACATAAAATCAAGGGTCATAAAATCTCGGTCAAGTTCGTTAATGGGCAAAATCGAACCAAGGGGGGGGGGGGGGGGCTTTTTGTGAAAACAGAAAAACCCTCATAATTTCTTTATTTTTATACGTATCGAATCCGTTTAAAGTTATTATTACTTCTAGGAAAAGGGCCGAAAATTTATGTATGACAGATTTTTGATATAATTAAAAATGGCCCCAAGGGGGGGAAAGGGGGGGGGGGGGGGGGTTAGAAGAAAAAAAATCATAGCTTCGTCAATTCACAAGATATCAAATCCGCGAAAATTTATTATTAATCCTCTTAGTATTATCTAAAACTTTTATATTGACAAGTTTTTTATACGACCAACCGTTATAGCAAAAAATAATTAAAAACAAAAAAAATCCCTGCCGGCTCCGCCTGCAAACAAGTATTTTTTCGAAGTAGGCGGTTCCAACTCCCGCATCTTTTCGATACTGATACATAAAATCAAGGGGCATAAAATCTCGGTCAAGTTTGTTAATGGGAAAAATCGAACCAAGGGGGGGATTGGGGGGGCTTTTTTCAAAAACAGAAAAACCCCCATAATTTCTTAATTATGATACGTATCGAATCCGTTTGAAGTTATTATTACTTCTAGGAGAAGGGCCGAAAATTTATGTAGGACAGATTTTTGATATAATTAAAAATTGCCTTAAGGGGTGGGGGAGGGGGGTTTTAGAAGAAAAAAATTCATAACTTCGTCAATTCCCAAGATTTCAAATCCGCTTAAATTTATTATAAATACTCTTAATATTATATAAAACTTTTATATTGACAAGTTTTTTATAGGACCAACCGTTATAGCAAAAAAAAAAAAAAATTAAAAACAAAAAAAAAACCCTGCCGGCTCTGCCTGCAAACAAGTTATTTTTCGAAGTAGACGGTTCCAACTCCCGCTTCTTTTCGAAACTGATACATAAAATCATGGGGCATAAAATCTCGGTCAAGTTCGTTAATGGGCAAAATCGAACCAGGGGGGGGGGGGGGGACTTTTTGTGAAAACAGAAAAAACCCCATAATTTCTTAATTATGATACATATCGAATCCGTTTGAAGTTATTATTACTTCTAGGAGAAGGGCCGAAAATTTATGTATGACAGATTTTTGATATAATTAAAAATTGCCTTAAGGGGGGGGGGGGAGGGGGGTTTTTAGAAGAAAAAAATTCATAACTTCGTCAATTCCCAAGATTTGAAATCCGCTTAAATTTATTATAAATACTCTTAATATTATCTAAAACTTTTATAGTGACATGTTTTTTATAGGACCAACTCTTACAGAAAAAAAAAAAAAAAAAAAAAATTCTTGCTGGCTCCGCCTGCAAACAAGTTTGGTTTCGAAGTAGGCGGTTCCAACTGCAGCATCATCGCAAAAAGGTCATTTCTTCCGCAATTCCCGACAAACAGGCGCCCCACGGTCTGCGTCTTCGAAATCTACCTGTGCCTATAAGCCGAGCCGTCAGGGATTTTTTAATATATCATCAAAAATATGAAATACAGTTTTGTGCTTTAATACACGAATAATAACTTAGTGCAACTGGATTTTTATAAACACTTTTCATTTCTTTAAAAATAATTCCCGAAAAAGTCTTAAATTTCAGGGCGTCCAAATGGTGTTATCCCTTAACATTAAAATACTTTTTTCTTTTAAATTTTTTGTTGCTGAAGACCAAGTTTTTTATTTTTCAGCATTTTCTGCAGAAATTATTGTAATTTTCATGATTATCTATTGACTTACATAACAAAACAACTAAACTTTCAGTAAAATAGAGTACTTTATAAATTTATAAAATAAATAAATAAATAAATAAACCTAAAGCAAATGAGTTAATTAAAAGTTTAGTTTTTCGTTTACTATGTTTTTTTTTTCACAATTAGTAATAACTTAATGGATTTTTTCACATTTTATTATTTTATTTAACCCACTAACAACACCAAAAATCATTTTAGTATGAAAAATAGCAATTATGTATTCAAATAAAGTTTTGAAATTATTAAAAATGATATTTTCGCTGAATGTAAGGCCGGAAATAAGTGCTGAACTATTTGCATTATTTTATGTACAAACTGATTTATCTTTCGTAATCGTCTGCACGTGATAGGTTTTTTAGAAAATCATGCTTGAAAAATATCTTAAAAACTATAACAAATGAGTAAATTGCGACACAGTTTTCAAACTAATTGCGTTTGGAAGTACATTTTGTTTCCTTTTTCGACGGAGTAAAAACGGAAAGTGTGCGATGTTTAGAAGTTAAAAAAATTGCAATAAAAGCGAAATTTAATCGTCTGGTGTTGCCAACGTCAAAATGACGTCAGCGTTACGCACGGACTTGTTTGTCTTTTATAATATAGATATTAAAAATATGGGGGTGCTGAATACTTTTGATCAAAACTGTACATGTATAAATTGAAGTATTCCCTAGCTAGTTGCCTTCTTAAATAAATAATAAAAAAAATAGAGAAAAATTATGGTTTTTCTCGCATAGGTTGCGTCATGGCCCAAGAGTATAATATTTTTACAAGAAGTATACCCAGTAAAGCTTCAAAAAGTTTTTGAGCGCTTCATCCATCTTTTTGCATCTTATCACACTTCCCAAGAACAAAAATCAAACATTAAGTGAAAAATCTTTTCAAGTCTGGGCGGATTTTCAGCATAGAACCTCCTTTCGCCTCGCTTAATAAATCATACATGGCAGAGGAAATTCATTGCTTCCTTTCTATTTTTATAATATATTTTCCACCACGGTTTTCTTATTATCATAAATCAAAGAAAAAAAGTCTGATATTTTTATATACCCTTTCTATTTTTATCAATACATTACACTTTTTTATTATAAAAAAAACTAAGAGTGGCAACAATGTATGGGCGCCGGTAGAAAGAAATCTAGCGAGGGGCAAAATACGTCTGTAGTTCGCAGCCCAGATCATGTTTCTTTTTTCTTTCTTTCTTTCTTTTTTCTTTCTTTCTTTCTTTTTTCTTTCTTTCTTTCTTTTTTTTTAATACAGCATATATATACCAAATAAACTAAAGTAAAAATATTTTGTCAGAACGTCTCGCGGAAGACAATTTATAAACATACAAACATAAAAAAAGCAATACAAGACAATTACTAAACATTAAATAATATTCAAAAATAATTTGCTGCAAACATTTATTAAAAATTGAAAATTAAACTGTTCAATCTGTTTTTCGCCATGGAAGCTCTTCCCTCCTGAACCCCTCATTTAAGATAAATTTGAACACACACACACACACACACACAAATAGAAAGGAGAAAAAAAAAAAAAAAAACATAATTAGAAATTATTTTTCACTGGAAGGGGGAAAAACAGGATCACGTCTCTACTGCTTAACATATGCTGTGATAAATATAGCAAATAGGAAAAAGGGTAGACATAGTTAATGAGTAAATTTATGAGAGTGTTATTAAAATACAAAAGTAAATAAATAAATTAAAAAAACGTGTATCACATCTCCCATTCTCAATGTGACAAGTGTTGGCTTCAATACACATTTACATTATGAAGAAACTTTCCTTTGCCCATTCAACAGTATATTAAATACCACTCTCATACAAGCAATGTACAAATCTGATATCGTAGACCCATTATATTTGTTATATTTCGGGCTTATGTATTTGATCTTTCACATGGTGCCAAAAGCGAAAATGACAGGAGACATATATATAACCGATGATGCTTCTCTTTCACTCAAAAACATGCGTTTCTCTTTTATGAATTGTGGAATTGATGGGAATGTGCAATTCTAAAATAGATTTTTACGTCTTTTATTAAAACTACTTCTTCTCTTTCACTCACCATTATGTATTTCCCTTTTATGAATTGTGGAATTGATATGAATGTGCAATTCTAAAATAGATTTTTACGTCTTTTATTAAAACCACTTCTTCTCTTTCACTCATAAAAATGCATTTCCCTTTTATGAATTGTGGAATTAATAGGAATGTACAATTCTAAAATAGATTTTTACTTCTTAAGTTAAAACTACTTCTTCTCTTTCACTCACAAATATGAATTGCCCTTTTATGAATTGTAAAATTGATAGGAATGTGTAATTCTAAAATAGATTTTTATGTCTTTTTTAGACAGTTGATGATGCGCTTCAACTTTGTAGTTGAAACTGTCCATTTCTGTACTAGATTTAGAGATAAAATTCCCAAGTTCCAAAATTTACCGAGCTACATATTTCACATTTTTAAGTACCCCTTTTCTTAATAGATTATTAGCTTTATTCAATGACAGAAATTTACCATTAAATAAGACGGGTATTGCTTTTCGTAAATATACGGGTTAGAGCTATGGTACAGTGGTTGGCAGCTATGATATTGTTTTAAAGTGCAGCCCATAATACATAGACATCAATAATCCATCAGCATCCATAGACATTAATAATCCATCAGCATCCATAGATATCAATAATACATCATACATAATTCATTGACATATCTTTCGATAGACTTCATATTTATAGCTGTACTACTTTTATTCAAGATCTTTTTTATAGATGCATCAGTTTTAATGAAATATATTTTATAAACATCTTTAAAAATTAAATCTCAGTTCGATCACTTTTGGTCAAACGTTTTGTGACTTGTACACATTAACTTCATTTTATAAATATAATTTTTGTGTTTCCCCAATTAAAAGGAAAATACCACTTTTTTTTAACGCAAAATGAAATAGATGTTTTGATTTTGTAATTGTAAAGTTCTGATTAAATAAAATACTTATTTATTGGTATTATTTTTTAATAATATAGTCACTCAAGTCTTCTTAAAAGTAATGTGCTTTACGATGGATAAGAAAGTTATTGATACTGAATAGCTGCAGTCAGGTCAATATAGGCAGTTTTTTGGGAAAGAAATAGAGAATATGTGTGACAATTCGCAATATCTCCATGTTAAAGCACCACAATAGCCTCCTTTATTTTTATTATTCTTTAAACTATCATAGTCGAGAGCAAATAGGAAAATACATCAATACTTTGACGTTATAAAAACTTTTAAGGAAATTATAAAAAGATTTATTGCATAGTGAATCCTAAACGTTTAGGATAAAACTGAAGTTGATAAACTTACTTTTGAAAAAATACATTTAAGAAATGATATAAAACGACAAGTTGGATGTTTATACAGTTAATGTAAGAATGTTGCAAAAAGATAGGGGAAAGAGGGTATTAAAAATAGAATTAGAATTTACATTTATAAAAATACTTTTTGTGGAAATAACAAATAAATTGTATAAAGAGTAAATATTTATAAAAAAATAATAATTCAATAATACTTTGAAAACAGCATGCGATTTAATTTAAGATTTTTCTTATGAAAACATGATTCATTCAAGTAGTTCTGCCTCAAACTTTGAAATAAATTTATAATAACAGCTGTTGTTAGACCTGTTACATAAACCGTTTCTGGGATGTGTATTTAATTAAAAAAAAATTGTGAGATCTTAAATTATTTTTGACAGCTATTACTTTTATTTGACAGTAGTTCATGAAAAGAGAAAGAAACAAGAACGAAAAATCATGCGTCAAGCATAGATTATGTAACACTTTCCAACGCTTCCAAAATAATTTTACGAATCATACTCTTTTATAAGCTAAAAGATAACATCTAAGTAATCCGAATACTTTATTCAGCCCTGTATAGGATCTATAGATTTGTATATATACTACATAGGATGCTAAATTTTAGTTCAGTTAGGAAACACGTAGCACAGTTTAAAATTCTCCGTCTGGAGTTAAATAATACGGAAATGTGTTCCCGAACTTTTGTACTTCCCTGTATAGGATCTACAGAATTTATACACACCACGTAATATACAAAAAGCGATTTAAAATTAAAATCGCATTCAGTAACTTAAAACGCACTTCCAGGAATTATTGTTAACATACAGTAGAGAATTCTTTTGTGTGTCCCTGCAAATGAACGATGACTGCTATACACACAATATTCTGTAGTAAGTCTCTTGTAATGAACCTTATATAAATTTCAATGCGTTTAAAATAGTGAAACATTATTTAAATAAACCGCAGACGATTTTTCTCCATAGACGTAATGTAACGGAATTCTTTTGACTGTCCCTGTAAAGTAAGTATAAGTGCTATGCACACCCTATTCCATATTAAGCTTCTTCTAATGCACCTTAGTGATATATATAAATTTCAATGCGTTTAAAGTATTGAAACATTATTTAAATAAACCGCAAATGATTTTTCCCCATAGACCGCAATGTAACGGAATTCTTTTGAGTGTCCCTGTAAAAAAACTATAAGTGCTACACACTTCCGTTGAAATAGGGAACATGCTATAGATAACGATTATAACATATAAAATTTGCAGGGCAATCCGAGCATATTTACGGGAGTTAGAGCACGGACAGACGGCAGACGGCAGACGGCAGACGGCCAGACGGCCAGACGGCCAGACGGCAGACGGCCAGACGGCCAGACAAACCGAAGTCATAAACACTTTTCAACTAGGTTGGAAAGTGTTAAAAAGGCCAAAACGCAAAATCCTTTTTTAAAGTCAAAATTGTTTATTAGAGATTTTTCCAAAACGATCTTGTTTATATAAAGCTTATTATCAGGTTTTAGTTCATCTAAGATGAAGAAAGACTCAAAATAAAAAAGGGTTTGCCAATTTACTCCAGATGGTTCCAGTTTTGTGATTTTTACACTGGTTTGACGATTTTATAAAAATAAATAAAAATATACTTGTTTTCGCAAGAAAATCTATTTAGAAAAAAAAAAAAAGTCTGGTTGTTATAATGATTATTTTTCCTCTACAAATTTATAATAAACAAACACTGATCAAAGTAGCAGAGAATAAACTATTTTTAATTTTTATAGTAAAGTATCAATTACTTGCTTGACTGCCATTGACTGTAGCCAAGGCAAAACAAATGCTGCCAATTCGCATGTGCTTTTATTTATTCTCAGTCTCTCTTGATTTTGAATGGACTATTATAATGTAAACTTTACATCTTCTTCTATATTAAATAAAAAGTAATAATTTTAGCAACTTATATACATTAAAACAAAATAAATCAAAAGAGAAAAATCATGCCTCAAGCATAATTTATGAAACCCTTTCCAAAACGTTCAGAACAATATAACGTCACTTCACCGTTTAATAATGTGCACAGAAAAAAATAAAACCCAATTTGGGTCGAAAGATTTCTTAGGTATGTGCCCAAATTGGGTCATGCCTGTTTTGCAAAAAAAAAAAAAAAAAAAAAAAAAAAAAAAAAAAATCTTTTGAAAATGGGTATTTAACAGTGCCCAAAATGGATCCACAGTGGTAACCAAAACAGACATGGCCCAATTTGGGCACATACCTAAGAATCTTTCGACCCAAATTGGGTTTTAGATTTTTCTGTGTGAAAGATGATATCTCACTAAACGATTAAAAAACGCATAACACATTTGGAAACCCAATTTTAGCAATTGCCGTCTACAGTCACAAAAGTAATCAGTGCAGCCCTGTATGTGATCTATAGATTTGTGCGTATACTCCGTAGTATGCTAAAATTTAGTTAAGTTTAGAAAAACATAACACAGTTGAAAATTCCCCTTCAGCAATTTTCGTCAATAAATGAAAATGTACTCGAATTATTTTGTGCAGCGCTGTATGTGATCGATAGAATTTATATACATCAAGTAATATGCAAACATTTAGATAAATGTAAACCACAACTGAATGCCCGCTTCCAACAATTTTCGCTCATAGACAGTACTGTAAATCGTATTCTTTTGTGTGTCCATGTAATCCTGTAAATGAACGATAAATGCCATGCACGCCCTATTCTACAGTAAGCATCTTGTAGTGCACCTCAGTCATGCATATCAATTTCAATTTGCTTGAAATAGTGAAACATTATTAAAGTACACTGCAAACGATTTTTTACCATAGACCATAATTTAACGGAATGCCTTTAAATATCTCTGTAAATGAACTATAAATGCTACACACTTCATTTTCAATAGAAAATATGCCATAGTAAACCCCAATACCATGCATCAATTACACGAGAATCCGAGTGTATTTACACGAGTTAGAGCACAGCCAGCAGCCAGACATACGCCAAACATACATACACAGAAAAAAATAAAACCCAATTTGGGTCGAAAGATTCTTAGGTATGTTGCCCAAATTGGGCCATGCCTGTTTTGGTTACCACTGTGTATCCATTTTGGGCACTGTAATTTATTTATTTATTTATTTATTTTTAATGGGTATTTATCAGTGCCCAAAATGGATTCACAGTGGTAACCAAAACAGGCATGGCCCAATTTGGGCAACATACCTAAGAATCTTTCGACCCAAATTGGGTTTTATTTTTTTCTGTGTATGGACAGACAAACCGAAGTCATACACACTTTTCAACTATGTTGGAAAGTGTTAAAAAATGCAATAAAGAAAAAAAGATCGACTAATGAGAATGAATGCAAAATAAATAAATAAATAATAAAATGTAGAACGATGTAGGTTTCGGAATGGAAAATTTTCAAGTTCATCTTGCGTAAATCATGTTGTTTGTTGTTGTATGATGAATGTGAAGCTTATTTGAGCAGTCGTGAACTTGTATAACACCCCTTGAATTATTATTATTGTTATTTCATTGTATTTTATAAAACTTACTTATTGTATGAAAGCGATATCACTCGGAAAATTCTGACTGATCCAGAAAGTAATGTTATTTTCGTCAAATATATAAACGATTACTCTTTTCTTAGAATCTCTTATTCAAATGTTGATAGTCACAGCCTCAGACAATTCGAGCTAGTTTTAACATTTTGTAATTTTAATACCTCTCTTTGGTGTGCATGAATGCTTTTTTCTGTATACAGCAATCGATCACGATTTTACACCTTCTTTAAGAAGGGCTTAAGGAAATGATTTCTAAATTTAATCTAAAGTGGAATCGTGGTATCTTCCTCCTTTAAAGTCACTAGAAAATTTTGCTTATTTAACAAAATACTATTCCGCTTTAGAGAAATCAGTCTTTAAATGCAAAGTTAAGTATGAACAAGCATTTTGAAAGCTAAAGGACTTGAAATATAAGAAATTCTGTATATAATTACTACCAATGTTCGTAAGTATGAAGATTCGTGACTTTATTTTCACGTTAAGAATTAAATTTAACAGTTATTTAAAATGATTAATGAAATAAAAAGTAATTGCAAAACTGAAAAGCTGTTTCTGTTATACTTAGCCAGAATTTTGTGTGAATAACGATTTGGTGGACAGACATTGTAAAAAATTGCAGCAAACTGTCCAGTCATTCGACTTATTTTATATGAATAACGATTACTTGACCATATTATGGAGCGTTGGAGCTCTTTGGTCAGAATAGAAATAAATTAGGGTTTTGTAACCGTTTTCTATAAAAACGGTTGAATGACTGGACAGTTCGCAGCAGATTTTTAACAATGTAGAGATAAATTACGGTTGTGTAAAATTTTTGTATAAAAACGATAGAATGACTGGACAGTTTGCTGCAGATTTTTAACAATGTAGAGATAAATTACGGTTGTATAACAGTTTTCTATAAAAACGATGGAATGACTGGACAGTTTACTGCAATTTTATTATTATTATTATTATTATTATTATTATTATTATTATTATTATTATTATTTTACAATGTACGCTAGTGGTGACAAACCATTTTATGTGCGCGTGCTGAAAATGCGTAATTTTTGTTTTTCAGCATTCTGTCTTGATCGGCAAGTTTTTATAGCAAGAAATAGTTTATTTTTCTATTCATCATTTAATTATTTGTTTTGCATGATCTTATATATATATAAAATAAAAAACAAGTTTAAAAATTAATGAAAAATTTAATTCATAGTTTATTATGAATCTTGTTCATTAAAAATTCTTATTAGTTACTTATTAATTAAATATTTTCTTTTACCAAGTTTATTACAAATATTATTTGATTCACATTTTGTCTTTTTTTATTTTATGTACATCTAAAAATATTTATTAATCATTCTATATTTATAACTATTTTTTTTTGCAAAGGTCATTACAAAAATCAAGTTTTTCAGCAAAAGTACAGGAGATAGTTGATAATGTAAATGTCATTAACAAATTACAATTTTGGCTGTAGTATTTAAATTTCTCTGTGTTCCTACTTTACATTCTTTGTGATCATAATTGTTGTTTTAAAGTTTTATGCAGATATCAAACCCTTGCTTTTATTTATTCTGACAAAGAGAAAGAAAATGGAATTTCACAATATCACAGACGGCCAGACCGATTATTATTCTTACCGATTATTAATTCTGACGTGCCGTCAAAATGTTTGAGTGTGCTACATCTGTCACGCGTGCCATAGTTTCGCGATTACTGGACTAGATTTAGGATTTCAGAATTCGAGCAAAATACATACAATCATTACCAACGGTAACATGCTGTGAAAGCTACGGCTTCGGAAAAAAAATTGTATGTTTTAAAGTAATTTTATTTATAAAATTTGATATCAAAATGGAAGTTCCGGGGTTTAAGGTCCCCCAAGCATGCTTTGTGCTCATTTTATCTATACCGAAGAGATGAAAGGTTGAGTGAACCTTGTTAAGATCCGGAAACGAATCTTGAACTTGTAGTGTGGCAACGCAATACCCTCACCACTGAGCTACCGGGCGGTGAATTAATATTGACGTGGTTCAAAATATTACAAAAATTCATTAGAAGAATATATTAAATGAGAAAAATAATTAGACAATGGGATTAATTCATGTTTATATTTAGAGAGTCAAAAGAAAACATTTTTAAAATGTTGAGTCATGACCTCATCCTGTAAATATAAAAGATATCAACACATTTGAAGACCATTTACATTTTCCATTCCCTTGAGCTACCAGGACTATGGAACATTTACATTTTCCATTCACCACTGAGCTACCGGGCGGTGAATTAACATTGACGTGGTTCAAAATATTACAAAAATTCATTAGAAGAATATATTAAATGAGAAAAATTACTAGGAAATGGGATTAATTCATGTATATATTTAGAGAGTCAAAAGAAAACATTTTTAAAATGTTGAATCACGACCTCATCCTGTAAACTAGTCGTTGGGGGCCACCGTAATACTTACCCATCATGGATATGCATAATGTAAAATATTAAAATAAAAATGTGTTAACTACTTAGGTGAGACTTAGTAGTGAGACTACTTAGTGAGACTACTTAGGTTAACAACTTAGGTGAGAATGTAATAGGTAGTATTTCTTACGAAATCTACCTAAAATGAAAAATTCTTTGGTATAATGTGAAGGGCTAAATCTATAACCATTTCAAAATAAAAACTAGTCGTTGGCGGCCACCGTAATACTTACCCATCATGGATATGCATAATATAAAATATGAAAATAAAACATGTGTAAATTATTTATAAAATGCATTGCAATTCGAATAAAATCGTGGCTTGATGACGTCATAAACTTTAAAGGCTCGATTACTGAATTGCTTGAAAGAAACATCCTTATAACTCCAAAAATAATAATCCTATTAACTAGCGGTTTATTGCATCTGATTAAGCGTCAAATTTCCAATTAAAATATATCTTTGAAGTGAAATTTGGATGAAATACAGGGTCATGAAAAATCGAAGAGTGTGGAAAATAGGATTCCAAATATCTCGGCAACTCATTATCCGATCGACTTCATTCTTTATGCAAAATTTATGTTTTTTTTATTGTCTTTTATATTCTTTTCTTAAAATAAACAATTTCGAAAATTTTTATATACTTTTTATCAGAACGAATATTTCGAGAGTCCGAAAAAAATAGTTCCGGTTAATCGAGGTTATTGAAATGAAATAGGCTTCTTCCCATTATTACATACTAAGTACATACCAAATTGCAAGTCTCTATCTCAATTTTTTCGGGAGATAGAGCGTTTACAGACACACAGACGGACGGCAAAATTTTTTTTCTAAAAATATGTTTTTCGGAATCTTCACTGTCTGAAACGTGTAAATCCGTCAAATTTTTTTTTTCAATTTTCAAAACGATTACAAGACTTACCCTATACTACGTATGATGGGTAAGTAATAAAAAAGCCGAATCCTTTATTACTTTGTTAAGCAGTCGGACACGAATTTATTTCTCCTTTTAAAAAGACCTAAGGGAATGATTTCTAAATTTAATCTAAAGTAGAATCATGACTGCTTCCTTCTTTTAAAGTTACTAAAAAAAATCGCGCTTATTTAGCAAAACAGAATTAAGCTTCAGAGAAATAAGACTTTAAAAGGAAAATTATACATTTTTTAAGGTTAAGGATTTAAATAAAAGAAATTCTATGTCATTAACGAAAAAAGGGGTCTTAAGTATGAAGATACGCAAATTTATTTTCATGTTAAGAATTAAATTCAACGATTGATTTAAAACAAATCAAATAAAACCAAATGAAAACTTTTGACACTTTATTTATATCCGCTGTCGGGATAATTTGGCTATAAAAATCGCATGATCGTAAATGAAAATCTTAAAGAAATCATCAAATGACAGTATTTATTATTCTTTCCTGTTTTATATAAGAAATGGGTTTTTCTAGAATGAAAGTAATACATTTATTTCCCCTTTTATTATCTTAAAGTAAACAAAAAAATAACTATACTGAAATTACTCCGTGAGAATTTGTGTTATAATACGTATCATCAAAATAATAGGTATTTTATATTCTAACTGTAATTTAAATTACCCCTTTATATATAAATTTAGGTATATTAAGAAATAAAGAATACATTTCAGAGATTTATTAATAAACATTTATTAGAGCTAAAACTAAGATAAGCAGCGTACACTAATTGCTGCAGCGTATACACTGATACTGTATGGTTCTTGACTTCTTTTACAGTCATTTTGAGATAATTTCCATCATATATATGGGTGCGAACCTACGGGCGATGAATATTTGGAAAGGAACAACTGGATTAGTTTATAGGTTTGGTCTAGAATTAGACTGTATACCCAAATTGCCCCACATTTAAAAAATTACAATTATGAAGTAAGTTACCGCCATTTAACATTTAATTTTTAAGTCAAATTATTGTAAACAAATTCAATGTAAACATACCTGAATTAGAAAACTGTAGGTCAGGTAGATTTGTAACAGTATACTTTTGAAGCTGATGATTCTAATCAAAATATACCAGACTTATTTTATTTATTTATTTATTTATTTTATTTTTTATTTTTTACAGATAACAACTTTAGTTATCTAAAACTTTTTCACACTAAAACAATAGGAGACATGGTATAAACATAAGGTATAAATTAAATAATTCTAAAAATATAACGTTAGGTTTTATTAAAACAAAATCCAATTTATACCATATCATACCCACAATACCCAAATTACCCAGACAGAAGATGCATTTGAAATTTTGGAAGTATATAATTGTTTAGTGAATAGCCTTGGTAAATATTGAAAGTTTCTTTTATCTAGAGAGAAAATATGAATGATATATGCTCATGAATGTGAAAACGGGATTTGTCTATAACGGAATCCTGTCTTAAATAAATAAAAAAATGTCCCGACGCAAGGAATACTATATATTTGTTCCTTCTGGCTGAAACCCCTCTAAAATAAAATTTTCCCTGGTCTCTTGCGATTCTGTCTTAACAGATGTTACTTTATTTTAATTTTCTACGCAAATAATAATAGTAATAATAACAATAATAATAAAATACAAAACTACATTGTTAAAAAATTATGCATACGTAGAAAAGTAAATTTGTTGCAACCCGTTTTCACGGCTAGTAATAGAAAAATACCAGATCAAAGGAACATAATAAAAAAAGACCTAATTATGGGCTATATACAATCTTGCAAAAGTCACTTTTTACATTCAGAAATGGAGCTCGTTAACTTTAATAATCCCAATTCATCAAATTACAATAGTATTACAAGGTAATTGAGAGCGGAGATTGATGCAAACCTCTACTTTATTGTTATATATTTTCTTCAAAATATATCTCTTCGACTAGTTTCATTTTGTAGGGTAATCAGATCAAAGAAGTTGCTTAATCCTCTATCATCTTTATAGATAGACCCATGTTCAGATCTTTGAGGAGCGAAATTACCCATTAGAATGGAGAAAGGAAAAAAAGTCTGATGTTCGTGTTGCATCGGCCCCGGTTGCATTCCATTATGTTTAACGTATCTAAAATAAGCTTATAATAAAAGTCAGGGTGATAAAGGGTGAAAATCCACTTGTCCTTTTTATGTGTATATATATATATGGTCAATAGAGTTTGTTTAAACATGCCAGTTTAAATATATACTAGGCGGTTTAACGATCTATTAGCCTTGGGAAAATCACCTAGCTGTGAGCAAGCACGTAAAAGAAGAAACGCGAAAGAGAAGCATTAACAAATTAAACAAGAAGAAATGCATCGTTAAACAGTTGCTCTTTTTTAATTTTCGACATTAAAATATTTTTACTAATTGGGCATTTGAACACAGAGGGATTGGATAAAAGTAAAATGAATGAATTCGTGACGCAGTAGTTGATGTTTCACTGCCCTGAGATATATAATAATAGAAAAGTTCTGTTTTTCTTTTTTAATTCTTAACTATTTCAGCTGTCATTCGTTAATATTTCTATTTTTTATAATTCTTCACACAGTCAAGATTTTTATTGCATGCAAAATCGAGAAAGGACAGTGGAAATATAATTTATGAAAGGTTGGTTAACGAATCGAGCATTTTAAATTCATCAGTAATTTCAATGAGCTCCTGTACACAAATTAATTTGCTGGTTCGGATGTTCAGTTTGTTTTATTTATATATATTTAGACTAACTTCTTTTATTAAATTAGTGATTGCACGTCTACACTGAAAAAAAGAAAAAAGTTGATTTTACAGTATAATACTGGCACCCCAGCTGCTAGTATTATACTGTAAAATCAAGACTTTTTTTTTTTGCAGTGTAGACAACATGTGTCTTTGGTCATTCCACACAAAAGTAACAACTTGGTTGAGATGTTTTGGTTCTAACATTATACTCTCCTAAAATTGCGCCCCCCCCCCCCCGATTACCGTTTAATTAGATTACTACAAAACAGCTTAGATGGTAAAAACATTTCTTCCTTGGAAGATTTGCAAAAATTCAAGGTGAGTACATTCCTTAGAATTTCCAAAGATGTATGGAGTATGGGATATAATGACAAATATTCTATGCGATTCTGAAGCCTTGGCACGGTCAGTGTTTGTAGCATAAAGAATTCGTGTTATATCCTTTGTAATTTTTTTCTTTCTGTTTGAAATCCTTTTTCAGAACTACTGGAAAACAGAACTCATGTCTTTCTGCTATAGTTGTACAATGATATTTAAACATAATAATAATAATAATTGGGATTTTTATAGATTTCTGCAAGCGGTTGGGTATAAATAACAAATTTGTTATTTTAAACAGATTTTCAGACATAAAAATCACGAAACGTGTCATGGGGAAGTATTTAGGATACAGGAAAATTAATATTGAAACAATTCTAAAATACCATTAACAGTTTTGTACTAATCACTTTCGGTATCGGGCTTGGGCTTTGATGACACAAAATTTTTTGGTATCGGTCTTGGGCTTTGATGGCACAAATTTTTTCGGTGTCGGTTGGACTCAAATTTCAAATCGTCGGGATCGGAAAGTCTCGGGCTCCGAAATAAGAGCCCTAACTCATCTCTATATGGCACCACTTTTTCAGATTAGAAATTTTCTATTTAATATTTAATCGCAGAATTTATAATATTTTTCTGCGATTAAATAAGTCGATAAATTCTATTTAAAAATTGTGGCAGAACTGTACGTATCCTGGAAAAATTACCTGGAATTCTTCAACCAGAAACTTCAACTATTTTATGAGCATGAGCTTATGCCGCTACCAGAGAGATGGAGAAAGTTCATGAAAGAGGACAGCGGATATTATATTGATTAAATGTAATTTACAGTAAGGAAAACTCTTCTTCAATTTTTGTCAAGATAAAGAGAATGAACTTTTTCACGTACACCCCCCTCCTCCTCTTTTTTTTATGCTCTTACTAACTTGGAGAGTAAAACATTGACATAATTATAACGGAAATAGTGATACACTGCAAAAAAAAGTGTTGATTTTACAGAATAATACTGGCACCCCAGCTGCCAGTATTCTACCGTAAAAATAACAGTAATAAACAGTAAAATAAGCAGAAATACGCTACCGCGCATGCTCTGTAGCATATTACTGCTTATTTTACTGTTTATTCTAATAACCTGTGTTGGAATTCATTTAATGATAATTTAAGATCTATGTTTATGAAATCGAAATGTGAATAAAACTTGTTCTTTAAAAAATCATTTTAATTTAAATTTCTATATGAAAACTAACATATATATTTCACAAAAACTGTTCTACTCTTAAAATTGTGGTAGAATGATATGTCAATATAATTCTTTCCTCAATAGAAATATTTTTAGTAATCTGGGAATTTTTTTTTTTTTTAACACTGCTTCCCTTTTTTTAAGAAGGCTATTTTAGTCACCCATCATTAATCCCTTCAGCACCAGATTACTGCATCCCAAGTGTGTAAATTTTCAAAAAATGTGAAAATTTTTTCCAAATTTTTTTTTTTTTAATTTTTAGCAGTTATTTACCACAAAATAGAACACCACACACTTCAATATTATTCATGATGTACGGGTAGCACGTTAGTACCGTCTGGTAGGGGTGTGCGATGAAATCGTGACGTACGTAGTGTATGTATGGTGCTGAAGGGGTTTAATGCGTATTTGGACAACAATTCTAAAAAACTTGAATTTTGTACTAGCATTTCTAAGTAACTCAGTCAATTGGATCTTTCTAAATATCAATTTTCTAAGAGTTAGTGAAAAATGAATGATTCTATTATTGTAAATGGTATGCATTGTTTATGATAATATAGAAAAGAGGATTATTTTAAATGAAATTGTTATCTTTAAAAATGAACTTGGGGATTGTGTGGCTAAACGAAAGGAGAAATTTTTTTTTGCATATTTGAAAGCAAATAAAGAATTGAAAGATTGGAAGACGAACCCACACAAAAAGGTATACAAACATTACCTTGACTTAAAGAAAAACAAATCAAGTGAAAAGAGGAAGAGGAAAATACATATGTTTAAACACGCTATAAAAATTTTGTGCTTTGTCGTTTTAGACAGCTTACATAACATATAAATTAAACCGAGCAGTTGAGTGTGAACTGTCATCTACTACAAGTAAAGCTCTTCCAAAATAGCACGAAGATATTTTTAAGGAGAAAAGGAAAAGTTTTAAGAGCAAAGAAAGTTTATCAGTGATCTATGGAAAACGAATTAATTTTTTGAATTCTTAGAAAAAAAAAAAAAAAAAAAAAAAAAAAAAAAAAAAGATTAAAGTGCTTAGAATTTGGGAGAAAATGTTTAGGAAATGATTTAAATAAAGTATAGAGAATTAAACATGCAAGATATATTCAATTAACTTATGTTATTGTTCTCTACAAATTTATTTTTATTCAGTTAAAGACTAAATAAATAAATGAATAATTAAAAGACTAAATAATCCAACTGGGACTTACATCTCGGCTTATAAGGACTAAAGAGTTTTAATTAATTAATTAGAGGATCAGATATTGCAGTTTTATACTCACTTTTACAGATTTAGATGGATCTGAGTCGTAATTCCAACAATCCATAAGCCCAACAATATCAAAATCCCGACAGGGTAGAAATACGGACTGTCCAAAATTCCGATAAAGCTGAATTCCTTACTGTCCAAAATCCCGATCACGGTTGAAATCCCGTCAAATCAATATCTAAATCCAAACGCTCCGTTTGGCTTAGCAAAATATCGTTTTAAACTATATATTACATATTACTAATTAACAGTTTTAATTAATCACTAAATCATAAAAAGTTCAGCATTTCTGAAATAAATTTTGACAAATTGAAGTGACAGTCAAAGATTCTAATGAATATTTGGGAAATTCATTATGTATATATATATATATATATATATATATTACTTACACATTCTTATATACATTAAAATGACGCATATACAGTGACACATATTGAGTAATTCCACAAAGATATTCCGTCAAAGGTCTATTATCACAATCGTTCACAATAATTATAATTCTCTTATCTTTGTCATCATTTACCTTCTTACGTTTTGGTTGTGGTTCTCAGCAAATAATGCGTTCAATTTGGTAATCTCTTATATTTATCATCATCTACCTTCCTACGCTTTGGTTGTGGTTCTCCGCAAATAATGCGTTAAATTTTGTAATTTCTTATAGTTATCATCATCTACCTTCGTACGTTTTGCTTGTGGTTCTCATCAAATAATGCGTTCAATTTGGTAATCCACATCTCTTATTTTCCTTGAAATTCTATGATGTTATATACACCAAAACAAGACCGCACAACTAAGGTGTCGGAATTCTGGACTGTCAGGATTTAGGATAGTAGAGATTTCGAACCTGTTGGGATTTCTGTTGTATGTCAGGATACCGTTTTAGATGCATGTAAAGTTCTCGTGTACTCTGCCGACAATGTGTTTGCATTTGAAGTAGGGCTGGAGAATTGCCTATCCAAAATGAATTCGGTTTTATTTTAATTTTATGATGTCGTTGCGAAATGTTTTTACTAAACATCTATAAAACAAACAATAAAATACATTGAAGGTTTTATCTTGTGAAATATAACATAAAAATTCATATGCTACACTTTCAAACCAAACTTATTCTTTTATATTCTTTACGTTCTTGCAACTAAAATAAATTAATTAATAATGTAGCCTAATTTTAAGAAAAAAAGAAACTAATACTAAAAATACATCTGCGAATAGCTCTTTATAATCTAATTATAATATTATAAACTAGATTTTAAATAATACATTTAAAATTACAAGTATAATTTATTGGGGAAAAATATTGGTTTTTATATTCCGTTACACATAGAAGGATACATAACTATAGTAGTCTCAAATACAGTTATAAAGTAATTTTTTTTGTTATTATTGTTTCCTGTTTGTAAATAAACAGTATGTCTACCTTGAATTATTTTTGATAAACAATAAACAGCCATAGATAGATAGCGCTGGTTTATCTAAGTATAATAGCTATTTAGATAGTCTTCCGGCGTGCACATTATTTTACAGATGTAGTTAACATCTATAAACCATTCTTTGATAAGCATAAACCTCAGATCAACCCATTTTAAACGCAAGGTCATTCGTTGTACCTACTTGTATTCAAATTGTTTTTCTCTGCAACAGTAGGGAGTTGTTCAATTCAGAACTTATTCAAAGGATACTTTTTTATCTTTGTTGTAAAAAGAACGTATAGAACAAACAGTTGAGTCATTATCTAGATTTGAACTAACCATGAATATGCAGTAGCAGTTTAACCTTTTCTTTAGCCTTCACAAAAGATATTTCACAAGCGGGTATATACTAGCTAGACTTGTAGACAACGCTGAATTAGTTTCACCCACACCGAAGATGATGTTAAGAATGAGATAATAAAACTCCTACTCACAAAAGAATATTTTTTATTGACATTCCTTGGTGTTAAATTTTTATCGATATTCCTTAGTGTTAAACTTTTATTGACATTCTTCGGTTTTAGGAATAATTAGGAATAATACCTCTTGTAAAAGATAGATAAAGAATTATAAAGAAGGTGTCTACTAATAATAAACATGCTGAAAAAAATAATAATAAAGGTACTTTTCTACTATAAGGCACTTGGTGTTTCTTTTTTTTTTTTTTTTTAAAGATTGGCGTTATTCCGGCTTCAGGAAGTGAGATTTATAGCCAAATGATATTAATAGCTATGGAAACAAGCCTGATGAACTTTTATGCTTGTTTATATATATATATTAGTTTCACCCGCACCAAAGATAATGTTAAGAATGAGATAATAAAAACTCCTACTCACAAAAGAATATTTCTTTTATTAACATTCCTTGGTGTTAAATTTTTATTGACATTCTTCGGCTTTAGGAAAATTAGGCTTTTTAGGCCTCTATAATATATATATATATATTATATATATATATATATATAACACTTTATTTATATACATAATATAATTATTTTTTATACACAAATTACTTTGTTTGTATGTAAAAATAGATAACAGATACTTTATAATAAACAAATTGTATAAATATTGAAAAAATTGCTCGTGTATAGATACATAACAATGAATAGATTGCCAAATATATGTTGCCAAATTTCCTTCTCTTGCCAAGGCCATATTCTCTATTTCGCCAAGGTCCCTAGATTGGAAAAAGCACCAAAATAAATTAACTTTTTTGGGGGGTGGGGAGAGAGGAATCCCGTTTATTTTTTATAAATCCTTTTTATCAAAAAAAAAAAAAAAAAAAGAAAAAAAAAAAAAAAAAAAAAAAAAACATTTTCAAAGATCTGCACATCACGGAAACACATGAGACATTTAATGAAATAAAATCTACCCCATAAGAATTAATATGTTGTGGAAATCACAAAACTTTTTCTATATTCTAATGCATTCATTTCTTCATTCTGATATATTAATTTAAATAGCGGAGTTACACACTACAAAATATGAATAAGAAGTGTAGGGGATTTTTTTTTTTAAAATGTGAAGAATCAGTAAATAAAAAAATTGTCTTTGAAAGCACAGCCCTAGTATTTGCAGGGCCGAATCAGCTGGCGAAGTCAGAGAAGGCTTTTAATTTTTTTGGTGGGGCTAGGCTAATTCACAGCTTATCTTTTCCCATGTACTTTAATGATAAATAAATATAGATAAAAGTAGAGGGTGAGTATCCCTCCTGTCATTAAACTTTTTATTTTAAAGTTTTAAAAGAGACGACATTCTTAATAAAATATTGTGAAGTCTCGATGGTGCTCAAGAAGTTGCAAGAGGGAGGGGCTCAGTCTACTCTGCCCCTGTCTGGTTACTGCTTTGACTATGTGGTAATCCAGCCTACAGCTAATGTTGCCACAACAAAGTGAGAGCCAGGCAATAATTTGTTTGCAAGTGTATAAGAATTACAACAATAGAGTTAGTTGTTGGCCAAACCACACACTGTTAAAAATCTTCAGCTTTTGCTGCAGACACACTCCACCGCTTTTAGAGAAAACGGTTACTTTACTATATGATGGAGCATTTTCATTGGTCAAAATAGAGATATTCTATAAAAGCGGTGGAGTGACTATGCAGCAAAAGATGAAGATTTTTTAGAGTGCACTCGCAAAAATACGCCAACTGACTGTGGAACATATTATGGAGCTCTATCTAAGCGTAGTGTAGCACCCCCCCCCCCCACTGTTGAGTGATAAAAGACAAAATTGAAACAGAATAGCTTTCAGAAAAAGCATCTTATAGTTTAAATTTGGCGCAATTGCATCTAACATAATGCCAAGATATAGCTATCACGGAAATTGTGAAAAACACAGAATAGCAGTGCCTATGTTGTTGAGTGATATACATCGAAATTTAATCTCAGCACTAATTTATGTCAAGGTCTAACTGAATATGAAATTTTATGAAATTCCGGGTTTTAATTCTTGTGATAAGGTAAAGCTAGGAGAGATGGCGCGGTCGGAGAGATTGCGCACATAGAGGTTCGGGGGGAAGGAGTACAGTGAGCGCGCAGCGACTGCAGATTGTGATGTGGTATCACATATATTTTTCTTAAATTAATGCTTTTCTTTAAATTTCAGTTTAAACTAACTTTTAATTACTTAGTTATTTTATCCTAACTTTTATTTCAGCTCCCGCCGTAATTTTCCTCCATTAAAAGAAAATATATTTAACATATGCCCTTTATCAAAAAAACTTTCTCACATAGATAGAATTCATTTAAACGATTAATCACCCTCACTAGATTTCCAAGAAAAAAAAGAAAAGAGATAAAGATTGACTTTGTATTCGGTCTGCGTTTTATTTCTCATTCCGTCCAGCATTCATTAGAAATGTCTGTGTCTGCTTAATTTTTGAGTTTAGCCTTTTCGGTAAAATCCTAAACATTTCCAGTACATGAGAGTTGTTTTGTCTACTTCAGCTAGATTCCCAAAACTTTGCTCTCAACGTACATTTGGCATTCACATTCTTGTTGGCTCACTTTTTAGAACTGCTATTCTGGTACCCCTGTCCTGTAATTCAAAAATTCTCCTAATTGCCTAATGCGTAACTGATAATTTTTATTTTATATGACATCATTCTTTTCATATGCTCTTTCGCCAATTTCATGTTGCCAATATGTGTATGGCATGAAAATCGACATGTGTTGGAAGAGATTCTCTCTCTCTCACGCTCTTCTGATAAGAAGTTAATAATGTAAGCTTACGTTGCTAAAAAATGCTCTCGGGCACCATCCCATCCCTTGATGTACGTACTTTGTAATCGTATGCATATAATTCGAAGTTTGAATAAAGAAATATCGTAAAGAATCTTTTCAGAGCATTTTTTTAGCAACGTAAGCTTACATTATTAACTTCTGCGAGCGAAGGCAGGCGAACATCGGGATTTTATCTTTCTTTTTTGTTTGTTTTCGAAAGAATAAACCACCGCAGTTGGTATGAATTGGCTGCAGTGTAGAAATCTTCAACTCATAAAATCTAGAAAACAGACAAGAGATTCGGCAGACGAGCAATCATCCGGTAGACAAGCAATCATACGGCAGACAAAAAAATCCTCCGGCAGACAAGCAATCATCCGGGAGACAAGGAATCATCTGGCAGGAGAACAGAGATCGTTAGTCAAGTAAATGCAACATTTAGGGATCCGGCAGACGCACAATCATCCGGCAGACAAGCAATCATCTGGCAGGAGAACAGAAATCCTTAGTCCAGTAAAAGAAATATCTAGGGATCCGGCAGGAGTGTAGAAATATTGAATCCGTAAAACAACATGTCTTTCCAAAAACAGGCAGGAAAACTAACAGGCAGGCACCATCCCATAAAGTTAAAAAAATTCAGCGAATGTCCTGTACAGGCACCAAGATTTATAGTAAAGGAAATATACGTGTTTAAAAGTATATTGCGTGAACAATAATCCAGATTCAGTATGCATCCACTGAAAGTAGCATAAAAGCCAGTAAGCTGTAGAAATAAATCCTCTGAAATGACTCTTCACGACATTTGTTTATTAAACATTGAATTATATGCATACGATTACAAAGTACGTACATCAAGGGATGGGATGGTGCCCGAGAGCATTCTTTAGCAACGTAAGCTTACATTATTAACTTCTTATCAGAAGAGCGTGCGAGAGAGATAATCTCCTCCGACACATGTCGATTTTCATGCCATACACATATTGGCAACAGGAAATTGGCGAAAGAGCATATGAAAAGAATGATGTCATATAAACTAAAAATTATCAGTTACGCATTAGGCAATTAGGAGAATTTTTGAATTACAGGACAGGGGTACCAGAATAGCAGCCCTAAAAAGTGAGCCAACAAGAATGTGAATGCCAAATGTACGTTGAGAGCAAAGTTTTGGGAATCTAGCTGAAGTAGACAAAACAACTCTCATGTACGGGAAATGTTTAGGATTTTACCGAAAAGGCTAAACTCAAAAATTAAGCAGACACAGACACAGACATTTCTAATGAACGCTGGACGGAATGAGAAATAAAATGCAGACCGAATACAAAGTCAATCTTTATCTCTTTTCTTTTATTTCTTGGAAATCTAGTGAGGGTGATTAATCGTTTAAATGAATTCTATCTATGTGAGAAAGTTTTATTGATAAAGGGCATATGTTAAATATATTTTCTTTTAATGGAGGAAAATTACGGCGGGAGCTGAAATAAAAGTTAGGATAAAATAACTAAGTAATTAAAAGTTAGTTTAAACTGAAATTTAAAGAAAAGGATTAATTTAAGAAAAATATATGTGATACCACATCACAAGATAGTTGTACAACAGCAGTAGTGGAGTGTTTACTTGAAAGTGCACGTTGATTGTTTTGGGCGTCTAAGATAAATCATTGCTATTTTGTTTTGTTTTCCCAAAGTCAGTGCTTTAATTTTCATAGCTATTCGTCGGAATTTCTATACAATGTCAGTAGCACAAAATATTTTTAACTTAAACGATTTCTCATAAGCTACTAATCTAGACTAACAGCATGAACACCAACGGTTCGTTTTAGTAGTGGCCATGTTTAAACAAAAGGCCGCGCAATCTCTCCTACCGAAATTGGAGCGTTTGCGCATCTGCTACTTAGGAGAGATGGCGCATTGTTCCCATTAGTTTCAATGCTAGGAGAGATTACGCAGATTATTGGTAAATTTGAATAAAAAAATGTAAAATGAAAATGGACTAATTTTAAGTTAAACGTGTTATCAAGTACCTTAATGTTATTTTGTAATCTTATCTGGACTTGCTTTTTCTGATTCTTTAATTTTTTTCCCTTTAATTAAAATTTTTTAATCGTTTTTAAAATTATTTTCTTTTTCTGAATCTTTAATCATTAGGTTGAAATATTCACTCCTAATACAATAGTATTTGTTCACAAAAACCTTACAACAACGTCATTTAAATGTAATTATTATCGTTAACAATTTAATTGTAGTTATTATTAGTAACAATCTCTCCTACTCATGTGCGCAATCACACCAACCCTATAAGGACAGATTGCGCAAAATAACTTTCTTGGTTTTATTACAACTGTTCTATTAAATTGCAACATAACAACAAAATAGCATTGGAAATGCATAAAAAACAAATGAAGTAAAAATTATTCATGGATAGTTTAGCAAAAAATTAATATTTAGATTTTTTATTGTTATTCTTTTGAATTGTGCGCAGACTTTCCTAGCTTTACCTTATACCAGAAAGAAAATCGTGAAAAAATACAAACATGCCAGCACCGGCTGTTGGGCGATATGCACCAAAATCTAATCATAGACAATTTATCTGAAGGTATAACTCATTATGAAGTTTGATGAATTGCCGTGTAAATACCGTGAAAGTTCTTGAGTTAGAATGACCACAAAATTTGTGTAACACACATGCAGACATTCTTAAGAAATAGTCAAAGTGTATTCAAGGCATTCCAAAAAGCGTAAATCTTTAAAAAAAAAACAAAAAAAAAACGGAAATTGGAAATTTTTACAAACCCAATACTTTCTTCCTATGTATATATGAGAAAGGAAAAGGGGTGAATTGTGAAACTATTATTTATGTTACAATAATTAATGAATCAATTCAACTGAATTTTAACGTGCAACACAGATTTACGTAATAATAGTTTATCAATACCATTAAATAGCAACAATTTCTATGTAACTTTTTACACTTAGTAGTTTAATATATTGACACGAATAAGATGGATTGCTTTATTTATCTTTTCTTTTTTACATATTAAGATGTGATTATTATGATATTATAATGTTAAAATATTCCACTTCTTTATGAAAATGTATATCCCGTGATGCACTTTTTAAAAATTTCCCTTAAAAGCTTTCATCCTATATCTTTTTTAAAGCAGGTAATAGCAACCATATTTAAAAGATAAGCAAAACTATTCTGTTTAATAAAAAGATTTCCTTCGAAATTCCAGAAATTTCACTGCCTTAAGAATAAAATACTGAAGGTTTTATCGGAATATACCGTGATAAAATATTTTTATCCACAATGCAATGCCTTAATATGGAATTTGATGATCATAATGTCATACCATGATTTTGGATTAAAAGATCACAAGTACCGGCTTAATAATAACAATAATAAAACTTTCCTTGAAACTATTGTTAAACTTCCATTTTTAAGAAAAAGTATGATAGAAAGAGGATTAAATTGTACATTACAGGCTTAATTTTATTTACTATTGTGAAGGGATTGAAAAGAAGTTTCTTAAAGACATTGAGAAATCGAATATATTGCAACCGTTCAGAACATTATGCTAATCAGAAGAATAACATGGTGATATGTAAATAATTTAATGCATTGAAATTTTAGTACTTCATAAAAACATCAAATCAGATTTAAACTTCTTGTCATTACAACAATAGTTTAGTTTAATTTAAAGTAGTTTTTTTCTGTGCGAAATTTTTTATACCTTATCTTTATTTTAAACAGATGGACGGAAATTATTATTTTTACATTTAAAAGATGAAAAAATATTTTTAGTAAAAAGATAGTTTGAAATGATTAAAGGCGAGTTTTATTCGAATATACAGAGATGAAACATTTAAATTTTAAACAAAGTGATTTGATGAATAGGATCTTTCTACGATTTCATATTATATCACACGAACAGACTTTTTTACTGAATTTTCAAAACATTCAGAAGAATAACATGGTGATATGTAAATAATTTAATGCATTGAAATTTTAGTACTTCATAAAAACATCAAATCAGATTTAAACTTCTTGTCATTACAACAATAGTTTAGTTTAATTTAAAGTAGTTTTTTTCTGTGCGAAATTTTTTATACCTTATCTTTATTTTAAACAGATGGACGGAAATTATTATTTTTACATTTAAAAGATGAAAAAATATTTTTAGTAAAAAGATAGTTTGAAATGATTAAAGGCGAGTTTTATTCGAATATACAGAGATGAAACATTTAAATTTTAAACAAAGTGATTTGATGAATAGGATCTTTCTACGATTTCATATTATATCACACGAACAGACTTTTTTACTGAATTTTCAAAACATTCACTAAAGCTATTGTTAAACTTTCATTTTTAATAATAAATATAAAAAGAAAAGAAAAATTAAATTGTGCGTTGCAATTGAAATTGAAAAATGAAAACAGATTTCATTAAAAAGACTTTCTGATACAGACTTAATACAGACTTTTTTACTGACTTTTCAAAACATTCACTAAAACTATTGTTAAACTTTCATTTTTAACAATAAATATAATAACAAAAGAAAAATTAAATTGTGCGTTGCAGTGGAAATTGAAAAATGAAAACAGACTTCATTAAAAAGACTTTCTGATAATGTCATATCATTTCGATTCCTTTTAAAAGTATTTAAGAGAGAGCGTGATATTTAGGCGCTACAGGCCTTTTCGAACTAAAAACTAGTCAATATATGGAAATCTAAAAGAGATACAGCTGATTATATACAATTACATAGAAAATTTCAGTAATTTTACGTGTAATTCTTCATAAAAATAGCTATATATATATAAATAAGTCACTTAGAGCTAATTCTTTAGTTCATTACACTCTAGACATTATCGAAAAGCTACACAAAAAATTGCCTGGTTATAGGATGATAAAATTTTCAGTTAGATCAATAGTCGTTTACCTTTTCCGATGAAAATCTAATTTTTCAGAAAACGCATTTAAAGTTTTCATATGAGTTTAAAAGAACTTTTAAAATTAAATAAACACTTTAAAAACCACTAAATTTATAACTATAGCCTTCTGCTTGCTTATTTTACACATATTTCTATATTTTTATGCATTTAATTCTTTTTGGAGCATTTTCGAGTTTACTACTGTAAGTCGGTATGTTAATATTTATTGCTATCCGACTATTTAAAAAATCATTTTTTAAAAATAAACTGCAATTTTGGTATTTTTTTGGCACTTTTAAGTATAGTATAATGCAAAATAAGAAAAATAATGAAAAAAAATATAAAATATTTATGCAACTTTTAAAAATTTTGAAGAACTTTTGTCATTTTTTAGCATTTTTTTTAATAAAAACGGCTCCGACTCTAAAAACAAAAAAAAAATGCATATAACACAAATATTTTTTTAACATATGCATATTAGACACTCTTTAGTATAATCAACTAAAAACTTGTCAATATACGGAAATCTAAAAGAGATACAGCTGATTATATACAATTACATAGAAAATTTCAGCAATTTTACGTGTAATTCTTCATAAAAATAGCTATATATAAAAAAATAAGTCACTTAGAGCTAATTCTTTAGTTCATTACACTCTAGACATTATCGAAAAGCTACACAAAAAATTGCCTGGTTATAGGATGATAAAATTTTCAGTTAGATCAATAGTCGTTTACCTTTTCCGATGAAAATCTAATTTTTCAGAAAACGCATTTAAAGTTTTCATATGAGTTTAAAAGAACTTTTTAAATTAAATAAACACTTTAAAAACCACTAAATTTATAACTATAGCCTTCTGCTTGCTTATTTTACACATATTTCTATATTTTTATGCATTTAATTCTTTTTGGAGCATTTTCGAGTTTACTACTGTAAGTCGGTATGTTAATATTTATTGCTATCCGACTATTTAAAAAATCATTTTTTAAAAATAAACTGCAATTTTGGTATTTTTTTGGCACTTTTAAGTATAGTATAATGCAAAATAAGAAAAATAATGAAAAAAATATAAAATATTTATGCAACTTTTAAAAATTTTGAAGAATTTTTGTCATTTTTTAGCATTTTTTTTAATAAAAACGGCTCCGACTCTAAAAACAAAACAAAAAAAATGCATATAACACAAATATTTTTTTAACATATGCATATTAGACACTCTTGAGTATAATCAACTAAAAACTTGTCAATATACGGAAATCTAAAAGAGATACAGCTGATTATATACAATTACATAGAAAATTTCAGCAATTTTACGTGTAATTCTTCATAAAAATAGCTATATATAAAAAAATAAGTCACTTAGAGCTAATTCTTTAGTTCATTACACTCTAGACATTATCGAAAAGCTACACAAATAATTGCCTGGTTATAGGATGATAAAAATTTGAGTTAGAGCAATAGTCGTTTACCTTTTCCGATGAAAATCTAATTTTTCAGAACACGCATTTAAAGTTTTCATATGAGTTTAAAAGAACTTTTTTAATTAAATAATCACTTTAAAAACCACTAAATTTATAACTATAGCCTTCTGCTTGCTTATTTTACACATATTTTTATATTTTTATGCATTTAATTCTTTTTGGAGCATTTTCGAGTTTACTACTGTAAGTCGTTATGTTAATATTTATTGCTATCCGACTATTTAAAAAGCCATTTTTTAAAAATAAACTGTAATTTTGGTATTGTTTTGGCACTTTTAAGTATAGTATAATGCAAAATAAGAAAAATAATGGAAAAAATATAAAATATTTATGCAACTTTTAATATTTTACTTATACAATTACAAAGAAAATTTCTGTAATTTTACGTGTAATTCTTCATAAAAGTAGCTACATATTAACAAATTATTTACCTATAATCAATTCTTTACTTCATTACGCTCTAGACATTATCAAATAGCTACTCAAAAAATTTCATGGTTATAGAATAATAAAATTTTGAGTTAGAGCGATAGTATTCAACTTTTCTTGATGAAAATCAAATTTTGCAGAAAATGCTAATAACTTAATAAAGTAGTTAAAAAAAAAAAAAAAAAAAAAAAAAAAAAATCCTTTGAGGAAGTGCTATATATAAAGCTAAAATATAATATTAACTGTAAAAACTAAAAAATGCGCGAAAACAGTTTAATAAACCTCAATTTTCGATCCACTTCCGGTTTAGATATCTCCACTTCCGGTATAAATTAACGACGTCAGCTGTTTTTAAAGGTCTCTAATTTCATTTCTAATAGGCGTACAGGAAAAACAAAAACAGATTTAGAAACAGAAATGTTCATTCTATAAAAAAATCAAATAAAAACAAATTGCGAATTTTCATCGAAATTTACGTTTTAAACGTAGGCGGATACCTTAAATAATAGTATTCTTTATTGTGTTTAGGATTAATCATTATTGCAGTAATTCTCGTATGAGGATTTTGCTTAAGTAGGGATTTAACAGAAATATATGATTTGTATTCAAAATCAGCCTTCAAAGATCATAAGAGGTTTTATATTTTAAGGAAACATTTAAAAAAGTTTTGCTTTTGAAATAATAAAAATATAAACATCAAAAAACGAAAAATTAAAAATATCATCAAGTTTTATGTTTATTTTTTAAGTGGCATGATTCAAGATGCACCTTATATGTCTAATCATCACGTTCAGTGATAGACAATTCTTGGCAAATTTGCCAGACTATTATATGAAATAATGCATTTTTTGCGACATGTAGTGTTCTACCGACTGACGATTAGACATCCACATGTTGCTTTTTTTTCTTTCGTTATTTAATATCTATATTCCATTTGTTATTCCGATTTTTAATTAGGTTATATTTATTTCAATTTTAACAGGCTTCATATTTTATTAAACATGTTTTTGTTCCCTATTATATTGAAATTTCTTAATGGGTCTTTTTTACTGTGATTTTTTGTAATTTTTCTGTGAAAAATGCGTGAACGACGATTATATGACGTCTGTAAATTGGAGTTTCGGTTATTTATTGTTCAAATATGTTAGCTTTTGATTTCAAGTTAGGTATTCTGTATATTAATCTATTACATGCCATCTTTAAATTAAAGATTTGGTCAGATTTAGTAAAAGAACTTGTTTGTTGTCTTTTGATTTCAAAAATATTACTATATATATATATATATATATATATATATATATATATATGTGTGTGTGTGTATGTGTGTGTGTGTGTGTGTGTGTGTAAAAATAAAAAAAAATCACCATTTTTCCTTCATTAATTTATCCCAAATTCTTACAATTCTACTTTTTTCTCTGTCTTTTAATAATATCTTAAATCTAAACTATATTTTTATTTCATATCTTTAATCAATATATTCTTTTAATTCTTATTCTAAAAATCTTAATCTGTTAAAAGCTACATGTATTTGTAAAAACCCGTAATTTATTTCTTCTTTTGAAACATTTAATTTTTATTTCTTTAAAACGTCTTTTAGTATCATTTTTATTTTTATTAATTAAAATTATCATTCGATATCCCATTATTCATTTCGACTCGCGCGTCTTACTTTTCACCTCAAAATTATGCCGTGTTTTGTACAGATGCAGGTCTCTCATCTGGAATTGGTTCAAAATTAGGAGACTAGTTTCACAGTTATATTGATCATGTGAGCTATATAGAGATAAAAAGCTGCAAAACAGGGCCCTTGGGCCAAACCAACAACAAAAACAACAACCCATTGGGCTTATGGTTTAGTCAGTTAATGACAATAGTACTTATTTTAAATTGCAAATTGTTAATTATTTAACAACCTTTCATGGGCCCAAAGGACGGGTAGCCAAGTCAATTAGCACAATAAAAGTAAATTAATTTCAATAATGTAGTTAAAGTATAATTCAGAATAAGTTCAGTTTAAAATGTTACTAACATTCTTCTCTTCCAGGTTCCCCTTGCAGTTCCTCGTGCTGCCGGTTGGGACGGGCCAATGGCCGGCCCCAACTGGTTGCACAAAAGTTTTTTTTTAGCAGCAGTTTTTTTATTCATTTTATTTTTGACTGTTCGCCTCTTTATTAGGTGCAAATGGACATTGTCCGCACAAGCTACCAGACCCGCTCCAATGGGACAGCCCACGGAGCCAGTTTTTACCAGGTGGGGTTCGGTAGAAAGGCGCAGTCCCGTCAGCCCCCGCAGCGTTTTCGTCTGCCTTGCTATTCGGCCCCAAAATTTTCCTTGCTGGTACGACTTTGCTATTGGCAAAATAATAATAATAATAATAATAATAATTTCAGTGGTTTTAATTGTCTTCCCTCAAAATTCTCCCCCCTTTTTCAAGCTAAGCTGAGTACCATAGTTTCGGCACTAAATTGTCCAGTCCCATTCCAATTATCATGACGAGTATGTGGCGTGCGGCAACAGATCTCAGAATACTAAAACCTAGGAGTGATCAACCCAATAAAATCCGGACTTTATTGGTCAGCCGACCTGGGTACTTGTCATTGTGGATTTTCGCCCCACTCTCCAGGCACTCAAACCCGTCAAACTGGGTCGAATCCCGGTAGGTAGGGGCCTGGTCAGCGGTCTCCAAGTTCCACATCTTTGCAAGCTGCTTATTGGTTATTTTTCCCCTGCATTGGTGAAAAGGTTCATTTGCCTCGCTGCCTTTAAAACACGGTTACGCAGGCCAGGAGCTCAGAATTTTATACGTGTTTTCAACTGCCAAACAAACTCCGTCACTTTGAGGAGAAGTTTTTTCCAATTGGTGTAATCTCTAATAAATTTAACATCTTCATGCTGTTTCCTATTGCATAGCACAACTCAGATATGATTTCGAACTTGCTAATTAGTGAAATTGTCTTTGATTGGTGAAGTGTCGATAAAAAGTATTGATACTAATGCTGCGTTCTATTATTTATACCGGAAAACTCCTAATGCTTTTCTGAAACATCGCCTTCCATCTGGAACTTTCGACTGCTAATCATCTGCTGTTTTATGGGATCATCGATTGATGGAAATCATTATATATATATATATATATATATATATATATATATATATATATATATATATATACGGATCATCGATTGCCAGAATTGATATATTCACTATGAAATGCAATTCATTTCATATATATATATGTTATTTAATGGTTATATATATATATATATATATATATTCGTGTACATAAATTTTGAAATAAACGTATATAATAGAAAATATTATGTTAGAGAGACTGCATCTTTGAAACTGCATTATCCTCAAGTTACTTTTTACAACCAAATTATAATCCATAGCTTCATATCAATATGGAACTCTTCTATATTTTCAAAAACGGTTACTTTAAAAAATGAAAGTCCATTACACTAATGAATAATAATAACAAATATTGAACTTCTGACTTAATGCGATAATAATGATACATGCCAGCAAACAGATTAATCACAAGTTATGCACTTCATAGAAAGATATTGCCATTGCTATCGAAATACAGCTTTGTGGATTTATATTATGAAGAAAAATATTATCCAATGTCTTTCGGCATATCACAAGAAAATAATTAAGGTTCTAAGAAAAGGGATGAAAAATTAAACACCTCTTCAAATGTTTAGCCTCAAACTGAACATTACAGAAAAGATGCTATATATAATTAACAACGCATAATTTTGAAATTTTAGGCCTCTAGGAAAATATTATTCAAATTCTGATCTGAATCATAAAAAGAAACTAAGAAAGAAATAAAGATGAAACACAGATAAACACACTTAATGAAATACCAATAGCTCTGACAAATTCAAAAAATATTTTTTTAATCTCTTTTTACATTTATTTTATTGTGATTTAATGCAGGTGACATGTAAAATAGCTCTACTAAAACAATTTAGCGGTGTATCACTATATTGCATCCCCAACCTAATAATTATAGCTACATCAAGTGAAACGTGATCAGCGATATATGGAGTTGATCAGATTTAACTGATTGACTTGCTTTTCTTTGTTTGTTTGTCTGATAAAAATAAATTTTGTTTATAAAAATTTATTTGTGTTTAAAGAGTGTTTGATATCTGTCTTTTGATAAAATCGTATCATATTTTATCTAGAGTGCTAAAGCATAAGATTCAAATAGATGAATACAAACAATGTATTTAAACCGGCTGTAATATGATTTACTGGTGACAGTTAATAAGACTTTTTTTTTTCAATACACTTACAAATTTTTTATCCGAATGCGTTATCACAAATAAAAACATGAAAACAGAGCTTATTGTAGTAATTAGCAAAATTAAATACAACAATAAAAGAATAAAAAGAGGATAAGGAATGCGATATTGAAAATTAATTGGAAGTCACGAGGTATATGGGCATTTGCTAATTTCGTAACTCTTAAAACAAATGTTTTTTCGTTTAAATGTTGTTTTTAAAGGTAAATCAATTGATCGCTTTTACAGATTTTCTGAATTTATTAAAAATCTGTTTAGAAGCAGAATTTAAAAATATTCTAATATAAACAAAAGAAATTGACTAATTCCCCAAACACCTTTTTATCGTTTACTAAACCCACCATTTTCTAGATATCGTATATTACTTCACAAGTAAAAGAAATCAATATCGTTAAAACATATTCTGTGATTTAAAGTTAAAGGCAATTTTTTCCCTAAAAATATTCTGGCGTACCATAAAAATAAAAAAGTTTCAGAAAATAAAGCCGCTAATTAAAATTTTCATCAAATCTTTCTCTAAGAAACGAAAAAAAAAAAAAAAAAAAAAAAAAAAAAACATAACAAAAATAAGATGTTAATACTGGTATGTCATAAATTCATTACATACCCAAACTATTAAAATCTTACTCGTATAAAGATAAACAACCATACTTTGTAATTGATTAGCTAATACAATAACGTAATAAAAGGCTTACTAATTCATTAAATTTATATTGTTAATTAATTAAAATACACAAGAATTTTAGCATTGAAGCGATGCGGATTTTTTTTCCCCTAAGATAAGAAAAACGCAGTCACGGTCGGTGGATGCTCATGACTAAATAGTGATTAATTATCCCTTTTAATAAGAATTACGCATGAAGGTGATGGCAACATTTAAATTACTCCTTGATCAATTACGCAAATATTATTCTTTCGGCTTAAACGAAGAGAAAGTCTTTATGAATATTTATCATTCCGGCAAGTCTAATCCATTTTCGAAAGATTTCATAATTAAAACACAATTTTTTCTTTATACCTGGTATTTTTTTCTTCTTAAAACAAATTATCTTAAAAAAATGTTTTTTCTTAGACCATTTTTCAAAAGATTTTCATAATTAAGACAGCATTTTTCTTTTTGCATTCGTGATTTTTTTTTCTTTAAACAGACATTAGAATGATAAAATTTTAAATAGCGTGTTGGTGTTTAGGTGTTTATCTTATTTGGTTTTTTGTAAATATAGCATTTAAGCTGCATATTTAGATTCCAATTAAAAAAATAAATTAACATGTAAAAAATTTTAAAAATTCGCCTGAAAATGTAGCTGCGCTGCAGACCGTTATTATTGAAAGAAATGATGAATTTTCAAAATATTTCATAATTAAAGGGCAATATTTTTTCATTGTTGTTTGTTTATTTACACTTAAAAATTATTTGCGTTAAAAAATATTTTTATAACTTTTTAATACATCCCCCCTCCCCCCTCAATTTAAGTTTTTTTTTTACTCCACGTTAGTACAAATTTTATCGGTCTAAAAAAAAACACTTCTTATATTTTTTTGTACAATACAATACACATTTCAGTTGTATATTTAGATTTTTAAAGTAAAACAATTAGAAACTTAAAATAGTATTGAATTTAACCAATCTTATTCTCGAAAGATATAATCTATTTTCAAAATATTAAAATTCATTCGTTTTATATATTTAAAACACCATTTTTTTTTTTTTTTTTTTAAATAGCCCGAAAAAGAAGAAAAGAAGTATTTTTTCCACAAGAAATCCATTTCTTAAATCAATTTTCAAAAGATTTCTATATCTAAAAAAAAAAAAATGTTTTTTTTTTTTTTTTTTTTTTTTTTTTTTCGTTGGTAATAATATATTTGTAAATGTAATTTTACACAACATATTGGTATTTATCTTTTAATAAGTTTTATTATTTATTATTATTGTTATTATTTTTTAATTTAGTCGAATCCAACACAGATTTTAAACGTATATTTAGCATGAAATTAAAAGTAATGCACTTAATAAAACTTAAAAATTTGTGTAGAATTTAAGTTATCCTAGAATGTTTATAATTCATTTTCAAAAGATTTCATAATTAAAACAAGCTATTTTTTCTGATTGGTAATTTTACTTTTAAAGGAAACTTAAAAAACTAGGGGATCCAACACGGGCTTCCCAAGTACAAAAAACATGCGTAAACATTTTTTTTTTTTTTTTTTTTAAACTTTAATAGATTTTTTACATTATTGCCTTTTGTAGATTATTTTAGATATATTTTTTTAATAACTACACCAAAAAGCCTATTTGTATGAAAGATAACAGTAATGTATTTAAATAAAGTTTTGAAATTTATTAAAAGCGATACTTTCGTATTAGTTGCATGCCAGGAGTTAATAGTCGAAGAAATCGACAAAGATTTCGTCTTACTTACAGTAGCTTTTATTTATTCTGCTAATATAAGTGATTTAAGCACGTAGTTCGATTACATGTCTGTTAAATTTATGTTTTATTTATATTACTTATTTATTGAAGAAGTTTTAATTTCGTTATGAAAAATTAACTGGAAACAAATACTGAATCAGTTAGAGTAATTCCGTGTGAGATGCCGCACATTTTTATTTTTAATTTGTGAATCAAATCCCAAGATGCACATAAACTAAAAAAAATCATTCTGTGCTATTTAATGTTAAATATACAACATGTGTACTGTGGCAAAAAGAAATATAAAAAAATAATTAATATGTATTTTTTAAACTTTTCTAAAACATTACACTGCGGCGCGCCACCCGTACATTCAGGGTGAGACTTGTGCAGGAATTATGCCGCGCTTATCATAAGAACAGAATGAAATTAAAAGTAAAAAAGTATTCAAACAAATATTTATATCTGGACTAGAATTAATTATGTAAGAACAAAGAGAAGTTAAATGAGAACAATGAACTAGTAGGTTCAAATCAATATTAGTCTGCCTACTTTGTTCACTACTAAAATTATCTACTTATTTTTTAAAGATTGGATTTTAATTGTTATTTCAGCAACAACGTAACATCAGTGTATTAGAGAGGGAAAAGAAAAAAGTAAAATAATGTTTACATTGTTTTATTTGTTAATTGGCGTGTTTTATCGACCACAATCTACACACAAAGTGTCGAAAATAGTACAGTCTTCTTGTAATCACACGTGACATATGATGCAACGAAGCCAGTCACACTTGTTCTTAGTTTTGTAGTAGTTTTCTACACATTCCTTGCAAAGGACGTCTACGTCACATGTGTAATCCAACTTTTCATTATTATAATCTTGACATGCATCTTTCTTTGCCTTCTTACTTTTCAGTTTTCCCTTTTCATACTGTTTGAACATTCATCAATCTCTGATGAACTGAATTTTATTAATCGCGGCATCCCGTACAAAAGAAACTGCGGCATGTAATACCGGATGAGCAGTGCGGCATGCAGTGGCGTAGCTACGTTTTTTGGCGCCCGGGGCAAAAACAAATTTTGCGCCCCTCCCCCTCCAAATAAAAAAATAACCACATTTTTTTTTCTAAAGGCCAAAAAAGTTCTTCCGGCTTGTACCGAGAGGAAAAGGTAGTTCCCTCTTCTTAGTTTTTCAGAATTCAGTTAATCTTACTCAAACACACGAAGCTAAATAGCGTGAACCCGATTATAAAAGATTCCTAATTTTCGTCAATACTGAATTAGGTCAACACTTAGTCAGCTATAGCCAAAATGACTTCATGTAAAGCGACCTACATTTATCGCCAAATTTCGCGATACAACTAAAGCGCTGTTTTTTGGGGGGGACACTTCTTAAGGTGCATTTCATAAAATTAAAAATAGAATTTTCAGCAATACAAATAGTTTATTTTCTAAATATAAAATATTAAGTAAAAAGTAATTTTTATTGCATTTTAAAATTTGTAATGACATTTTAACTAATTTACTTTTTGAAATTTTTGTCATTGCAGTTATAGAGCACATTTGTAAGGAAAGTATGAAAGAAAATGTTGCGAAAAGTTAAAAATTGTAGGAAACGTGTAGTTTTAAAATTTTCTTTAAAAGATTTTCAATTAAACATTTTTAACACAAGATTAATTTGATTACAATAATTACATTTTTGCTTTATTAAATAATAAAACTTTCATAAAACAATGTAATAATATCACACTTGCACACAAAAACTGCATCTTAAAATTTTACAACGGTGCAATCTGTTTGCAAATTTTAATTACCGTAAAACTTTTACTTTGATTATCCCACAGAGAAAGAGGATATATATCTTTATTCATTCAGATAAAATTTCGTTTTTTTTTTTTTTTTCTTTCTTTCTTTTATTTGTGATCGTTAATCCTGGTTTGAAAAACAACCTAAAAAACTATTTACAAACTGTATGAGTTTGTTGGTTTAAAAGCAGTGGTGTAACTTTGGTTGCGTCCCGAAACTTGTAATATTGTGGCTATAGAAATATAATATTGCGGCTTAGCCATAAAAAAGTATGCAGATGATATCTGCAATAGCATACCTTACTTATAGTGAACCCCGGATATAACAAGCGGGAAATTTTATTTCCAATATAGTAAACCTCCAAAAGTTTGGTATATAGTCTGCCCGTTTTTCTGGTAGCTTTAATTAATTTTTATTTTTATTCGTTTTATAAAGTTTTCTCTATTTAAAAAAATATTTCTGAAGATCTAAAAATACATTTTAGTTTTAAAATTATCTTTGATTACCATTGCTTTAACCTTTGGAATGCATCTTTATACTTGTGTCATTATTCAATAAATAAAGATTTCATTCATAATACGTTAATTTATTTTTATTTATTACACTTTTATTTAAATTAACTGGGTCTTTACACGAAAAGATGACATTATCTAATTGATTTTCACTAACTTCCTGATAGGCTACAATATAAAAATTATGTATGCAGGTATATTTCCTATGGCAATAAATCATTTTAATATTTTAAGAACTTAATTATAAACTAAAGCAATTTTAACCCTCAAATGCACAGTGTATCAAATTTGCTACACTTTTTATTTAACTTTTAATAAATAAATCAAGTTCTTTTCAACCACTATATTTATATAGAAATATTAATCGTGTATAAAGCGCATAAATATGTTACTAAATAAAGTTAAAAATCTGTCTTAAAATATCTGGTGGCTAATCCTTAATATAAGTTCTAAAAAAAAATATTAAAAGGAAAATTCATGTATTTAGACAGATAAATTTCCAAACAGTCCACAGACGATAAATTTCCAAATAATCTTAATGGTTACAACAGTAACGAGTTACAAAAACGATCGAGTTATGCGCTAAACCAAGCTTGCCAAAATATCCCATTTGGCTGTGAAAGTGCAGCAATGAAATATTTTAAGCATTAAAATGTAGAAAATATAAATAAAAAATAAAAGGTGTAATAATAAAACCCCTTCTTTTTTCATTAAATCAATATTAAATAAATTATGACCATAACCGTGAAAACAGTGTACAAATTCTGAATAGATAACTGATATAATGTTTGTTTTTTTTCTATTGCATAGCTTAAAAAATAGTTAAATAAATAAACAGAGCAAACATTATAATTAAAAAATAATAATAAAATCACCAGTTCGCACTTTCTACCAAGTGCAAATCAAATCCGTGAATTTTAATTGTCGGGGTCCATGTCAAATTAACGTATTGAAATAAATAAAAATTCTGGAACTAGATGAATTGCAGTCATGCAAAGTGTGATTTTTAAGATATGGACTGCTTATAAAAGTGAAATTTAAATAAATATATATTTCACTTTTTTATTGTTATCTAATTTGAATTAGAAGACTGGTTAATCATGAAAACAACACTGTCTGTCACTCAAATTACAGAAGAAAATCGACCTTTGGAATATAAAAATGCACATTTCCTTTTTAAGGGGCAAAAGAGGAGTGCAAAGAGGAGTCTTATTCCTCTTTACAAAAAATGCCAAAAATATCAATTTTCAATTTTTTTGTTTTGAAATGTATTTAGGCATCCCTAGTATATTCTGGTGAAGTTACCTAAACATCCGATGATTTTAAATATGTGAAAAAGTTTTTTTACTACATCCATAGATTTCCCTTTAAATAATTCAGAGTTTCAATTTTTAAAATAATTTTTTCGCAGTTCGATTTTTTTTTTTACATTTTGCTACTTTTAACTTTTGCAACTCCCCCCCCCTCCCCCCCCCAAAGATCACACACTTTTTCTTGCATTTAACAGTAAACAAAGCCAAGAGCATAATTTTGATTTTACTCAATCGGTACTGGCCGTACTTGGAAGACTGAAAAGTCCTGCTTCGATTTTTATACGTTTTGAGAAGGGAAAATTGGGGGTAAGTCGCCCACATTTTATTATTTCGTTTTTCTCAATGCCACTTCCACGGAAAAATGAAATTTACAATAAAAAAGAAATAATATATTTACTTGCAATTCCTCCAACTAAATCCATTTTGCACTGGTTCAGAGAAGCCCCCATTACACGAAAATATGAAGAACACAAAATTAACGTGAAACTAATAGATAAATAAATAAATGTTCTTCTAATATCAAAATCTGAAGCCACATGGCCCTTTGTTTTATAAGCTGGAGATAGTAAGGAGCCTCCATCCAAGATTGTCACTTAATGGATCTCTCCACTCCTTCTCCTTCGACGAATTTCTTCAAAGCATTCCTTCACACCCACACACAAAACGATCAACAATCCATATTAATTGTCAAAATATGTGAGTTCTGTTTAAAGCGTCTTTCCAGTTGGCGCCCCGCATCCATTTAATCATTTTGTACGTCTTTTCAGGTACGCAATCATGCAAGGTACAAAGAGTTTCAAGCCTTCCCTACAAACATTTACAGAAGCTTTCTCTTTCATTATTTGGATACAATAAAATATTTTCCCTAAAGAAAAAATTCATACCCAAAAAAATTTTTTCAACAATTTTTATTTTCTGTGAAAATATGTGAAATAATTTCGGTTAAAAACCTCTCTCGATTTGGCGCCCCTTAGCAGCGGCGCCCGGGGCGACCGCCCCCCTTGCCCCCCCTTAGCTACGCTACTGGCGGCATGTATCCTATTTTGTACGGTACAGACGTCGCACATCACAGTTGCAGGCCCTCGCAAAGGAAAATGGCGTAACCATACACACAGTACTCTATACAGACTCTACACTTAGTTTTGACTTCGAAATCGTTTTGATTTAGAAATTCGCGTATAAAAAGTATTTAAGAATAAAGTGCTTAAAAGTTTGGATAGTGAAATCATGCCTTTACCTCAAAATAAGGATTGTACATCTACAAGTAAACTTCGAAATAGGATTCACGTTATACACTGGTTAAAGTAATCTCATTGCGCATCTATACTGTGCGTCTGACTTTTATCTATAGCTAATTGCGAGAAATACAATGGGTGCGGCGACTCTCCCGGAGTTACCCAATATTGTTTTAAGCGCAATGGCTTAATCTTTCGTAATCGATAGGACCGAACTCGATAGTTAAAAAAAGATCATGCTTGAAAATTATTTTAAAAATCAGTAAATTGATTTTCAGTTTTCAAACAAATTGCATTTGAAAGAACACCCCCCCCCCCCCTACCGACGGTGTAATAATTAAAATTGTGCGATGTTTTTAGAAGTTACAAAAATTGCAGTAAAAGCGAAATTTATTGGTCATGTGTAGCCAACGTCAATATGACACCAGCGTTACTCATGGACATGTATTTGATTTATAATATAGATTTATATTATTAAAATTGTTGTTTTTTTTTTTAGATTCTTGATATATCATCAGGGTTTGTAAATACCATGATATTTTCGAATATATATATATATATATATATAAAACCGATATTTTAATATATATCCGATATTTTTTACATATATCCTATATTTTCAAAATAGTCAACTTATTGATAATTATAAATATTTTCAGACTTAATATAAATTAGAAACTAAAAAATTATGTACTTAGCATGAAAATTCAATAAAAAAAATTCTAAATGTATTTTATTCTTTTTCTGTTCTTTCTTTTTCTTTTTTTTTTTTTACTTATGTTACAAAACTGAATATAAACTAATTGAAAACACACACAATTTGCCTTCTACACTCACAAAAAACAAACTGTAGGATTTAATATCAAGTATATATATATATATATATTCTTATGTTTTACATAATAAAATTTTAAATACAACATAATTTGTTTTTATTTCAAAAAATTTAACATAAATGTAAAATTGTTTGCTTTTTCATTCTCTAACCTTTTGGGCAGTTTAAACTTAATTAAACCAAAACCAGAAAATATTTTTTCTGCTGTAAATAACTTATTGTTTTAGACGGTTTATCTTTCAATGGCTGCTTTACATAAATATTGTCCCACATAATTATTGGTTCTACATTTAAAAATGAGTTTTAAACAAGAGTTTTTTTTCTTTTTGGCCTACAAAAAGTCTCTGCCAGAGAAAAAGTTTTTTCCATCTACAGAGCAATACAATCAATAACAGTTGAAAAGTTCATTTACACTTGTTTTGACAAACAATATAAAGAATATCACACACAATGATATTTTGAAAGTAAATATCAAATATAGAAAAATATCGAAAATATCAAAAACCATGATATTTTGAAAATAAATATTCGACATATATCATGATATACAGGGTGCTTCATCAGAATGTTTACAAATTTTAAGAGGTGGTAGAATAAACTACAACAAACAATTTTTATATAGGAAATCAGGGTCGCAATCTATAACTTTTAGTCAAACATATACAGGGCACTTCACTCCAATCCGAGGCCGAATTTTTGGACATAACTTTAATAATACAGAAGATATTTTAATGATATTTACAAGAGAATTAACTTCTTATGTGCAAAATGCGATGAAATCACGAAAAGTGTTAGAAGTGCACAGTAATTTGGTCGGTGCACCGTATGTAATGTCAACTACATTACGAAAAGTCTATTGCCTATACTTTAGCGTTAATTGAATGAAGATATGGCCCCTTTCAGCACATTAAATGCAACAGTATCGCAAGATGTAGTGGAACTGGTCACCATCCGCCTTGAAGTTGTGCTAAATTAGACTATCCTTTTTACGTAATGTAGTTAACGTTGACATTGCATACGGTGCACCGAGCGAATTACTGCGTACTTCTAGCACTTTTCTTGATTTCATCGATTTTTGCACACAAGAAGTTAATACTCTTGTAAATATCATCAAAATATCTTCTTTATTATTAAAGTTATGTCCAAATATTCGGTCTCAGATTGAAGTGAAGCGCCCTGTATATTTGACTAAATGAGTTGATTGCGACCTTAGTTTCCTATATAAAAAAATTTTCGTTGTAGTGTGCTCTACCACCTATTAAAGTTTGTAAATATTGTGCTGAAACACCCTGTATATCAAGATATATACTTATTGATATATATCTCTCTAAACCCGGTATCTCTTACTCTTTATTATGGTCAGAGGTTAGAATAGCAAAATTTTTTACACCATGTTGGCGTTTTATTTTATTTCCTTTATCACTGTCTTGTATAATGTTGTACAAGACACATTTGAATCGCGTTCGTTCGTGTATTTAAAGTGCAACTAAAAAGTGAAGAAATTAACCCACCGATGCATCGAAACGTCACATGCGTTTGTATTTAAAAACGTCCCCCCCCCCCCCCCCAGAGAGCTGTGCATACTTTATTTTTATTCCTGTATATCACATAGGAAATTCAATAATGCATACAAAATACAACAATGGATAACAAAGCCATTTTCTTTTCGAATATGCAGTTGGAAAATCCATCTTTGAAATTTTTTTTCTGTTCTGCACGAGAGAAGATTTCCCCAAAAGAATTGCTGCTCTTTTATCTAAACAAAAACATGAGCATAATGCTTTTTAACACTTTCCAACGTAGTTGAAAAGTGTTTATGAATTCGGTTTGTCTGTCTCTGTTTGCCGCCTGCCATCTGTCCGTGCTCTAACTCTCGTATATACACTTGAATTACCACGGAAACTTTATATGTTATTTATGTTCATTATAGAAAGTTCAGCATTTATAGCTTGTTTACAGAGACACACAAAGGAATTCCGTTACATTATGATCTATGGGGAAAAATCGTTTTCGATGCACCTTAATGATGTTACAATATATAAAACATAATGAAATTGGTATGTATCATTGAGGTGGACTAAAACATGATTTCTAAGGATTGTAGAATAAGTAGCATTTATAGTTCGTTTACAGGGAGTTACAAAATAATTCAATTATATTATAGTCTCTGGGAAAAAATCGTTTGCAATGCATTTTAATTATGTTATGATACTTCAAACATAATGAAATTAAAAAGGATCATCACAACATATTTGCTATAGATTAAGGTGTGCGTAGAATTTATCTCCATTTACAGAGACGCACAAAAATATTCGCTTTCAGGACGGTGATCGATTTCAGTGCATGAAACAATTATATTTCTTAATAATATTCTGTTAATGTTAGAAAGTGTTTCATACTCTGTGTGTGATGCATGATTTTTGGTTCTTGTTAATCTTTACATTGTGATAAAATGCCCAAAGCTTAAATTATCACAATAAATTATCTAATAAGAACTCTTAATAATAATTTTTTAGGGCATGTAAGCGTTATATCAGGGTCGTTTTGTAATTTTGTTATAAATGTAGGATTTTTAAATATTCAACGTTATTTATTTTTAACCCTCTAAGCGTTTTACCCTTATTTTTCCGTTTCTCCAAAACAACTTAAATCGGCTGCAGACATAAATATTTGTAATAGAATTGTACTTTAAGATATATGTATGATAAAGAAACGTAAAGTGTATTTTAGATACAAACCGTGGAAGAAAATTTCAATTAATATTAATTTTATGAGCATTTATGTGAAAATGCGGGAAAGCCCTCAGACGCTCAGAGGGTTTTAATAATCCATTTTAATTTTATTTTAAGTGCAAAATGTGTTTTTGAACCATTTATAAATAATCCATGCATGGTTGGGTAGGATTAAATAAAACTTGAATAATGTTCTAGGATTGAACTGTTCAGCTACCGAAGATGCTATTAGCTTAATTCCTTTTCAAAAGATTTCATAATTATTTTTTTTTTCCTTAAACCAAATAAAAAGTTATGTTACAGTATTTTTCCCTTGAACAATTATAAACGATTTACATAATACTGCTTTTTCTTTGACCGAAATTACTTTCTTTAAACAATAATCAGCAGAATCCAGTTTCATGTAGCATGCTAGTGTTTATCTCATCTTTTATTCAGTTACGTAACAATTCAGGAAATATTTGAATTTTAAATTTATTTCATTAAAAAGTAAAATAATAAAATAAAATGTAAAAATTCGTCTAGACTTCCGTTGCGCAGCAGACAACATTATTTTAGATGCAACTTATTTTGCATAATGATTGGACGTAAAAACTTGATAGCTATTTTTTTAAAGCTTTTCTGAACATTTTTCATTTTTTTAAACGTGTGCTCTTGAATTCATATTATAAATGAGAAAGGCTAACAAGGTTTCACAGCAGTAACTTACTTTAGCTTGCATGCTAATAAAGATACTGATTCAAGTTCAAATTTTTAAATGCATTTACTTTCAGTAATTTAAAAAATAAAAAAATGTAAATAAATAAGAATAATCTATGAGACAAAGACTTTAACTTGCATTAACGATCTCTGACATACGCGTTTCTTATGTTACATTTTATGTTACCTACTAGGCAATACAATAAAATATGCTTTATTCAAAAATTTTTAAACAAAATGTTACTTTTTGTAATATGAAAAAAAAAAAATTAATATATGAGACGAAGACTTTAATTTGAGTTAGCGATATCTGACATGCCTTTCTTAGCTCACGTTTTCTGTTACTAGACATTGCATGAAACAAAATATGCTTATTTATTTTTTTAATGAAAATTTTCCATGATAAATCCATTCTAACGATTACGGTCTCGTTATAAATAGGTTTTTCTGTAATCCTTTTTATATTTCTTATAGCATAAACATATTATTGTAAATGAGTGCTTCTTCTGACGATACTCAAAAGCCTCGCCTTGATATCGCCGTCTCGATTCATCAGATTAAAATTAGCAGTCATTAATTCTGTGGGAGGTACGCGCATTTAATGTAGAAAGCCACGGAGAGTCTCGGGAGTTTTGCATATTAAGCTACATTTATCTTTTTCTCGAAACTGGCTATCGATACTAAGAACCTAGAATTACGAACACAAGAACGCGAGAGCACTGCGTGGAGTCTTTTCTCTGTTTAACAATATCGTTTAAACGGACTTTCACCTTTGGTTGCTTCAAGAAAATGTACGCTTTAAAAATAATAGCTATGTTTGAAAATAAGCCGAATAATGCGATTAATTTAAGGCTCAAATAGAGATAAATTTAACCGGTATATAAGTGGAATTCTTTTAATGTTAACATTGTTTTTGGACAATTAGGATGTATTTTATTGCAAATTATGTGACAGCTTCCGCAACAATATTTTCACAAAAGTAAAATACAAAACATTTTCACAAAAGAAAAATACGCAAATATTGCATAATTTTATTTTAATGCAATAAATAAATTGTCATCTAAATTATCTCTCCTTTCAATTTCCAGAAACCTACTTTGCGCCTTCCTTCAAGCACACAAAATTTAAGATCTTTAAAACACAATTATTTTGTTCTTTTTAATATAGCTATTTTGTTGAAATACTAATAAATAAAGAATCATTCATCTAATTTGCCCCTGAAATTTCGGCTCTTCCTTTACCCTCCTTAAGAAAAAGAGGGGATTTACTGATATGGAAAGAGGCGCCTGAAAAGTGCCCCCATGAAAAGTTCCCCCATACGTCATTTTTACGTCACAGCAGATGGGGGTAGATTTCCAGTCATAGAGAATTTTACTTTCATCGAAAATTGGAAAACTTCCCCCTGAAAAGTTCCCCCAAAGCAGACGGGGGAAGTTTTCCAGTGAGATGGGATTTTCTTTTCACTGAGATCTTGAAAACTTCCCCCATGAAAAGTATCCCCGTACGCCATTTTGACGTCACCACAGATGGGGGCAGATTTCCAGTCCTAGAGAGTTTTACTTTCGTCGAAAATTGGAAAACTTCCCCCATGAAAAGTTCCCCCAAACTAAAAGGGGGAAGTTTTCCAGTGCCAGGCAATTTCTTTTTCACTGAGATCTTGAAAAGTCGAAAATTGGAAAACTTCCCCCATGAAAAGTATCCCCATACTTCATTCTGACGTCATAGCAGATGGGGATACATATCAAGGGGGAACTTTTCCAGTGCTAGAGAATTTTCTTTTTACTGAGAGCTTGAAATCCATCCCCATGAAAAGTGTCCCCATACCTCATTTTGACGTCACAATATAGGGTTTACTTGTTTTGAGAGCTGAATATCTGGCACTCAAAATGTGTTTCTATTTTATGTCTAGTTACTATTATTACTGTGAATTATTATTATACCGCCTTGAAGAAATGCTCAGACGTGATTTAGTGCGTAATGTAAAAGTATCTTGCTTACTTTTCATAATCGGTTATCAAACACAAACTAGGCGGTCAAAAAGGATTTAAGTATTAATGTTATATAATGTTGCTCAAAGCATAATCTGTTAGAAGGTTCATGGAAACTCATCGAAAACAAAGATTTTTGTTATATTAGCGGAAAGTGTGTGCATATGATATTTGTTGTTGAGTAGAGCATCAAATGTGAATCTTTAATGAAAAATTCCCATTAGTTATTATTATTATTATTATTATTATTATTATTATTATTATTATTGGAAAATTAGAATTTGCTCTTTTTTTTTAAATTTTTTGTTAATATTTCCAATCAAATATCCAATATTAATAATTTGACACAGTAGTCTTCACTTTAACTTTTCTACTATTATATAAAAAAAACCAAGTCATTAAATATACATCATCAATCTATAACATTAATAACTAGAAATTAAAAATTAATTTTTTGAAGGTATTTCATGTTTTTGCCAAAAATTTCCGTAATAATTTGACATCGAATTCGACTATAAAAAGTATACAGATTTTTTACGCTTGGTAGAAATCACAAACAAGCGAATTTTTTCAAAAATACATAGGTTTTTTTTTTTTATCTTTTTTAAGGTAATGCAACTAGAAAGAAAAGAAAAAAATAAACATTATTTAATTTCTTATTTTAGAATTTAAAATTTGATTTCTCAACGCATAATCGTAAATTAATTTAAATTAAATTACTATTTCATAAAAAGTTTTTTTATTTTTTTATTTTTTTTAGAATATAAGTAACCTTTATGGATAGTACCAGATTTACAGGTATATTAATCAAGAGTGGAAGAGGGTGCTTCAACTAACTCATTAACCACATGGTTTCCAAAAATAATAAACAGATTAAGAACTCTTAACTTTTATGCAAATTTTGTGCCAGTGATAGTCCTTTTACAACCAAAGGGTGTTGATATTAATTACCACATGTTTTCTTTGCTTTAGCAATTAAAAATAATTATTTTAACTTCCGTAAAGATGCCTGTTGTCTTTCTATTTAAGTTGCTATATTTCTTTTTCATAGAATTTTTTCTAAACACGAGCATTTAAATAGAAACAAAGTCTAAATTAATCTACTTTAAAGCATTATATTTACATTATTTTTTATACATTATTATTAAGAGTGAATGAAATTGGGCTTTAGTACCAAGCGTGAATACTGCCTTTAAGATTTCACACAGTTTTCATATATCCAATTATTTATCTCATGTTTAATATTTTCTTACGTTTTTGTGCCTATAATTTGAGAATATGTAATGTGCTAAGTAGAATAATTTAATTAAAAGTAAATTGTTTCTGTGAAATACTTCATTTGGAAATAGCATATTTTGCCGTAATAATTCAGAGGAAAACAAACGTTGCGAATATAACAGTTTAGAAATTGTTACATAATGTAGGCTTAGTTTTATTATTATTATTATTATTATTATTATTATTATTATTATTATTATTATTATTATTATGCTTTCATTTTATTTTATCTATCTCGTGCTTTTAATGTGGCAAAAATTTCTCACACCATCACTGACGATTTGATTAATTGAAGAACATGTTATATGCCAACCTAAAATAGATATTTGAAGGCTGAACATCAATGAATGATACACTTCCATGAATCATTAATGATTAAATCAAAGTTTTTTCCTTTTTTTTTTTTTTTTTTTTTGTAAAAATGTTTTAACTATTTTAAGATGTGGTGTCCAAATAATAGCACGCACAGGTTTTAATATTCAGAGAATTTATCAAGAAAATAAGAGAAATACTCTTAAGGCACTGAGTTATGTTATTTAGACTTTTATTTCAAATATGTATTTATATTTATAAACAGACGCTTTTACCTCAAAACATTTCTTTGCGTGAGAGTCAAAGAATGCATATGAATCTGGAAAGTTGTGATACCGATTTAAAACTATTGTGCTAATAAACGGAATATTGATTTACTAACATTGCGCAAATTCCAATATACTCGTATGATTTCATTAAATATTTTAGACAAATACTTTTAATGATTAAGGGTGAAAAAAACGCAGATTTCAGATTACGCTTAGATTGAGGAAAAGTGTTTATATAGTGTTATAAGACCTGCAAGATATTAGATAAAAAATAAAAATCTAATAATAATTAGAAACTAAAATTCAGAAGTCGCTAAACTTTATGATATTGTGAAATTTTAAATTGAAAAACAAAATATTTTTTTTAAAGATAAAATAATTTATGATATTATGAAAATTCATTTACAATAATTATTGTAAATTATGGTAATTTCTATACGGCGACTAATATTGATTCAAACATACTACAAAAATACCATCGTTTAAACATTCAGTTGTAACAGAAAGTTTTTTGACATGCTTGTCAGATTCCATAATCGTTCGCAATCTGAATGTGTGAATTTCAGTGAAAATACTTGTATATATAATAATAAGATTTCAATAGGTAAGCTTCAACTATTCTGTATTAAGGCGGTTCTCAAATCCAAACAAGCTTATTTCTGAGATATTTATGAATTTATTTTTTGTCTCAAACGCATAAGATTAGCGGGTGCTCTAATTCAAAAACCGTGAAATCGAATTTTTTTTTCCATTTTCGTAAAAAAAAAAAAAAAAAAAAAAAAAAAAAAAATTTCAGAAAATCTTATAAACGATGGCATTTTGGACAGAATTTCTGGACGCGACAGTTCGCTAAAGGTCATTGTGAGACTGAGACAACAATCTCTTATAACTCAAAATACATTTGTTTAAATAAATAAATAAATATATATATATATATATATATATATATATATATATTCGATTTCAAATCACTGAATGCACTAATGTTTTGTATTAATGAGCTCAGGATTTTTTTTTGGTCCAGAACCGTCTTAAAAGTGGTATAAATATGTTTCACCAGACTTAATTATAAGAATCGCACACTTTATATATATATATATATATATATATATATATATATATATATATATATATATATATAATATATATATATATATATAAGTGGTTGTCTTTTATGTACAATTGGAAAATATTATGGATTTTACAATTAAATTAAGATATATTTGATTCTAAAACCAGTGAAAACAGACCGTATGTGTAGTGGAAAACTTTTTTAAACGGTAAATTTCATGGTCTTGAAGAAAAGATTATAATTATAAAGAATAAGGTATCTGTTAAGATGAAAACCTTTTTAAAGCGATCTAATATTAATTAAATTATCTCAAAATTAATTAAAATATATTCAAGTTATTAAGGAATCCGCTTTGTGGAACAAAATGTAGATAACCTTTTCTTATGATAGATATTTTCACATTCGAAACCGGTTCCCAAATGTAAAGTATTTATTTGAAAAAAAAATAATAAATAAATAAAATTTAAAAAATGGAATTGAAATGGAAAAAAAAAATAAAAAACGGCAAATGTGCAGATAAATTTGAAAAAGGAAAAGAAATCATTTAAATTTACTGAAATGAGAGCAGCGAATGTCGAGAAAAAGGGGCATCGGAAAAAATGACGCAGAAAATATAAAAGTTGCACTTTTGTCGGGAAAAGTAAACACGCCTACTAATTCTGTGAAAAATTATATTAGAAGAAAGTTACTGGCACCAAAGATTGGAAATATAGTCTACTTTTAAATGGCGTACATAAAATTTCCTTAGGAGGCCATCTACAAATAAAAACAGCCCAAATTTTGATTATTTCAATGGCAACATCTAATTTTGACAAGAAATTTTAATTCTTCTGTTCAAAAAAAGGTATTTTTCTACTAAGTAGTAAGTAAATAACTGACTTCAAACTAAGTAGTTTTTAAATTATGTTTATAAAACGTCAAAATGCTGTTTGGGGGGGGGGGGGCATATCTGGTGCACAAAAAAGCATAATTTGCAAAAAATATATGGTTTATTCATTTCATTTAGCAATAGCTGAAACACATAAAGATGAGTGAAATGGTCATGTTGGTAAGAAAAAATAAATTAATAGAAGTGACATAGTCATTTCAACAATATAGTAACAAATTTCAATTTGAATATAGCCCCCAAAATATGCGCATTTTATAATAACTAATTTCTCTGAAACTAATCGTACGAATTTAATGAAAATTTATGTATTTTGACTAAAAGGGTGCAACATTCATTTATGATGTTTTAATTGTGTCTTGCTCTTGAAAGAAAAAAAAACGAAGATTGAGTTATTTTTTATATGCAGGTTGTCCCTTAATAAAGTTTTATATATATCATTTAAAAGTAGACTTTATTATTTCCAATAGTTTGGTACCAGGAACTTTCTTATATACGATAATTTTTTGCAGAGTTAGTAGAGAATGTTTACTTTTTTTTTTTTTTTTTTCACCTACAACTATACGTCTACGAACTATACGTCTATTACAAAGATTAATTCTGTATTACAAAAATAACTAAGTAAAGTTATGTAAAATATCTAGTTTATTTTTGCATAAAATGTATTTCATTTTACATTTTCTCTGTTAATGGAAATAATCTCGCTAATTTTCTTTTATTTTATTAAAAAAAAAAAAAAAAAAAAAAGTCATAAGTTAACGTGACAAAGTTAATGAATCATAATTTTTCCTATAAAGTCTTTGTCTTTATAGTAAATTTTACCCTTAAAATTTCTTTTTCTGATTAAAAAAATTTATTTACAGTTATTTACATGTTTTTTTTATGAAACCAACATTAACGCAAAAAAACTCAGACACACGTAACGTTTGAAGCTGTAATTTTGATTTTGCATTATTGCATAATTTTTTTATTGACATAATTTTTTATTGCATGTATTTTTATTTTTTTATATATTTCTTTCTTAATATTCTGAAACAATAATATTTATCATAACCTATAAAAATTAAATGGCCTTATAATTTTTTTTATTATTGTACGACAACAGGCTACTATAATTAGTATTACAATTTAATTTTTCAGCTAACGCTGTGGAGAATAAGTGAAAAAGATAAATAGGAATATAAGTGGAATATAAAATAAGAAAGGAATATATGTGTAAAAGGTAAAATATCAGAAATATTAATTTTATATTCAAATGTTAATAATTTGCAGGTAAACACGCTGTTATTGTAAAAATAAAATTCTTATATATGTATTATTAAAAAAAAAAAAAAAAAAAAAAAAAAAAGCTTTTATTATTTTTAATTAAAAAATGTAAGATCTTTCTTATTTCTTCCACTTTTTTCGTAATCAGTTTATTATCCTGTAAAGTTGTATGTAAATGTGTATCAAGTGGCACGTGAATCCTTTACTCATTTTCTTTTCTTTTTTTTTTTTTTTTTAAATCCTAAAACAGCTTTAGTTTAATTTATCCCTATAAACAAAAGTTGAAGTCTTGCAATATAGTGTTTTATTTTCCGGGATTCGGGCATGAGCAATACACATGATTTTTCCTGATTCTATTACTTAATCGATAACTATTATTAAAAACTATGTGTCTTTATTAGTTAAATATATATATATAGATTAGAATAAAAGAAAAAAAATGGTAAGGTCCTCATAATTAGCCTGGGGTGTTAAAAGTAATGCTTAAAAAATACGATATTCGTGCTTTTTTTTTTAAAGTTATCTTTTTATTATGGCAATACTAGGGGGTCTACCCCCTGCGAGCTACGCTCGCCAACCCCCGCACAGACTTCGAGACCTCTAAAAACATGGCAGCGTGCTTTTTTTTTAAATATTGGTAAACCTGTAATTGGGTTGCTATGCTTTTAACGTTTTAACGGGGCATTTTTTGATTATCATGGCCTCATACACAGCTGTTGCGACAACTGACGACTTTTTTTGGTATTGATAAGTAAAATCAATTACAACTTGAAAACCAACTTGTATAAAATGGTTAGGTTTAAATTGTGGCTTATAACAACGATCTGTATTCTATTCTTCCTTTGCGTCTAAGGATGAGAAAAATTCCATCTGCTTGTGAATAACATTAAGAACCACGGTATTGAAAATTACTATGTTATAGACATTTTCAGTAACAGGTTATAATTTTCTCTCTATTTTAGTGCACCATCGTGCATATTTTCATGTTATTTTAAATATGTAAATTATTTATTTTAATTAATATGTATATACGAATTTTCTAATAATTATTTATCATACAAAATTAATTAAATATTTTGTGCATGCATGCCATACTTTATTCGGCATCAATTGATGAGATATTTAAACAAATTTGCTATCCGCGATAATTTTACGTCATGTTATGTCACTTGAATATTGTCCATAAGAAAATCGAGTACTTTTCCAGTATAGGATCCTTTGCTTTAAGGTTTGGCGTAATTCGAGCTTCAAAAAGGGATAGATTCGTTAATATACATAGATTTGTTGCCAAAAGTTATGAAAACAAACCCAATGAGCTTTTGGTGCTTTTCTATTATAGGGGTATTGACGCTTTTTTAAAAAGCTTGGCGGAAAAAACCAAGCAGGATATTTTATTCTCCTTCCGTTCAGTTGGGCAATTATTATTTTATATATCCGTTTCAAATATCCGAATTAGTGATTTTATAAATTCGTTTAATTAAATTTTACAAAAAAAATAACAAAATGATATCAATAAATAATAATTACTATTAATTTCTTTCCCCCCCTTTCTTTTGCGTTTACATAAATGACGTCATTTGGACGAATTTATTCAAAATATTTTCAGTTTATAAATTATATTAAATGCTGACAGACGAATGAATCCTGTCGATAGAAATGTGATTTTTTTTTTTTCAAATTTTCCTGAAAAACATAATTTAATCACAATCTTGTCTTCATTATCGATTGAAATAAAAGATAATTTCAATTTCAATTTGAAAAGAAATCAATAATCCCTATCGGGATCCTTTTCAATTTTTTTCCCTTTTTTGTCACAACAAAACTGAGTAATTAGTTGCCATCATTACAGAAATGTCATTAAAATTAGAAAAAAATTAATATCTCGAAAACTAATTCCAATTTCAAAATTCTATTACCAGTTTTGACATCCGCGGATTTTTATAGACAATTGGTATTAATTTCACCATCAAGCGTTTAATATATTATTAAAAATAGCCCTGAAACATAATCAGTCGTTTAATCAGTCGTTTCATAAAATCGTTTCATAAAATCGTTTCACAAATTCGTTTCATTAGGATTTTATATATATAGGGTAGATTGGTTTTCTAGTAGTTTAATCTCAGTCGTAGTTTTATTTTTTGATATTTAAAGAGTTGATAGAAACTATTTACTTCATAAAGATTCGCCGACTTATAAAACATTTTTTCGTACAAGTTCTAGAGAGGTTTAAATAAAACACACATCTTGAAATTTAAAGAAATTGCTGAATTATTTTTATTCTAGTTGTAATATTCTGGTATTCTAAAGTTATCTGAATATTGCAAAAAAATGTCTTTTTATCTCTTTGAAGTATTTCAAGAAAATTAACAACATAGATCGATTGAATTATTTTACCAGAAATAATTATCCAATAAGTACACGGAATAACACTTGTTCTTAATATGAATGATAAAGAGGACCGATCGTTAGTTATAACGTGAGAATAGCTTCTATTCCAATTTCCTTTATTTCAAAATCCATTAATTTAACGATGTTTTGAAGAATTAAGATTAATTGATGTCTTGTGGATATCGGATTTTATAAAGGGGTTCTTTTTGCAGGTGCATTTTTTACGACTTCCCTTCACTAGCTATGGGAAATCTTTGGCGTTATACGTGACACCTCCAAAAACAATTAGTCCCATCTAGTTATTAGTCAAACATGAGAGTTGAATTTGTATATTTCCGTCAGGCAAGCACTTTTGAAGAACGTACAGTTTTTAAGAGGCTACTTCAGGATTTATGACATAATCTTGCCGAACACTCCCCACATATCCCCTGCTGCTCTCCAGTCAACTTCTTCGAACCCTTGCGGATGACAGATACGATAAGGGAAGAGAAAGTTAAAAATCAACGGAAAAACGCAACGGAAGTATTTGACTGATGGTCAATGATTTTTTATTTGTGAATTCTACTATGGAAAAAAAAAATTAGGAATTCATGACGTACTTTCATTTTTCAACAATTACCGTAAATATAAATAATGTAGAAAATGAAAGGCGGGAAAGTTTCCAAGTTACTAAACCCATACCTTTTCTGATATTTCGGAAAATTACAGAAAAAATTTTTAATAATTTCATTAGAAAAAAGTATCTGGATAAAATTATATTAAAAAGTTAATAGCAGTAAAAATATGCTACAAAAAATATGATATCAGGCTAACAATATTTGAAATATATCAAGAAAAATGCAAGAAAATGCTTTAATGATTTTATTAGAAAAAATAGCCAGATAAATTTCCATTAAATAATTAATAACAGTAAAAATATTCTACTAAAAATATGAAATTAGCCTCGAATCATTTTAAATAAAACATTTAAAAAAATGCAGAATAGTACAATAATTCAATTAGTGATAACCCCATAATAGCAATGTGCAGTGCATGTTCAAGCTGTTTAGGCACAAAAAGTGGAAATTTTTAGAACTTGTCGTCTTGATTTTATTTAATTTCTCACAAACAAAGATAAGGCTTTTCAAAATTTTATTGCAATATTTTCACTTTTTTAGGCTATTAAAATAGTGGGGAATCAGAGAATAAAATTTACAAGAAAAAAAATATTATAAATTATATATATATACTATATATATTGCTGGTTTTATATATTGGGGTATGTACTTGGCTATACATTACATGTTGTTCCTTGATCCATGGTTGCATAAATTTTTAAATAACTTTTTTTTTCTTTTTTTCTTGGCAACATATGCTTCAAATTCCAATTCTTCTATAATATGCTGACTCAAATTATATATTAACAATATATATTAAAAAATGAAAAACAGTCTGAAACATTGGCTGTTTTCAGTCATAGTTATTGTCAATCACATGTTGTTCTTCATAAACTAAGGGATCGAATAGCTTAATTCCTCTTTTTATGAAAATAAAAACCGTACAGAATTTGCTGTCCAAGTTGGCGTTTTAAGCCGATTTCCGAGATTCTATAGCCTGGGAAAAGTTGTCTTCAGACAACAGTTAATTTTAACCCAATATGATATACAGTTATGGAAAATGTAAAATGCTATTTGATTTCAAATGACCCCAATAGTCTTGACTCCAAGCTTCATGCATTTATGCTTAAAAACAAGTTGGTGAATTAGCTTTGACTTGCAGGGTTTGGGGAGAATTTTTTTATTTTTAAAGTTAAGTAGTGCATAAGCTTTCTAATTCTAAAACAACACGTCAGAGAAGAAAAAAAAGGAGTAAGTACTCGAAAATTGGAGTTCTCTAATAGTAAATTGCACAGCGCACTTAGAAAATGACACGAAACTGCATGTACTTTCAGGACTTACATGCTCGTAAAATCTTTTTTTTTTTTTACATTTTAAAAGGATGAATTGTTCAGGGCTCCCAAATGGTCCGCCAACTGAATACCAATATTTTTTAACAGAAAATTTCATAGTAGGTTTCTACAACAGCAAAAATTTACCTCCGAAGGTTGGTTCTGCAAAATTTGCAAGAAAAATCTAAAAATAAATATTTAAATAGTTCGAAAAGGTTTTATAAGTCAGCTTTCTTCCTCCATTTTTTAAAATTTAATTTTAAAGATATAGGTATGCAGATTTTTATTGATTTTGTTGCAGCAGAAAGGAAAATTTTTCTGAGTGACAAATTTTGAATAGAAGAGTCGTATAAAAATTTATTGTATAAATGTTTGAAAATTAACGAGATAATTATTTTATTGACAATATTATTTTTTTACTTTATTTAAAAAAAAAAATTATAATTTACATTATCTACATATCTCCAGCAGGTAAAAAATTAAAGCGTGTGTCAACCTTTATAATACACAGACACACTGTATACCGGCCAATATACAGGGTGATTATTAAAAAAACTATCCCGATATATGAGCCCCTAACTATCATACCGTTCACAGAAACTGAATGAAATTTTGGTTTAAAGTATTTTGAGGTATGCGCTCAAGAATCATATGAAAGACAAAAGTTAAATTCTAACAGTTACGGTTAGAGTGACAAAATTTCGAAAATTTCAAATCGCAACACCTATTTTTTTTTTTTTTTTTTTGTCTGTCTAGCGCCGCGCCGGCGATTTTCGTACTACAGGTACCGTTCCAACGCTTTTTATGGTTTTTCACTGTGAAAATCACATTCCAATAAAAAAGTAGGTGTTGCCATTTGAAATTTTCGAAATTTTGTCACTGTAACCGCAACTGTTAGAATTTAACGGTTGTTTTTTACATGATTCTTGAGCGCATACCTCAAAATACTTTATGCCAGAATTTCATTCAGTTTGTGTGAACGGTATGACAGTTAGGGGCTCATATATCGGGATAGTTTTTTTTATAATCACCCTGTATATTGTATTCATTATACACAAATGTTTGTAAAATTAATTTTGTGCAATAATGTGTGAAGGAAAAGCATGTCTAGCATTTTTTAAATCGAAAATAAAATTTCGTTCAGTTTAAACACATACCAAGCAATAATTACCTATAAATGGATATGTATTCATTCGAATTATTTTGAGTGGTCATGTATAGAAATTAATGATCATATGCGCATCACATAACACACTAAAATTTAAACCAGCTGCAAAATGCATTTCAAGAAATATCTGGTCATGACGGTAGTGTATTTGAATTCTTTTGCGTGGCCCTGTTTACGAATATCATTTGCGTATCACTTAGCTAATTAATATTTTATTCAGCTGAAAAATGCAAAATATAACCGAAAACACGTTTCGTGGAACTGAACCCACAAATGACAATGTATCCGAATTCTTTGTCTTTGTAAAAGAACTTCGTACACCGTTTTCCATGCATTGCAAACAATTACTGTTAATAGCTCGTGGTGTTTTGGTGTTTCGAAATATTTTTGAATGTCCCTGTAAACGAACGAAAAATGCTATTTTCGATAGGGAATATGTTGTAACGAATTTCAATACCATATGGCATTACTTCATTTATGTGTATTTCAAGCAATCTCCACCCATAAACAGTAATATGAAAGAACTCTTTTTTGATCACTCGTAAACGAAATACTGATTTACAATACATAATTTACAATAGTGACAAAACTACATTGAAAAAATATACATAAAATTTTGTCGAAATTCAAGCAAACTTTTGGAAGTTACGAGTAGAATGCGAACAGATGGAGACAGACAAGCCATCCGACACCGTAAACACTTTCCATGTTGTTGAAAAGTATTAAAAATCAATGCCTTATTTCTTGATATTGTTAATTTATTGGTCTGCCCATCCTTTTAAAAAATTAGTAAGTTTGAAAAGATTGCGTCCTCTCGCGTCTCTAGCGTCCCCCTTGAAAATAAAAAGTAAGGGGACGCTCAAGATAAAATAAAAAAGTGAGGGGACGCCGTCCCCCCGCGTCCCCCCTCGACTACACCACTGGATTAGTAGTTCGAAATAATTTATCCTTTTAAAATAAAAATTCAAAACCGTGAAAATGCATTATGATCCAGACAACTGTGAGAGGTTGGGATCTTAGACCAAGACCCCGATTGTTAACCGGTTAACGCGGCACTGCATCCAATGTCTGCTTTGCCAATAAATTGCAGTATTTATAAGGATTTTATTTTAATGTGTCTCGATTTTTTTTTTTCAAGAATTATAGCTGTTGAGAATAGGCTCTTCGTTTTCGTAAAATGTTAAAAATGAAAAAAAAAAAAAAAAAGAATAATAATAAAGATTTGTTCCTAGTCGCTTTAAATTGAAAAAAAAAAACAAGCAAAGCCCTGAAAAAAATTGCCTTTGCCTCAACAATCGTAGAGCAATTTGGTAAAAATAGTTTTTCTCAAACTATAAATAGGCTTAAAATTACACAATGTGCTAAATACTTACTTGTACTAAATAAAGATGACAGAAATATTGAAAGAAAATTTTTATAATTATTTTAATTCACAGTACTTTCAGGCATAAACATAGCCGCCGTCAGAGAATACAATAAAACAATTAAATTTTTTTAAAAATATGTTTATCATCTTTTAATTAATCAGCACATTCTATAATTTTAAGTCTAACTTTTAAAGATGAATTTAGCATTCTATTTATTTATCTATTTGCTCATATAAATGGGGTATCACAGATTAATCAATTTAAAAAAAATATTTATTTTGTTACAAATTCTGTTCAAAAATCAGATTTCTTATGTATTTTATGGTCTACTAAAAGTTAAAATTCCATTTATATTTTTGAAGCTAATGTTCGTTTACAACAATATAATTATTTATTTGTAAGTTTGTTGTACACTAATGACATAGTATCTTTTTTAGTTTGTTCTTAAGATTTGTTTACCTTTCAATTAATATGGTTATTTTTTTCAAAAACACAGTTTTAAAGATAATAATAAAAAAGTTGATAGTTGATTTCAATTCTAAATTCTGATCTGCTGATTCAAGAATTATTTGTTTTTGTGTCAAATTATTGATATTGGATATTTGATTTACAAAAAAAAAAAAAAAAAAAAAATCAAAAAAAAAAAAAAAAAGAGCAAATTCTTATTTTTCCAAAAAAAAAAAAAAAAAAAAAAAAAAAGTAAATAACTTATGTGAATTTTTCATTAAAGATTCACATTTGATGCTCTACTCAACAACAAATATCACATGCACACACTTTCCGCTAACATAACAAAAATAGACATAAAAGAGAAAAACATTTCGAGTGCCAGATATTCAGATCTCGAAACAAGTAACAAGTTCTAGCATTGGATATGTGACCCTATATTGTGACGTCAAAATGTGGTATGGGGACACTTTTCATGGGGATGGATTTCAAGTTCTCAGTAAAAAGAAAATTCTCTAGCACTGGAAAAGTTCCCCCATGATATGTATCCCCATCTGCTATGACATCAGAATGACGTATGGGGACACTTTTCATGGGGGAAGTTTTCAAGATCTCAGTGAAAAAGAAAATTACCTGGTACTGGAAAACTTCCCCCTTCTGGTTTGGGGGAACTTTTCATGGGGGAACTTTTCCAATTTTCGACGAAAGTAAAACTCTCTAGGACTGGAAATCTTCCCCCATCTGTAGTGACGTCAAAATGACGTATGGGGACATCTTTTCATGAGGGAAGTTTTCAAGAACTCAGTGAAGAAGAAAATTACCTGGCACTTCAAATCTTCCTCCTTCTGGTTTGGGGAAACTTTTCAGGGGAACTTTTCCAATTTTCGACGAAAGTAAAATTCTCTATGACTGGAAATCTACCCCCATTAGCTGTGACGTAAAAATGACGTATGGGGGAACTTTTCATGGGGGTAGTTTTCAGCGCTCCCTATGGAAAAGGTAAACTAAAGATAAAGTAAATATTTTCTTTTTTCTTTTCTTTTTTTTTTTTTTTTTGCTCAACTCTGAAAATTGAAATTTGTTTTTGTTACAAATTTCTGTAAATGTCCAATTTTATCAGTTTAAAAGTTTTATGAAATTGTAAAATTGTAGAAAAAACTTATATCAAAGTTTAAAACCCCGTTGAAAAAGTAAATAAAGGAAAAGCACAATATATACACACTTATGTGCCTGTGTTTGTGTTTTCGGGAACCAGCACTGTAACAACTCTATTCGGCGCCTGGTGCAAAAAACTTTGTCCCAGTCTTTCTACCAATCATCGGTGTATCAACAGTGATAAGTGTTGGCGCCGATTAAGCCTGTCAGCGTCTATCTTAACTGATGGTGCCTGGTGCGGGGGCACTGTCCGCACCAACCTTGTCAAGCTCTATCGGGTACATATAACTTCAGTTTCAAAATCCAACAGGAAATTCAATATAATATAAAACATAAGAAACTAAATAAACGACAAAGAATGTATTTTATTCAATGTAGGAAAAAGTTATTGTTGCGAGTCATTAATTTGTTTTATTGTCAAAAGATGTATAAGATATGGCACATGTGTATGAATTTTTAATAAAAATAAATAAATAATAAGATATGATTCATACCAGAGATGTTTAAAGATAAAAACGAAGGAATAATAATAATAACAACAATAGAATGTTTAATTTCTTTGATTTTTTAAGCCAAAATAATTAATGAAGTATGAAATTTTCTCCCGAGCTATTAAAAAAATTATAATTAATATAAATAAATATGAATATGAATATTTTGTGGTACTTTTTGAAAATTGAGAATTATGATAATAATCACTTTATAATAATTATGTAAAACAAATAGTCTCAATGTTGTTTTAATCCATAAATATATTACACGACACTATAATGCACACATTTTAAAAAGTCATTAAAGGTTAACAATCCGAAGACCTTTACTTGCACAAACTTTCTTTTAACACCAGAGTAAGAAAAAAAAAATTGTAGATATTTCCGTAAAAGCATACATAGAAAGGTATTTCAAGGTAGAGTGATTCTGTTGAGCGGTAATATTTCGAAGAAAATGTGTAAACGGAAGTTCATTGTAAAACAAGTAAGACAGCTACTCATTTTTTCTCTGTAATATTTCCTTTTCCTCTTGCAATTACTTGAATATCAGCAATAATAATGAAGGAAAACAATGTATAAAGTGAGCTGAGAGTAGGAAATTTTTGCGATTTTTTTTTTAATGTTTTGTATATAATCTATATACAGTCGATTATAATTCTCTTATAATGCGTGAAAAGAGACCTAGCATTTGCTCGTTATAACAGAATTCTCGTAATAACCAATTTTGAAATTTCACATACTGAAACATGAGAAAATAAGTAAAAATTCAAAAGAATTATTAAAAATACAGAATGATTCCTCGGGTAGAAACAATTTTACATTTCTGAATTAGAAGGCTGAAGTTAAATTACAAAGGACAACTTAGCATTCACTTTAAATTATTTTAAAGTGAATTTATATTAATTATTATTTTAATAAATTATATTAAATATTTGCTTATTATGTTATTAATAATACATATTCAATATTATTAATAGTATTAGTTTAATGTTTTTCGATATCTGATTTTTTAAAAAGGAAGTAATGCTACAAAAGAATGAAAAAAAAAAAAAAAACTCTTTTTTTTTTTTTACATTTATTTATTTATTTAAATATATTTCTTTTCAGTTTTTTTCTTTGTTCTTGCCATGTTCATATTATGTATTTATCTTCTAATTACTTTAATGAACTCAGAAAGGGAATAATAATAGAATTTGTTTGGAAAAGACACTAAATTATTTAAAAGAAATGACTGCATAAATAATAATGTCTTCGAGATATGTCACCATTTCGCATTAAAAGTATGAAACATACATGAATTAATACATTTTGCTTAGAAAAGGACAAAATTCGGAAACTTTTTTATGAGTTTTAAAAATTTTTGCTCACTAGGTATGTGTTTTCTTCAATGCATTTTGAAATTATTTTACCCATTTTCCATTCTGTTTGCTCGATAAAACCGGATTCCTGTTGAATATAAGATCATTATAAATGAGTTCATCTGTAAGGTCAAGTACAGTTTAATTTGATGGTGACACTGGGCAGTATTAACTTATCCGACTGTTTAGAGGATTCATCGTACTTTTACCTTCATAAATGTAATTAGTAAAATTCTGTTGATTTTACTTTAAATAGCTCTGAATTCAAATGTAGGTCAAATTTCGAGTTCTAGAATGTTTTTCTTTGCGTTTTACATAATTATTATTACCTTAGATTAAAAATTGTCGTGTAAGGATTTAGGAAAAGGACATCAAATTCAGGCATTCAAACATGCGCATTAAGTCATAATTATATGTTAGTAAGAGATATTAAAATAAAAAGTTTCTAAGTGAATTTTGTCAGTTTATTATAATTCAGCTGTATATGCTTCAAAAGTAACTTATTATTTTAAAATTAAATTTTATTATTTTATGACCTGGAATCTCATCTCCACTCCATTAAAAAGGTAGTGGATAATTTTGGGAGCACAGCAGTATATTTTTGGTACCATTTTAATTAAGACGAAGAGTTGAGAGTTAAGACGAAGATAAATCACTTTTAACGTCTCTTTTTTCAATTCCTACTATTAGCTCACACTCTCTATATATTTATATATCTTGTTCAAATTTTCAATCGTTAATAAAATATTTTCTATTCATCCTATCAAGTTCAAATACAATTTTTTAAACTTGTACTGGATGACAATTGATGTTAATACAGTTTTTCAAATATTAATTCATTAATTAAATTTAATTAATTAATTTTAATTTTATATTTCATTTCTGTTCAAAAGTATAGACTCACTCCATATTTATAGTCTCACCTTCACACGTAAAAAGATAATGGGGCTGTTCACGGACGAAGATCAGGCGGCTCGCGGGCGAAGGAGACTATAAATGTGGAGTGAGTCTATACTTTTGAACAGAAATGAAGTATAAAACTAAAATTAAATAATAAAATTTAATTAATTAATTGATATTTGAAAAAAAAACTGCATTATCGTTAACTGTAACATCGCTATGGCACTTTATTGTGAAGTTTGGTAATTTTTGAAATTCAATATTTGAAAAACGGCATAATCATTAGATTTTAAATTTATATCAGGAAAAATACAATTTTTTTAAACTTTCTAACGCAGTTTGTCTAACAATTTTGTGAGAAATACTTTTCGAGCTATTAATGTTTGGTATTTTAGCTATTTATTTTTTATTTAATTTTTAATACATTTCAAAAATTTCTCTTATGTGAGATATTTAGCAGGATATAAATTTAGGAATAAATACCGTCAATGTCGAAGCATGTAGATCGCTGGAAAAAAATTTCTATTTGACCTAAGTAGGAATTGACTTTAAAAAAAAGTTCTTATATTACTTGTTTTCTTTTCTTTCTTTCTTTCTTTTTTTTCATTTTATTATTTTTTAAATACTAAAATAGTTTTTACTACATTTGGGAAAAAAGTTCATCATAATATGTAGAGTCAGAATACTATACTAGATTAATTTTAACACAATTATTGAAATTGGTAAAGAAATCATACGAGTTGTAATTTTCCAACTGGACGAAAAATGTCTATCCCGGAAAAATCCTGGCCCGGACATTTTTCGTCCATTTGGAAAATTACAACTCGCCAGAATACTATAATTTACAGTCATTAAAACAAATAGTGATGTCTGAAATGTATAGAAATATTTTGGCAGTAACAGTGACAAAATATATAAGGTAAAGCCAGGAGAGATGGAGCGGTCGGAGAGATTGCGCACATAGAGGTTCGGGGGAAGGAATAGAGTGAGCACGCAATGGCTCTAGGTAGTTGTACATCAGCAGTAGTGGAGTGTCTACTTGAAAGTGCACGTTGATTGTTTTGAATGTCTAAGATAAAGCATTGCTATTTTGTTTTGTTTTCCCAAAGTAAGTGCTTGAATTTTCATAGTTATTCATCAGAATTTCTATACAATGTCAGTAGTACAAAATATTTTAAACTTAAGCGATTTCTCATAAGCTACTTATCTTAGACTAACAATGTGAACATCAACAGTTCGTTTTAGTAGCGGCCATGTTTATGTAAAAGGCCGCGCAATCTCTCCTACCGAAATTGGAGAGTTTGCGCATCGGCTACTTAGGAGAGATGGCGCATTGTTTCCATTAGTTTACATGCTAGGAGAGATTACGCAGCTTATTGGTAAATTTGCCTTAAAAAATGAAAAATTAAAATTGACTAATTTTAAATTAAACCTGTTATCAAGTAACTTAATGTTATTTTGTAATCTTATCTGGACTTGCTTTTTCTGATTCTTTAATTTTTTTCCCTTTAATTAAGATTTTTTAATTGTTTTTAAAATTATTTCCCTTTTCTGATTCTTTAATCATTAGGTTGAAATATTCACTTATAATACAATAATATTTGTTCACAAAAACCTTACAACAATGTCATTTAAGTGTAATTATTGTTGTTAACAATTTGATTGTAGTTATTATTAGTAACAATCTCTCCTACCCACGTGCGCAATCACACCAACCCTGTAAGGACAGATTGCGCAAAATAACTTTCTCGGTTTTATCACAACTGTTCTATTAAACTACAACATAACAACAAAATAGCAATGGAAATGCATAAAAGACAAATGAAGTCAAAATTATTCATGGATAGTTTAGCAAAAAATTGATATTTCGATTTTTTATTGTTATTTTTTTTTTAATTGTGCGCAGACTCTCCTAAGCTTTACCTTACACATTAATACAAGAGACATTTTTAAAAGTATGAAGCAAAGAAAAGCTACCACTACTAGTGCTAACGCAGTATATAATTTCTGTATCTTCTCTGACATTACAAGCTGGACATAATTTCAACGTGAAGAAAAAGAATCCCGATCTTAGAAATGAGCTTTTTCTTCTTTGTTTTCATGCTGTATCTAGGATATGCATTACAATTTATCAAGCCTGAACACTAACTGAAATTTTACTTTGTAAATATTGTATGATTTTATGAATTGGGCGTAGTTAATTACCTGTTCCATCACTAACAACTTTGATATTTTCTTCTTAAAGTGTAAAGAAGTAATGTAAAATCACAGGTAAATAATACATTATACACGCATTCTCATACTTTTAAACAATATAAGTTTCTAGAAATAGTAAAATAACAAATAATAAAGTAAATACGTCGATGTTTTAAATGAACATTGTGAAAATGTTTAAATAAACATTACCTAAAATGTAAAATGTGAAAATATATATATATATATAATAAAAGGGAAGAAAAATTCGCGTATAGCTTATTTATTATGGTACATTTATTCAGTTCCGTCATCAGTTATGCATACATGAGAGTGCATCAGTAAAAAAATAAAAGGAAAAAAATTCAATGTTCATTATTAATAGCGTGCTTTCTAGCTGATTAAAATATGCCACACAAAATTAATCTATATAAATGCGTACGTGTATACGAAAAAATAGTTAAGAGAAAAGACCTAAAGTAAAAGTAGAACGGATATTCAGCAAACGTAATTATTATCTCCATATTTAAATTAAAAAAATAATAATAAAACGTTTATTTAGTAATAGGGAAGAAAAATTCCCGTGTCTTTAGTGTGTTTTCTTTTCCAACTCTAAAATAAGAGTTTCTAATAAAGGTAATTATAAAAACACCCTGAAACAAATTGAAATTCGGCATACAAAGCGGCCATCTATTGGGCGGCAAACGATATGTTCAAAAATTTTCAGTACTCTTTTATAATCGATTCCTTTTCTCTGTCAATTATGCATCAATAATGTGCAATTTAATATCTAGACTAATGTTAAACGCAGACGCATTAAGAATTGGAACTTTGGAATGAAAATATCCAAATATTTACCGAAAAGCGAAGTTTATATGTATCGTGTTTCTCCGGTGATTATACGAATATTGATAAATTATCATTTTGCTGACAATATACGATCTGCAAAAGATATAATAAATATTCTATTGATATTTGCAGTTATCACTAGTAGTTTTATTTCAGTAGACACAAACTCTTTTATATAATTGTATGAGTTGCCATGTGAATATACATATACATACACATTTTTATATATATAGGGTGCGTCCGAAAAATGTATACATACACTGTTTAACGGGTCATTACTTTCTATTTTTTCCTTTCTTTTCAAAGTGTAATTAATTGGAAATAATGAGCGGACCAAGATCAACTCTGTAAAAAAGGAAAAAAATATTTTAAAACTAGTATATAACCCCCGTCAAAAATGACGGATTGTTGATCTGCGTTCCATTTTCATAAGACTTCATACAAACAAACAGCATGAAGATTTTATTATTGAAAGGTTTGTATTGTAGAAAAGTACATTTTAAAGCCGGTAGATGGCGGCAAAACAATATTGTTCGCAACAGTGTTCGTTTGTTTATATCTGGGATGCCAATGTTTAATCTGGATGTTTAATTAAGAACTTAAAACATTATAATAGGTAATAGGATATGATATACATGTTTTATAAGGAAAATATGCTGAACAGACATGATTTCAAGTAGAAGATATTATCATTTAGCTGTCATGTGTTAGCATAGGTTTTTTATTAAGTCTAACATGGCGTTTAACTACAGTCGATTTTCAGACCAGAGTGGTCCGGCCCGGAATGGTTACAGACACTTCCTTGCCTTCAGATTGTATTATAAGTAGATACTACTGCAAGAATGAAAATGTAGCAGAAGTACAAAAACAATATCGCAGGAAGTTTCAGGCAGATCCACCTATGCCACTTACAATTCATCGGATAAAATATAAGTTTGAAACGAATGGATGTTCATAGACAACGTTCCGGAACATGGCAATTCATACAATTGAGCAAGAATGCGCCACAACACCAAATGAAATGTTTGTTGAATTTTGTGAATCAATAGCTCACCGTTATAATCAGTGTATTGACCAGAACGGTAATAATTTTGAACATCTGCAGTAGGAGGAAAAGTTATACAATTTATGTAGATTATTTTGCAATTTAAATAGTAATCATATGCGAATGAAAAGTGGAGTTATAATCATTCAAAGTTTGTATCCATTTTTCTGACACACCCTGCATATTAAGCAAAGTACCGTAGTTTCTGATGTATAAGACGGTCATCAAAATTGAACATATATTTTTAGGAGGGAGAGATTAAGGGGGGGGGCGTGAAAGTAAAGAAAAGACAATACCTAATTTTAAAATAAAAATATTTATAGCAAAATACTGCGACAGTTTTTGATCTGTACACTGACCTTTTAGACAAAAAATAATTAACATCTCCGGAGCCTACATTTGAAAATTGTTTTATGTCAAATCTTCTGTAACAGGTAAATATCTAATTAGTAGAATTAAATTATGAAAGTACTCATTTTCTAAAATTAAATATTGTTCTTCATACATAAATTACGTTAGTCAATGTAACTAATTATATTTCTTTCACTTTTTTTTTTCATTTTTAAATAAAGTACTTCCAGATGCGTCCTATTAACCCATTTGCATCCATTTCAAGATTTTTTTTTTTTTTTTTAAATTCAGAAATTCTGAATTCATACCAAAAATTCTGAATAGTAATTTTTGTTTTGTTTAATGACAGATGTTTCGCGATGGCATAAAGTGAAAGTTCTTCATTTGGAATTTCTGAATAAGAAATAAATTCCTGAAATGGACGCATACATACGTCTGTGCTACAAATGAGTTACATTGGGTATTCATTATACAATCGAGCAAAAAAGAGTGCGCTAAAGAAAGTTAAAAAAAAATGTACCTCCACTTTTATTGTGCATTTAAAAAAAAATACAAAAAAATAAATAAAATAAATAAATAAATAAATAAATAAAGTCTACCTGCTTATGTCATGGTTAGTTTGTACAACTGGGGTATGGATGCTCGTAGTGGGCAGATTCCATTTTATGCGCAAATCCCGGTCTGTTTAGCCCTCGTGTACAAAATATTAACCGTAGTGCCTCTGCCGACCAATCAAGGGTAAAAAAATGCGTCTCACAAACCGGGAAATACGGCAAATAATAAAAACATTCAAAAGATATTATACATGTAATTTTTAACTGACAAAGTAGTTCATGCACTTTGAAAACGTTTTGTTAACACGAAGAAATATACGTTATTGAAAGGGTTCGTTTTGCTTCTTTATATTCCTTTTTGTTTATCAATTTTTTCAATAAATCTGTTTTTGTATCACTCTTTACTCATCATGTTCCCTAATAAATGTTTTTGCACCTGTTATGTTTAATTAACCAATATTTATTCATTTTTATTCGATTTTCTTTACATGATGAATCGTAGTTGATTGGGCAATTTGAGAAAACTAATTTGGCTCAGGCTTATTTACTCAAACAGAAATCAATTGCGTTTTACTTATATTTGTGGAATATTGCCCTTGATAAAGTGTTTCACAATATAAGTTTCAATTTGCTTCTTGTCATATTGTTCCCTTCTGCACATTGTTTTCTTCTTCTTTTTTTACGTACCATTATTTATTTTTTCAATTTATTTCATTTTGAGAATCTCACAGTTTTGGATATGTATTGTATTATAATTATCGGTTCATATATTGTCAATTTTTATGTGATTTGATGGTTATTATTAACAAAAGTTTTATGTTATATATATATATAATATTAAATACACTGTAAAAGCACACGAATGGAAACGTCTTTTGTAGGATTAAATTTTCTTTCCTCAGTAGAAGCAAAAGTGCTTTTGCTTATAGAATTTTTGTATGTATTTTAGCCTTAGGAATTCTTCAAAATGCATTATTTTTCTTGCAGTTTTGTGGTATATTTGATCAGGATAAGTCTTATGTTTTATTTAATTATTATTATTATTATTATTATTTTACTTTGGGTTACAGATATCTTACTAGATACCAAAATAAAACCAACGAAACTTTAATATTCAAAACGAATATTTTTAACTATTCATAACTATTTTTAGAATTGTCTAAGTAAAGCAAACCTTAAAAATAAAAAATAAATAATAATAAAAAAAATCGTGAATTAACACACCCACGCATGCATAGTATTGGTACTTGGTAGTAACGTGTTTTTATAGCTTCAATTTATTTAAAGGAATGTTTTTCAGCCATAACCAAATTTTCTTAAAATATCCTCATCGCGATTTTTTAAAAATATTTTATTGAATGGAAATCAATATGTTCGTATTGCAAAATTGTCAAATTGTCACTGTAACTATAAGATTTTACATATATCCGCATTCATTAAATATTGAAAATCCTTTATAGTGTTATCATTTTAATTAGTTTTTGATAGTGTTCATATGTACTTACTGAAAAATATTTCATTAAATTATTGAGGGAAAAAAAATTTAATCAAAAAAAAAAAGGTAAGTAATAAATGAGTAAATGCGTCCATCTACTACAGATGAAAGAACTTAACTTCTCAGATAATAATCCTTACTTTCAACCTAACGTAATCATTCTCAATCATCATTCAAATGATGACGAAGATGATTTATATTGCTTTTGCAGTGCAAATTTTATAAAATGGAGTCAAAATTTATTCCCTAAGAGTCAAAAATTTTTCTCTTCAAAATTTATTTTGATTTTTTCTATTTAACGATTTTGTAAATTCTAATTAAAGCAAAAATTAGATAATAAAGTAAATTCTAATTAAAGCTAATTAAAGCAAAATTTGCATATTTTGTGATATATTCATATTTTAATATTGATTTATTGTGTATATAAATATAAATAATTATTCATATTTAGCATTCGGGATCATTAGGCGATTGGCCATAAATCTTACAAATGGCTCTCTATGAAATGTTAAGTGTAATATACATATCGGAAAATGCGCAAAAGGAATCTTAGTGTACGAATACCACGTTTTCTTTGCTTCTCAGTGATTGCATTGATCGAAATTATTTTGAAAATTCTTTAATTAAAACATCAAGTAACTTTCGATAGCTAGATATGCAATGTATTTTTAACAAAATATGAAAAAAAAAGTTGTTATGGTAACAGGGAAATCATTACATCGATTTCAAACTACGACACTATCGAATCGATTTTATTAGTCCTTAATGAGTATTTCAGATTAAAAGAACTCTCATTTCTCCCATTTTTCATTAATATTTAATTTTAAAAATGTTTTTTATATTTTGTATATAACTGTGAGGAAAAGATTCATACTACATAGAATTTGTATTGACTAAACTGATCTAAAAAAAAGTATGCCAGAAAAATTTATTCCAAAATTTTATTCAAAACAATGTATATTTAAGCTATATTTATTGACAAAGCAACATCTATATAAGGTTAAAAAAAACAACAAAAAAAAAAACAACAAAAGTATCTTCAATGAAAAAGGAATCTGAATATAAAAGAAAATCTAGCTTAGTAAAGAAAATAATAATAATAATAATAATAATAATAATAATAAAATGTGGAAGTACGTATAGGATGAAATGCAAGAAATAATATTTTTATTAAAAAGGAAATTTTTGTTGCATAGAAACTTCAATCGTTTTGTTAATTTCCCTTATCACGTTAATTTAATATACTGTGATTTCAACTTCGAACCTGAAAACCCATGAAATAAAGAAATAAAAGTTATCCAATTGGCATAAGCGCGCTTATGCCAATTGGATAACGGTGGGTTGGGCCAATTGGATGCGGCCAATTGGATGCGGTGAGGTAACGAAATCCAGTATAAAAAAATATATATATATAAAATAACATAAAGAAAAAGAGAAAGAGAAAGAAAATGAAAAGAGAATTAATTCTTCTGCTGAAGGACGGATGAGGGTGTTTAGGAGGAGGTAACACTGATACCTGCTATTATGGTGAAAATGCTTTAGTCTCTTTTTCACTTAATGTTTCATTATTTTAAATCATTTGGGATGAATGAATTCTACCCCCCCCCCCCGTTTTTTAAAATCATCAGAGTAAAAGGAAATTTATTTAACTAAATTTCAAAATCCAGGAAGAGACAATGGCCTTCTCCTGTCATCCCTTGCCGGCGTCTATGTCCAAGTGAATTCGTTTGAAATGAGAAGTTCTCATTTACGATACTAAATATATCTTCCAATATAGACGGCTAATACATCCACCCCAGTTCATTGCCACAAAAGAAAACACACACACACACACACACGAAAAAACTGATATTGTCGACACAATTCTGATAATGTAATGGCTTCAATAATCATTAATATAGAAATGTATATTGTCTTGCATCTATCCAATAGATGCAAGAATTCCATTTTTATTTAAAAGGAAATTTTTGTTGCATAGAATCATCAATTATTTTGTTAATATTCGTTACCACGACAATTTAATATACCGTGATTTCAACTCCAAGCATGAAAATTAATGAAATAAGGAAATAAAAGTTATCCAGTTGGTAAATGCGGAGGGAAAATGAAATCCAGTTAAAAATAAATAAATAAATAAATAAAAACAGAAAGAAAGAAAAGTGGAAAAAATAATTAAATATTGTACTGACGGAAGTGCTACACTGCTGCCTATTATCTGCTTCTCTGATAAAAACTGTTTAGTCCTTTTTTTACTTAGTGTTTAATCATTTTAACACGTTCACTGCCGGGTTAAAATTACCGGAATTTTATTATTTTATTTAAAAAGTTCGAATTCACACCAGAAAATACTAATAGCAATATTTACTTTATTTAATTACAGACATTTTGTGATTACATAAAATAAAAACTCTTCTTTCGAAATTTCTGGTACGATTTCGTAATTTTAGATTGAAAAACCACGAGTATACTCAAGGTTGGGAGCGAATGGGTTAAGTAATTAGGGATGGATACACCTCCTCTTTTTTTTTTTTTAGTTAATTAAATTTCAAAATACAGGAAGAGACAATGCCCTCCCTCTGCCACCCCTTGCCGGCGTCCATGTCTAAATGGATTCATTTGAAAAGAAAAGCATGTACCATACTAAATATACCTTCCAATTTTGACGATTAATACATCCTCCCCAGTTCATTGCTACAAAAATGCAAACAATGAATACTGTCGACACTATTCTGCTAATGTAATGGCTTCAATCATTAATCTGAAAAGGTATATCGGCTTGCACCTATCCAATAGATTTCTGCGATAAATGCTAACTAAATCCATCACGTCATTGCTTTCAACGCAACGTCATACCTCACTAGATGTCGCTGTAAACTATTCTTTTGAGTGACATCGGAGTGCATCGGAGTGCCTGAAAAAGTATTTTTCCCTTCTTAGTGAATTGAAGGAAGTGAAGCTAATGTTACTCCTTTTATTGACATTTATATGTTACTGAATCTGTTAAGGCAACTCACTTTTCTTAGACATTTCGACTGCACATTTTATCTAAATATATATATATATCCATATACTTAAAGCTAACCTGCTTTTTAGTTTTTCGTGCAAAAATGCTATTTATACGCATGCGCGAGCATTCAGCTAATCAGCTAGAGGCTTTTACTATCTTCAGACGCGATGTTCCAGCCAATGAGGTGAAGGCTTTTTCCTCTCTCTAGAAGCGTATGTGTTCCATTTGGTTGTTCGGTTGTTGAAACTTTATAGATTTCTTTTAATAAGGTATTTTTTCATTTTACCGTATTTATTTTCTTTTTAAGTCGTATGTATTTTACTACTCTGAATTTTTTATAATTAACCCTTTTTTTTGAGAGAGAGAGAGATTTCGTGGCACGAAATTCCGCGAATCGTTTCCGATGTAAACAAACTAATTTTAAACTTTTAATATGTAATTCTGTGTGATATGATTAAAATCATGTTTTCTCAGCGACGATCACAGTATTTTTACCAAATAATTTTTGTATTAATCAAGCTTTTTTGGTTATTAAGCATAGCTAAACACGAAAGAAAACTTTGTTATTTTAAGATTTTGATGTGAATTATTTGCGTACATTTATAAGACGAGTTTCACTGAATAATTCAAGAAAAAAAAAATCTCATCATTATACATATTTAGTTATGCATTATTAATTATTTACTTGGCCTTTACTTTTAATATTTCAAACTTACAGCTTAATGTAACTATTAAAACATTTGAAATACTGTATTCGTAAAATGAAATTTCAGCTTAAACACTCGACAATTACTTTTAGTTATGCATTATTAATTATTTACTTGGCCTTTACTTTTAATATTTCAAACTTACAGTTGAATGTAACTATTAAAACATTTGAAATACTGTATTCGTAAAATGAAATTAGTTTAAACACTCGACAATTACTTTTAGTTATGCATTATTAATTATTTACTTGGCCTTTACTTTTAATATTTCAAACTTACAGTTGAATGTAACTATTAAAACATTTGAAATACTGTATTCGTAAAATGAAATTTCAGCTTAAACACTCGACAATTACTTTTAGTTATGCATTATTAATTATTTACTTGGCCTTTACTTTTAATATTTCAAACTTACAGCTAAATGTAATTATTAAAACATTTGAAATACTGTATTCGTAAAATGAAATTTCAGCTTAAACACTCGACAATTACTTTTAGGTTAAATTCAGGTTTTCTCAGTGACGATCACAGTATTTTTACCAAATAATTAAAAGTACTACATGCATGCATCTATCTATCTATATTAGAAATTGTGCAGGTTTCTGGTCACTGTTTTGTTTACATATTTTAAACAAAAATTTCAATTTAATAATGCACTGAAAATTATAATGAATGCTTACAATTAAACACAACAACACAAAACAAAAAATTTCACAAAAACACATTATTTCCCCGATATTTTCCCACAACTAATCAATAAATTTCATGATATTTTATTGTGATTTTAAACCATGAACTTTAATACTTTTCTGTTATACGGATACTATGCCAAAATGTATGTATGTATGTATGTTTGGCGACAATGGTGTCCGTATAATGGAAAAGTGCCTGAATTATTATTATTTTATATATATATAAAATATAAACATAATTGGCGACACAGCAAGTTTTCTGGATGTGAAAGGCGGAGGTGAATTTCATTCATTCAATGACCGTTTTAAAAGTTTCAAGTTTGGATTGAGTGCACCTGAACATAAAAACCGATACCTATTTCTATGTTCATGATTGAGTTATTTGGATATCTTTTCGTATAGCACAGAAAATCATTTCTCCCGCTTTCGTAATACAGATAAATTCTGGTGTATTTGTTTTTCTTCTTTTTATATCATAAGTACTTTTCTACTTTAAATTTTTTAATTGTCGAGTTTCTAAGCTGAAATTTCATTTTTCGAATGCAGTATTTCAAATGTTTTAATAATTACATTCAGCTGTAAGTTTGAAATATTTAAAATATTAAAAGTAAAGGTCAAGTAAATAATTAATAATGCATAACTAAAACTAAATATGTATAATGATCAGAATGACATATTAAAATAAATGTGTACAGAATGACATGAAAATTTTAAAAAACTGAAATTTTGCACTTGCAACTTAATTGTAAATTTCATTGTTTACATTGGAAACGATTTGTGGATTTTAAGAATTTGCTGAACTTCGTGTCACCAAATTACTAAATCTCTCTCTCTCACTCTCCAAAAAAAAAAAAAAAAAAGGGTTAGTTTAAAAAAATTCAAAGTAGCAAAATACATACAACACAAAAAGAAAATAAATACGGTAAAATGAAAAAATTACTTTAATAATAGAAATCCATAAATTTTCAACAACGACATCAAACGAACGTATCTCATCTTTCGTTTGTGATAAGAAACGCTCCTTTGGCCCCCTCCACTCATTGGCTGAATTGTAAAGGGCAAAATTGGGGGACAAAATGACTACAGCATTTCTGAGAAAAGAAAAAATCAGAAAATTCACAGAAAATAATTATTTTTGTTGCAAGTTGGGTTAACTGTCTTTATGGTTCGAGTCGATTTCAGACTGAGTGTAGATTTCTGCAAGTTGGATTTGGGTTAACCCGATTTTTCAAAAGTTAGTTCAAGTTCAGTATATTATTTCAGATTAAAACTATACCTATCAGGGCTTGAATTTCAGGGCGGGATTCGCGCGGAAAATTTTGAAATCCCGCCCAAAAAAGATCATGAGCGGGAGCCTCCCGCCCAAAAAATTTCAGCATTTTTGGAGAAATTTGCATTATTTAATTTACCTGCAACCGAACGATAAATTTCGTGATTTTTTTTCCCCGCAACCGATTGACGGACTTTGTGTTTTTTCCGCGACTGGTCGACGAACTTTGTGTTTTTTCCGTGACAGATCAACGAACTTTGAGCTTTTTCTGTGACAGATGGACGAACATTGCGTTTTTTAAGCGACTGATCGACGAACCTTGCGTTTTTTGGGGACATATCGACGAACTTTGCGTTTATTCCGCAATCGATCGACGAAATTTTTCTTTCTTCCCTGACTGATCGACGAACTTTGCATTTATTCCGCAATCGATCGACGAAATTTGCTTTTTTCCGCAACTGATCAACGAACTTTGAGTTTTTTCTGCGACAGATAGGCGAACATTGCGTTTTTTAAGCGACTGATCGACGAACCTTGCGTTTTTTGGGGACATATCGACGAACTTTGCGTTTATTCCGCAATCGATCGACGAAATTTTTCTTTCTTCCCTGACTGATCGACGAACTTTGCATTTATTCCGCAATCGATCGACGAAATTTGCTTTTTTCCGCAACTGATCGACGAACTTTGCGTTTTTTCCGCGACAGATCAACGAACGTTGCATTTTTTTCTGCGACTGATCAACGAACTTTGAGTTTTTTCTGCGACAGATAGGCGAACATTGCGTTTTTTAAGCGACTGATCGACGAACCTTGCGTTTTTTGGGGACAGATCGACGAACTTTGTGTTTATTCTGCAATCGATCGACGAAATTTGCTTTTTTCCCACGACTGATCAACGAACTTTGCGTTTTTTGGTGACAGATCGACGAACTTAGCGTTTTTTCCGCGACAGATTGATGAACTTTGCGTCTTTTCCACGATCGATCGGTGAATCTCAATCAAGTAAAATCTAAAGTCAGAAATTTATTTAACAACCTAATTGTTAAGGGTCCCTAACACATTTAATGGAACTTGAAAAATACACTGCATATATAAAACTTAACTTTCTTCCCTTTTTTATAATAAAAATAAACATTTTACATAATCATTCTCAGTTGACTTAATTTTTTCAATGGTATTTTGTCATGTCTGCATTAATGTAATTCTTTAAATAGCACGTAAAAGAATAGTGGGGTTTAAAGATTTTTTTTCTCCCTCCCAAACATTACAACTCCCCTCCATTTAAAAATGTTGGTAGGGAAACTCCCGTCTTTGGAAAAATTGAATTTCAAGCCCTGCCTATAATGTGTTTGTGTGTATTGAGGTTTGTATAGATGTTTGTGTGTGTGCTGTTTTTAATACAGACAGTTTCATTTTTCACACGAACCTTTCAAAAAATTCACATTCTTTGCGCAATCCTTTAACAAAATTCGCATTTTTTTTTCGGGATTCTTTAATGAAATTCGCATTTTTTTCTGTATCTTTTTTTTGTCGAGATTCATAATTTTTTCAGCTGTCCTATGACGTAATTCGTGTTTTTTTTTTCAGCGATAATTTGACGAAATTTGTGTTTTTTCTGCGATTCTTTTTTTCACGAAATTTGCGTTATTTTCCACGATTCTTTTATGAAATTTGCGTTTTTCTGTGATCCTTAGACGAAATTTTCTTTTTTCGCAATGCTTTGATAATAATCACATTTTCTCTGCTGCATTTTGATAAGATTCATGAATTTTCAGCAATCCTTCGATGAAATTCGCGTTTTTTCAGCAATCTTTGAAGAAATTCGCATTTTTCTCGCGATACTTTAACGAAATGTGCGTTTTCCAGCGATTTTTTGATAAAATACATTTTATTCCGCAATTTTTAGACGAAGTTTGGCAAGAAAGCGCTATCTTTGGGTGAAATTTCCTGTTTTGCGATTCTTTGACAAAATTTGCTCATCTTTTGTGTAAATCGCGTTTTTCTGTGGCCTTTTAACAAAATTCACGTTTTACATGATCCTTTGATGAAATTAGTGTTTTTCCCGTGATCATTTGACGAAATCTAGGATTTTTTTCCCGCGAAGATTGATTATATGTTTTTAGTCTGCAGGTGCCCTAAAAAGTTTGTGACGCCTGTCGCTGCATTGCATGCATTCTGCCACGGTGTATCAAACAAACAAAATTCATCCTAAAGAATTATTGTTTCGTTTCTGGAAATGAACAACCGTCAACTCATTGGCTGAATTATAAAGGGTGAAATGTGTAGGCACTGAGTATCATCTATACTATTAATGTCGGTAAACGTCTGTCTGTGTGTGTGTTGTTGTGTCTGGCGTCTGTAAGCACAAAACTCTGCATGCAGACGACGGACATAAGTGCTTTTGGTATAAAAAAATTCGTAAGTGGAGTTTTTAAAATTCACAACATTTTGCGGGAGAAGAGGGGTGCGAACGAATTTAAAAAATGAGTCCGCATCAATAATTATGGCGGCGGGGGGGGAGTATGTTTCGCCTACACGGGGCGGAGACTTTTCTTTGTTGACACCACTCATATGATATATCGTTCGAAAGGCCTGTGACTGCATTTTCATGTTATGCATCTGTGTGGTCCACCCCCCCCCCCTCCAATTGGGGCACTTTTCTAAATTTTGCACATACCACTCATGTTATATATCGTTAAAAAGGTCTGTGACCGCTTAATCATATTATGCATCTCCGGTGACCATCCCCCCACTTTGCCCCCCCCCAAGGGGGTACTTTTGTAAATTTTGCACAATCCCTTCATGTTACGTATTGTTGGAAAGGTCTTTGACTGCTTATTCATGTTATGCATCTCCGGGGCCCATCCCGCCACTTCCCCCCCCCTTAAGGAGGGGCAATTTTCTAAATTTTGTTGACACCCCTCATGTCATATATTGTTGGAAAGGTCTGTGACTGCTTAATCATATGCATATATCCAATGTCCATTTCCCCCACTTTGCCCCCCCCCTCCCCCAAGGGGGTACTTTTCTAAATTTTGCAGACAACCCTCATGTCATATATCGTTGGAAAGGTCTGTGACTGCTTAATCATATGCACATCTCTGATGTCCATCTCCCCGCTTTGCCCCCCCCCCCTCCCCCAAAGAGGTACTTTTCTAAATTTTGCACACAACCCTCATGTTATATATCGTTGGAAAGGTCTGTGACCACTTAATCATATTATGCATGTTCCGTGTCCATCCCCTACTTTACCCCCCCCCCAAGGGGGTACTTTTTAAAATTTTGCACACACCCCTCATGTTACATATCGTTTGAAAGGTCTTTGACTGCTTATTCATGTTATGCATCTCCTTGGTCCATCCTGCCATTTCCCCCTCCCCAAGGGGGCACTTACCATTTACTTGCACAACAGCGCTAAATGTGTCAGATGAAAGAAATTCCGCGAGTACATGTGCCAGTGAAACTTAGCCAATTGCTGTTCTTCAACCTAGCTTTAATTCAAAGTGGTTTTTTTATTTATTTGAATTATTCTGCAAAAGTTTCAAACATTTTAAAGCAGCTATGAATGTTATTTTTATGGTACTATCAAGTTTTTTGCCGTCAAATTTTGACGGGTTCCATCTAGTATATATATATATATTATTAGGTATTACCTTTTAATATACTACACACTTCATTTTTAGAATCGTATTTGAAAGGAAGATTATATGTAAAGTCAGCAAATAAAATAAGTTAGCTTATAACTCAGAAAATCAAATGAGAAGAAAAATGCAATAATTAGATGTTTAGACTTAAAAGTAAACTCTTAAAAAGAATCCTTAAGGGTCCTCTCCCCTCACATGAAAACACAATGCAAACGACATATTAGAAAAATAATGCCCAATAGGATTAACATTAGATCGTTTAAAAATATCAAAATGCAAAAAAGATATTAGAAAAATAATGCTCCATAGGATTAACATTAGATCGTTTAAAAATATCAAAATGCAAAAAAGATATTAGAAAAATAATGCTCCATAGGATTAACATTAGATCGTTTAAAAATATCAAAATGCAAAAAAGATATTAGAAAAATAATGCTCCATAGGATTAACATTAGATCGTTTAAAAATATCAAAATGCAAAAAAGATATTAGAAAAATAATGCTCCATAGGATTAACATTAGCGAGCGGGTGTTTTCGCGTGACGGGAGAGGACCCTTCAACTAAGCATTTAAGGGTTCATGGGATGTACTATTTTATAAAATGAAGCTATTTTAGTACTTGGTCTTTACAGTCCATTCCTAACCTACAATTCATTTACAAACAAAAATATAAACTTGTAACTTTATTTTATCGAATACACGCATAGTGATTTGCGAATAATACAAAAAGTATAGATTGTTTTTAAAAATTATTTAGTGCTTATTTATTTATTTTACTTTTTGATAACATAGTTTTCAATTATACTTTAAAAACTAGCAGAAGCTATGCTTTCAGAAATTTAAGAATAAAAGCAATAATATTTTAAGAATCATTTAATATTTTATTCCAACAGAAGTAAAATAAAAATTATTTTATTGCAGTATTTTGAAAGCCATATCGTTTAAGGTTTTACCATCAATACTTACAGAAACTTTCGAGCATGAGTTATTTTCCTTATTTTTTAAGAACTAATAACTGAATGAAACACAGGCAATATAAGCTTTTTAACTTGAATGAACTTCTGTGAACTGAATCATACTGTGAAAAAGAGAAAAAATCACATTTTAAGAAAAATGAACTCGAACTCATCAGAATTCATAAATCATATTAAATTTATATGTTGGATGTTAATCAGCTAAAAACTAAGACAATGTGTTTGGTTTATCACACCATGCTCTTTTTTTTCTTTTTAAGGGGGGACGGTGGCATCTGAATTTGTAAAAATCGAAATATTAAAGCGTTTTATGCAGTGTTGCAGATAAAAGACATTGGTGCCCATGTCCAGAACTACATTTGTATTTATATGAACATTTTAATCTTCACTAAAATCACCACGGATTAAATCTTACAGAATTAGTGGATAAAACTAATTTTACTTAAACTTTTCATGTCCTCAACTTTAACTTCTTCTTCTTCTTTTTTTTGCATGACATATAAGGGCTGTAATATTTTGTTACTTTCAACTCTTAAAGGGGAAAAAAACTATTCGTCAATAATAATAAAAAAAAAATATTTAATTTAGACTAATTTTCTCTCCAATTTTGTTTTTCTCAATTAGATCGGTTTCCCCCTTCTTTAGCTATAAAAGTAAGCCATATAAATGGCTATAGATGCAACTTTCAATAGATTATATTTCTAAACATCATGAATAACATTATCTGTTTTAAACTAATTTTTTAAATAGCTTAATAGATCTGTTCTGATTCATCAAAATGTTCATTTTTAACTCCAATCAATTAATTTAACAAATTGACCTAGAAAAATGTGACCCCTGTTACTGTATTTTGATTTAGCAGAATGAAGAATAAGAATTATGTCCCCCAGAAAGCACTACTAATCTATATTGTAAAAGCCACTTTCTTGAAAAGAAATCTGGTGCCAATTTGACTTAGTTCATCACATGTTTAGAATCTAAATCAATATCTCCAACTTTTGAGGTAAGTGTATTTTTTCTTTGTAACTTCTGTTACTTCAATTTCAGCTTTCAATTTCAGCTTTCAATATTGTTTTTATTGATATTTTTTTTTAATTTATAGAAATATGTAAAGAAAATACATTTATTTATTTCTGTACCATTATTTGAAGAGTTGAATTTATTAAATGTAACGTCTGTTACAATATTTTTAAATTTTTTTACTCCAAATACACTGCCAGAAAAAATTGTTGATTTTACAGTATAATACTGGCATCCCAGCTGCCAGTATTATACCCTAAAATTAACAGTAAAATAAGCAGTAATACACGACCGCGCATGCGCGGTTGTGTATTACTGCTTATGTTACTGTTAATTTTACGGTATAATACTGGCAGCTGGGATGCCAATATAATACTGTAAAATCAATTTCTTTTTTTTTTTTTCCTTTTTTTTTTTTTTTTTTTTTTTTTTTTTTTTTTTTTTGCAGTGTATACAACTTAAAAAGGCTTTATTTTAATTTTGAAATTGAGTTTTTTCATGCTGGTGCAATTATTTTTAGAAATTACTCATATTTGTAAACAATATTGCTGTTACTCAGTAAACTCTGCAAAAAAAAAAAATCGAAAATTTCATATAAAATTGTTTTTATCCTTGTGCCTATTCCCTCTGTACTACATGTAAGATCTCATGCCTTACGAATTTTTAAATATGTTCATATGAAAATAAACGTTTAACGAGTTTATTTTTCTAAAAAATATATACAGAAAAAATTAGCGTGAAAAAGAATGAGACAGAGGAGACATATTAAAACCAGATACAGCGGGTACACAAAGAAATTACGCAGAAATACTAAATTAAATGTTAATATTGACTTTTTAATGCACTAAAAATTTTAAGGAATGTTTTAGTAACTTCAAAATGAATACTAGTATTCCATCAGTTTTTATCGTTCAACTGTTTTCTTTTTTTACCGACTATTTTTTTCACTACGGACTTTTCTATCGTCTCCAAAAATAATTGTTCAGTTTTGGACGTTATTTTTAGAAATGTATAATGGTGGCAAAGGCGCTGTGGCTTTCGCTCTTATGGCTTTTACATCACTTAACTACATCGCATAATTTCAATTTTTACATCATCGAATAGGGATAAAATGTATTTTCGAGTGAAATTTGTTTGAAAACTATAGCTAAATTTAATGATATTTTGTGAATTTTTAAATAAGTTTTAAGCATGATTAAAAAAAAAAAAAAATCTATCTCAACAATGAATATTTCTTTGTCACAATATTGAAAAGTAGTTAGTGACATGAGTTGCTACAATTGGCAGTTGATTTTTTAAAAGCGGTTTCTTGTCTTTTTTTTTTTTTTTTTTTTTTTTTTTTTTTTAATTAGATCTAATCTTCCGTAATTGGGTCCACTTTGGCGCTAAACTAAAATCTGTCATAAAGATGATGATTTTTTTAAAAAAGTTTTTAATGAAATTCCACCCAAATGGTGGCAATTGGGTTATTTCTATTGTATTTTATATCTATAAAGCTGTAAATATGAATATATTTTCATTTAAATATTTCTGTCCATAATTTAATAGCGTAGATTTAATTTTTAAATTTCATTTTAAAAACTTCACTGAATAACGGCTGTTACTTCTCAAATCTTTAGCTGTTATTTATATGTACTATACCCATGTTTCGGAAGAAACAGCAAGACAGCAATTTGACTTTAAAGGGGGACAATTCCAGATTATCTATTATCCCATTACTTCCCAGTTTTTTTTGTGTGTGTCTTGGAAAAGTAATGTTGTTCACTGTGTAAAAATAAAAATTATACATGCAAATTTCAAAAATAAAATGAAGTAAGAATGAAAAACTACGCATAAATTACGAATCACTTTCCAACACAACTTTGTATTTCAATATAGTGACTTGACTTTACTTCTCTCACTTGTGAGAGGTCGAAGGTCGGGTATAGGAACGAGCCTCACGAATGAAAAAAGAAAACACATAACATAGTTAAAAACCCATTTTTAGCAATTACCGCCCATATTCAGTAAGGTTTTTAAGTTTATTCTTTATTTCTTTTTTTTTTTTTTTTTTTTTTTTTTTTTTTTAAGTGGTTCTATTTAGTTCTCGAAATTGATCATTTCATAATGAGGATTTTTTTTAAGCCAATTAATGTAGCATAGCAAACAAGATTTTTTTTTTTACACAATTTATTATGTCAATCACGGCATTATAATTCTTAAATAAAAAATGACGACATCCAAAATTACTTTTTGTCGCGTCTACAGAATTTTTTCTTGCATAACGTTTTTAACTCAAATCGTCATTTTTCTGAAATTAAATATTCAACATTTCTCCGACAAAAATTAAAAACAGTTAATTTAACTTTTGTATTAACTATATTTTCGTACAATTTCTAACGGAAAAAAAAAAAATTCTGTCATAAATAAAACATTCTATTTTTTGTAATTGCTGCTTTAATGTGCTTTCAAAGGAAATTCAATCATTCAAAGCATCATTTATCTTTTAAGAATCATTAACATTAATAAATTGTCATTTTCGCGCATAAATAACTTCTTGGTTCTTAAATTTTTTTTGTACCAGATTTTTTTTCTTTAAGGCAGAGAATGATTTTTGTATTTTAGACAATGCAAGAATTGCTGATGTAGAGAATGACGTACGGCTGTGTTAATATTTTATTTATTAATTTATTTAATTTGAGGTGGATTATGACTAGATAATGGAGCATGTATTCCACGAACCAGCATTTTTACGATTTTTAGGGTTTTTTTTCTTTTGCACCTTATGTACATGAAGCAATAGAAGTCGAGCTCTATAATACATACCTCCTTAACAACTTAAATATAAAACTTAATTTATCAAATTAATGTCATGGGCAATTCCCTACATTAATTTTGAAACATATTCAAGGTGGAATAAACATTTTATTATACATATATATATAATGAAATTAATATAGGACCGCAGCAGCTTTATTTTGCTCTTGATTCAACTTGTTTATTTATTTATTTTTGTTCAATATCAATCGTCGGGACATTGGTACCGATAACGTGATAACTGACAACACCTGGGGCCGGAGCCCACACCATATTTACTCCGCCTCTGATTAACATGTAGAATGATTTAGAAAAGTAAGTTTCAGCTTCAGCTGACTCGTATAATTTATGAAATAAATAAATAAATAAATAAATAAAATAAGATAAATAAATAGGGAAACAAAAAATATGACACTTTATCTAATGATAAAAAAATATCATCGAAATTTATTTTGATGACATCACTAATAAAAATCGAAAATAATTCCAAGTTTTATATTTGAGACAAGAAAAATAATTAATGATTATAACTGTTTCAAATACAAAATATTATTTTCAGTATCTCTCTTTTTCTGATTCTCTCTTCCCTCTCTCCTTTCCTTTATTATTAATCGAAATAAATCAATTTTTAATCAAAAATATTAAAAAGTGAATTTTTAATGTTATCGAGTATAAACTAAATTTTAAAACTTAACGCTGAAACGCAAATATTTACCTTTACCATATGTTAGGTTTTATCAACTTTATCATTAAATAGATAAAAATTCATCTGAGGCTCTTCAAAGTATTTGCATTTAATTATACTGTTAAAAACTTTTTTCCAGAATTAAAAATTGTTTCAAATTAATGTACCACTTCTAAATTTATTCTTAGATTTATTTGGGCTGATTTATATAAAAATCGAACTAAGCAGACATATTTAAAAAATAAAATAAAATAAAATAAAAAATAAAAATCAATTATATGTATGCATTTATGTCGTATTTGATAAAAAATAAGTAAAAGTTGAAGATATTGATATCTCATTAATTTTTATTTTTTTAATGCTTAGTTATAATATATATATATATTGTTTCTAAACGTACTCCAGACTAGACTATTTTGTGAAAAACTATCTTAATTTTAAAACTCACCACTAAGCTACATTTTAAAATTTATCTAACAATTGCGCCAAATTCAGATTTAAATATCATAATTTTTACAACAATTTAAAATTTCCGATGTACTTTTCAAACATGGAATTCTAAAAGCTGATTTTCTAAAAGTTTAAAAATGATGACTCCTTTGAAACAACATTTATTCTTTTTACAAATCAGTTATTATTATTATTATTTTTTAAAATCATCTTTTAGCTCGAAAAAAGAAAAGAGTCAGAATACCGAAATCTGTCATACAAATGTATATATATACCAGTTTGAGATTCCAGAAATCCCTTTTCAGGAAGAAGTAATTGTGCTCAATTTAATAAATTTATTGAACGAGAAAGGCGATTGGTGAGAACATTTTCGTCCATTAAATAAATCAAATCAAATCCCACTAGATGGCAGCAGTGACAATGAAGGGAAATCTTTATTTATTTATTTTCCCTTTATTATTTTGGAAAGGCTGCATCAATATCATAGTCGTCTCCAAAAGTAACGTTCTGCGATGTCCGGGAAAATTGTTCAGAAAATATCTGCTTTTCTGTGGAATAGAATTCAAATGGGAACGGAAAAAAACATTCTATTTACTTATTCAAAACTATGAAAATGCATATTTCACATTCCTTTTAAAATTTACTGTGGAATTTTTGTTTATGTTTTATCAGATTCATGAACGCTGACAGAGGACCATTGCCCCTCACTCCTAACTGGATTTTAAAATTAGATTAGAAATTAAAAAAGTATATATATATTTTTGAAAAAAAAAAAAATATATTCATCCCAAGCGTTATAAAATAATTAAACACTAAGAGAGAGAGAGAAAAAAAGAATCTTCAGATATTTGAACCTCCTATGCAACACAAGTTTTAATTCTATTTCTTTTACGTTTATTTGTTTACAAATTAGAGGTTCGTTGGAGTGTGGGCAGGGCGAAAAGTTTGACGAAAAATATATTAATAATGAAATTAAAATTAATAATTCTTAATTGTTAAATTCGTCTATTATATTCTATGTTAATGTTTAAAATGATGCTACGGTGATGTTTAAAAAATGTCTCTTACACGGGGGGATAGAGGGATATTCTGATAGAACAGCCGAACAGTTTTTAAGAAACGCGGGTTTAAGAAAGCTTTGATAGTGGTCGCATTTTTTACAACTGGACACTTTTTATCACCGGACATTTATCATGGCAATTAATTTCACTAACGGCCTTTTGGACTGATTTATCAAAAACAGACAAACAACAGCAAAAGAACGCCAATACTTTTCGGCGGACCAGGAAACATTTGTACCAAAATCTTAACCTCCTTGGATTTTGGTTTGCCGGGGACCGTAACTAGGGTTAAAATTTAAAGTATATGACTTTATTTTATTTATTTATTTATTTGTTTTTATTTATTTTTTTCCTGACTACTTAGAACTAGAGTAACAAACATTTTATGGCGGTGTAATCTGCTTTTTCCTTTCCCCTCACTTTTTATAATAAATGTGTATATTTAATTATTGTTATTTCGACTGAGCGTAAAGCAAAGTAACTTTACTAAAATGACTACACAGAAAAAAATAAAACCCAATTTGGGTCGAAAGATTCTTAGGTATGCGCCCAAATTGGGACATGCCTGTTTTGGTTACCACTGTGTATCCATTTTGGGCACTGTTAAATACACATTTAAAAAAAAAAGAAAAAAAAACTTTTTTTTTTTTTTGAAAATGTGTATTTAACAGTGCCCATTTCTAAATTTCATGCTTAATTTTATGTTATATTTTAAAGCGAAAAGCAAAAGTCTTAATTTTTCAGTGCAAATTCGACCTTACTGCGCATGCCTCAAATTTTTTTTGAGCGGTGAATAAAGAAGGAAATTTAATTAAGAAGAATTAAGAGCACTGAAAAAAAAAACAGCTAGCTTATTGGCCTGCACTGCTCGCAACCTTGCCGCTAGGAAATACTCCTTCTTAATTCTATGCTTATTTCCCCTTCCCGGAGTGAGCATCCATTCTTCACCTGCTGGTATTGAAAAGAAAGGGAAGCGCTTTCACTTTTTTTAAAGGCAAGAATGGAAAGGGAAATGGGAGAGGGGAGTTCTCCGCCTCTACAGAATTTGAAAAAAGGCCGTTTTCTTGGTAAGAAAACATTTATTTTACAACCAAATAACAATATTTCTGACGTAATTTTTCCACAGGCTCCAAAACCTTTATATTTATAACCATTAAAAATTTCAAAGGGTTTGGACAACAAAAGCTTTTTTTTTTAATGTTTTCTTACGAGCATTTTTATCACTAATTATCAATATTTTACATTTGGGGTTCATTTAAAGTTTTATCACGTGCCCAGGCAACATCGGGCGGGTCAGCTAGTATTATATTAAATTTATTAATGAAATAGACGAGCTGTGAATATTTTCACATTTAAAATACAATCAAAGATATATTTTGAAGCATTTCGTTAATCATACAGTAAAGAAATCTCATCTAAAAAGAGTATACAGATAAAGAAAATTGAAAATGTTAATTTTCTGATGAGAAATTTGAAAAATACCAATGCATAGGTTTAGCGATATGGTTTTAACCATAGGTTTAACGTTGGAAAAGGGAATTTTGTGATCTAACTGATAACAAGCCTAACTAGCTTCATGGAATAACTAATGTATGTTATTCTAGTAGAATAATAATAATATTAAAAAAAGGTTAATATAAATAAAATACATTGTAGGATCTTTCACTATGGAGACTTTTAACATTTTTAATGCAAAACAAAACATTTTCAGTTCAGTTAATGATTTGGTTAAAATGATTACATTCACCTAATTAATTTTTGTGAGCTAATTAGTAATGAAAAGTTTTTAATTTTTCTTTAGTTCAGACTTTTGTTCAAGCAAGACTCGTTTAAATTTACATCATCGTAATGGTGCAAGATTATTTTTTTTCTTTAATATAAAAGAAGAAAATGTTTTATACAGTATTTCATAATTTCAGATGCATTTTATACTTTTAAAATAATGAATAGGACAGTGTATGCTATTTTGTAATTCTAAACATTCCAGATTATTTCAAGAAGTGTTTATTGAATCTTTTGAATCGTATTTCTATTCAAAACGTCACAAACTTCAGATAAAATTTAAAGCCAAAGAAAAATATTATTAATTTTATTTTCGATAGAAAAAATCCTTTTACAATTACTATTTAATAATAATAATAATAAAGATAATAAAGACATGATGAATAATATTTCTCATAATTATTTTGATATTTAGAAATAAAATTTAACAACAATTCTATAGAAATATGCTAATTAAGCTAAAAAGACCGAAAGCTAAAGCTTAAGCCTTAAGCTGACGACTAAAAAACAGTCTATTTTTTTTTTCGCTTGCATTCAAACCTTTTATTTATGTTTATTTTATTAAAAATAAATATATAAATAAAATGAATAGCTGATGAAATACAGTAATTCATGCATCATACTAAAAATACTCCAAAACAATTAAGGCATGTTGTAACTTTTTTTTTTTTTTTTTTTTTTTGCGTCTTTTTATTTCTTAAACCTTCAAAAACTTTGTGGTGAAACAGTTTTTTCGAAATTCGTATTGGTTCAAAAGTTATCCGCCTTTTGGTGTTGCAGTGAACAGACTCATTTTTAGCGTTATTGTGTGCGGTGCACGGATTGAACGAAAGTAATTGAGAAAGAGGAAGTCTAGGAGGCTTTATTATATGGGCCTGGTATAGATAATTTTATGTAAGCTGAAAATTGTCACTGTTATCTATGTTTGTTTAAAAACGTTGTAAAACTTTAAACCCCTTTTTCTCGAAACTCTGTTTTACAAATCGGTCTCAGGTAGAACTCGAGATTGGATCGACCGATTTGGTTGAAATTTTATACTTTTCTAGTATATACTATGTTTCAGTCCCACACGGACGCGTTTTTCAATATTCGAAGAACTATAAATAGTTTTTTTGCGCGATTTAAATCCGAAATTTTTTTAAATAAAAATTTGAACAGCCGCTATTTTCTTTAGGATCGAAAAATTGATAAACCCATCCGATAAAGACTAGAAAATATCGTAAATTTTAAGGTCTTTTTTCTTTTTTTTTTTTTTTTTCTGTTACAGATAAAGCAGATTCCGAGATTCATCTAGTACCGCGGAATGCTTCACTTTTTGCACACCCCTGTATCAAAGGCCGCCAAAGCACCATTTTTCAACCAATTTAAAAATTAAAAATTGTTTTTAAGACTTCAAGACATACTCTTTCATTTGATTAAAAAAAACAAAACAAAAAAACATTATCATTACTGTACAATTGCTATTAAAAAAATAAGAAAAAGGTGTAGGAATTTTATAATTATATTTTTTTAATAGTTATAACATGCCTTAAGTGTTTTTAAAATTTCCATTTTTCTGTAATGGACAAAGCGAATGTTTCTGGAATAACTACAAAACGCTGATCACTTCTACTTGAATAATGTTTTTAGATATTCTTATTTTATTCTTGAAAATTGAATACTTTTCCCCGATAAATGTCATAAAGTTTTAATTATAATCAATTGTTGCATCATATATCATGATTACATTACCATGTTCTAAAAATTGGATTAAAACATCAACTGACAGTATTTTCTGAAAGATGTTAATAATAATAATAATAATAATAATAATAATAATACATTTTTTAAACATCTAAATGAAAATTTTGCGCATTTAAGGATAAAAATGATTTTCTGAATATCTCAGAAACCAGTGAGTTCCGATATTTTCCCGAGATATTTCTAATAATCTCGGAAGGACATTATGGAATTTCGGATGGGGGGAGGGGAAAGGGTGAAGTGTCAGGGCCTGACTATGGCCTAGCCAAACTAGGCACATGTCTAACGCTCCAAGATTTTAGGAGGGCCCCTAAAAAATTCGAGAGATTTAAATCTAAAAACTTACTGTTTTCTGTACATACAAACCATAATAACAAAAATGGTTTAAAAGTATTTCAAATAACAATATTTGTTCAGTCATTCCTTTAAAATGACTATGAAAAAGGAATAAAAGTTCGTTTAAAGTATCTTGTTATGCACAAGATTTTAATCGAGATTTACTCAATCAAAAAAAAAAAAAAAAATCTTGTGCAAAAACTCCTTAACGAGATTCTGTAGAAGAAGGAATACATAGTGGTGAAAATTAAAGATTTTCTTGAAATATTACGTGTTATGATTGGAAATATGCTGCTTTATATATATAATTATTAAAGGAATTTTTACTAAATCTGAGAGAAATAGTTTGAGCAATGTAATGTGAAATTAATATGTGTCTTTTTTTCCCATTTTAGAACTGAAGTCTGTTGTGCTGTAAAATTTAGACTCAAATTCCAAAAAAAAAAATCCGAGTTTGCACACGTCTTTGTACAGAAAAGGTTGTGTCTAAAGGCCCGGGAGAGCCTTAAATGGGCCCTGGGATATTCCTTTCCAATGCACAAGAAAAACGCGAAATCTTCCGGGGCAGTACTGCAAAAAAAAAATGTTGATTTTACAGTATACGACAGTAAAATGTACAGGAATACACTGCCGTGCATACGCGGCAGTGTATTACTGCTTATTTTACTGTTTATTACTGTTAATTTTACGGTACAATACTGGCAGCTGGGGTGTCTGTATTATACTGTAAAATCAACAGTTTTTTTTTTTTTTTTTTTTTTTTTTTTTTTTTTTTTTTTCCAGTGAGGAGGGTGATTGCCCCTGTTGCTTCTAAGTCCACCCTCTGAACTCATCAATGATCTTTGTAGTTTTGCAGAATTATTTTGGTTATTTATTTTATAAGAAGAGAAGAAAGAATTGAGCAGCACTCAGCCTTTTAGCATGGATTTTAAGTTTTTGGAAATGAAGTGAACAGAGTACGTTATTTTCAAAGTAAATTAATTCACTGTAACTTTTACTTTGAAAAATTGGTACGCTTTTACCAAATGTCTTGATAAAAAATCTAATTTTGTACTTAAAATATTTTTTTTAAAGCAAATTGGGGGTAGGTGGTATGCTATTAATTTTAATGTATGTTTATAAAATTCTTCAAAATATATACTACTTAACACGACGAAGCATTATAAATAAGAAAGAAAGATTTTCCATTGATATTTTGACGTCAAGAAATAATATCACATCAGTTCTAGAAACGTCCTTTTAGGTCGAAAACCCCCTTTTCCCCCTTTTATTTAACATCACATACTTGAGCCTGTAACTCAAGAAGTAACTTCGGACGAAGCCGCATAACTTCCAAGGATATTTCGGTTGACAGAAGAGTATTTTGTCAGCAGATAAAGAGAAAGAAAGAAAAAAAAAAAAAAGATAATCAACAAGAGAAGAAAAATAAAACAAAAGAAAAAGAAACCACCCTTCTCATTTGCATGCCGATATCTTCTTGATACAAAGTTGTTCCGACTAGAACTCGTTCCCAAGGCATTGACATCTATCAAAACTTCTTCTCACATTAGCATCCATTCACTTCTTCGGAACTTAAACATTTTGGCGTCTCTCAGGAGGTGTAATTTACCCTGGAATTTACGTCTTCACTTTTAAAAACAAAGAATATTGTTATGCTGAATGAGTTTTCAATTAGTATAATGATAAGACAATGTATTCTCTCCGTAACTAGTTGGTTTATTAGAGGTCTTTAAAACCCTATATCTACCGACGGTTACCTTAAAGTACAATTAAACGAAACTTATTATAAAATTGATATAACACATCTATTGTCAGAAATGCAAGTTAGCATGAGTTCTAGACACTTTACTTTATCAATCTTCCAAAAACATTATTCGCTGTACACAGCAAAAATATTTTTAAATGGATATTTTCTTTTTCCAGTTGTAACTGCTCTTCTTTTTTTATGTTGAAAGACATTCAATTGAAAGTTTCAATTCTGAAAAATTTCTATGTCTATATGTAAGGCTATTACTTTTATATATTTCATAATTCTATAATTCGCTAAAAACAATATCCCGAAGAAATGATTTGGGTAGAGTTGTATATAGTCTACAAAATCCCTGTAAATACTGATTGAGTTAATTAAATGTAAATAAAGGAAAAATTTCTGAAATTTATTTAATAATTGCAGAAATCTACAAACATATTTTTAAATGAAAGAAAATAAGTTGAAACTGGTGTGAAACAATAAAAACTAAAAGATCTTCTTAAAACACCATCAAAAACTTTTAAATGCACTAGGCGTTTCGAAAGATCTTTGTCTTTCTTCGTCAGGCGCACATCTTTTTTGCGCCTGACGAAGAAAGACTCAGATCTTTCAAAAGGCCTAGTGCAGTGGTTCCCAACGGGGGGCGTACGCCCCACAGGGGGGCAATTTGACTTTTCAGGGGGGCAATTTAACTTTTCAAGGGGACAATTCGGAATTTCTGTGAACCCATACCTTCTGAATTGTTTTTCTAATAGTAATGTTGTAGACTGTAAATAAAAGTTACACATTCAAACTTTAAAAAAAAAAAAAAAAAAAAAAAAAAAAAAGTTTTTATTTAATTTTTAAAAAATATCCATTCAAAAGTTTTAAATACAATTCTACCAGAACAATTATAGAAAAAACTCTTTAACATATCTAGATACCTTTATATATTTAAAAATTCTTTATAATTTTTCTGATATATAAGTATTTTAGAATTTTAAACAACTTTTTCGATTGTTTATTGAATGAGTCGCACTGCAATATGTCACATGGAAATCAATTTTACACATGAAAAGATTCAAGTGTATATTTAACAATTACTTGACGACCTTCCTTTATCACGTTTTATTCTGATTAGAAATTGTTGCGTAATTTAATCGTAGAAATTCTGTGATTAAATAAGACAAAAATGTTTTATTCAAAATTATTGATTTTTCTAATCAAGGATTCTGAGCACTCTATACATCACGCATACGTGGCGACCGTGTGCCAGTAAACTACGAGGAGTATCAGATGATTATAAAAAATATTTGATTCATCCGTTACCTTCGGCACGTTTCAGGATCAATGTTAAATGCTTTTTACTCTATCAGGAGTAAATTCTTTTAAAATTTTATAAGAATTATATGTTATAGAGGGAGGGGGCATCATCATTTTAGAGAAGTTTTGGTGGGGCGCGGCTAAAAACAGGTTGGGAACCACTGGCCTAGTGCATTTAAAAGTTTTTGATGGTGTTTAAAGAAGATCTTTTAGTTCTTATATTTTTAAATATTATTTTAAAAAAGTCCTTCCGGCCTGTACCGGGAGGAAAAGGTAGCTTTCCTATATCTTCGTTTTAAAATTTTAGCTAATATTACTCGAAACAGCAAGCTAATATGCAAAGAACCCAATTACAGAACATTCATTAATACTGAATTTGAATAAGAAATTTGCCAAATTAGACAACTATAGCCAAGTTGGTTTCATTTATGAAGACTTATTTCTGTCGCCAAATTTGGTGTTATTTCGCCAAATATCGCCAAGTTTGGCGAGAATTTGGCGCTACCGGATATGAATATATAGTTTTATGCGTATGATTGGGAAAATAATTACAACAATGAAAGATAATAATTTGCGAGAAGTCGCGTTCACTAAAACTCATAAATTAATCGTTGGATTTTTGTAATGTGCTATCTTGTCTCAAAATGTCTGCCACCCTAGAATTTCAAATTGCTGTATCTCAGCCGTTTTTTAAGATAGAGGTAAAACAAAAAATGCTCCGTAATCCTTGTATCAAAGCCTAACACTTAAGGAAAACATAATTTTGATTTTTTAACCTTTTTGTATATTTATTTTAGTTTTAAATATTTAAATGGCCGCCATCTTGAAACAAGATGGCGGATAAAGCTGGCCAACGAACTTGGTCGAGACATGGGTGAGCTTAATACACACAATTAGTCTCATCGAAATTGATTTATAAATACGAGCGTTATCGTATGACATAGATCAGATATATATATATATATATAAATCAACATTTGAACGGAGGGTGGTTTTGGGGTCTGGGGGTCATGATCGGTGAAAATATACCAAAATTTTCAGGAACTGCTTTCCTCCGAACGGCTGCAATAGGTAGCTTTATACTTTTTTGTATTGAAAGCTACCTAAAAAATGGTTGGAAGGCGAATTTTTGATTAATTCATAATCTGGTACATAAAGGGTTAAGAGTATTATTTTCCCATTCAGTAACGAAAAACTTTCTGATATGTTTGCAAACTTATTTTCGTTCCTATATGCATAAAAGTTTTAGTCATTCTCTTTCGAAAGTAACCCTTTCGGTACGAGCGTCACGCATACGTGCCGTGCATAGGGTGCATACAGTTCTTATTATGAAAAATTTTATTCAATTAATTAGATTCTGTATGTTTGCACATTTTATGCACTTTTGTTTGAAAAGAATTTCGAAAACATGTCAGAAAATACCTAATCTGGATTTAAGAATAGCTCTAACCTTGGAATGCTAGTTGCGAAACACACACAGGGTGTCCCAAAAGTCCTTGACACATTTTAAAATTCAATAAAAGATCAAGCAATTGGCGTACGAGAGTGCGGTTTGGACGAAAGTGGTTCTTATCATTGAAATATTTAATTTATTATTGATTAGTTAAAAATATCCTACTTATTAATAAAAATAATAAATTAAATAATTTTTATAATAATATTTTATTTATTTAAAAATATTTTAGTTATAAAAAATCAAAAATAATAAATAAAATAAGTTTTATAACAATATTTCATCTTTTAAGTTAAATTTATAATTTAATTTATTATTAATTATTTATATTAATAAATATATAAATTTAGCATTATTAAATACGTATTAATTAATATTTATTATCATTAAATAAGTATTAAATTTACATAATGAATTTTATAAAAATATTTTATAAAGATATTTTATTTATTAATTACATTTATATTTATAATCTAATTTATTAATTATATTTATATTTATAATTTAATTTATTATTAATTAATTATATTAATAATTATAAAAGTCTAGTATTCCACGGTTAAGTGAGACAAATTTTGTGTAATAGATTTAATTCATGACAGAGGTTAGTCCGGATAGATTTAGGATACATATTTTATCCTCCTGTAATTTACCTGAAATTCACTTATCATTTTTAAGATCAGGAAGTCACGCTATAAATCAATATAATAATGAAACAATGTTATGCCTGGGTAATTAGCTGATTTACTAGGTCCTTAGCTGAAACAATGCTATAATGATATATTTAGCTGATTATACGATGTGTGAAAAAGCTCAGCCTGAAAGCAACTGCATGCTAAATGTATTTTGATTTATGCTTTTCTTTATACTTTTTATATGTAAGGGATGGGTCTTTATTTTACGAATTTAGGATATAACGAAGTTTTTTGCATGATTTAGCGACTTCGTTGAATAGAGGTCCGACTGTATTTCACATTACAAATAACTTTAGCATCAGTTCACTTTTGAATACTAAGCATAAAAATCAGTTAATGTCATTAACACTTTATCTTCTTCAATGGATGTTCATGGTCAAATATACATTTTTTAAAATATACTGAAATGCGCGAGTAGAATAATAATTTCATTTTAAAATTGAAAACGTGTAACGTCATTTTGCTCTTGAACTTTTGTATATCAGTCAATGTTATCAGCACCAGCAAATGGTACAAAATGATAGGTGTCTGATAAGTTGAGATTGAAATTTTAATACCTTTTCTAATACTCTTATCTTTAGTATCAGAGTAAAAATATTTTGCTTTAAGAACTTAATCTCAAAGCTTGTTTTAAACACTTATTTATATTTTTATATTAACGAAGTGTTCATTTTCATTTAAGTAACAAGAACAAAAGACACACAAAAAAAACAACAAAAAAAAAAAAAAAAAAAAAAAAAAAACAAGCAAAGAGTGGAAATGGATCGTTAGGAGTTCACTTTTCGGTTTCATTTCTTAGTTACGGCAATCTTATTTTTGGATGCTCTGTCATAACCTTGGATGTCTCTAAAATGCATCTAATGGTGGAATACCTAAGGAGGTTTCCCCAACCTTAATTTTCAAGGATAATGTTTTCGTTTATTTTAATATCTTTGATGTAATAAACAAGAAAAGAAAGAAAAAATTATGTGTCACGCATAGAATATTAAACACTTGACCTTATTACAGAATTATAATTTAAATTTCAAGTCTTAAATATGCATTCGAATTCTTTTATATGATGTTGTATAAAAACAATACGCCACACAGCATATTCAAAACGAAAAATAAAAGTAAGAAACGACAATACCAATATACTAGTTTAATTCCATAGTCGCATGTTGTAGAATAAGAAGGTGTGTTGCTATTAATGTTATATGACTTGTTATTTAATATATTAATACATAATGTTTTTTAAGACAAAAAGATTACAATTTTTCGCTATTTCTTGGCATTTAAAAGACACTTGATCTTTTATTTACATTTTACAGAAACATTAAACGCTTATTTCAGGTTAAATGGCATGGAAACGGTCCAAGGAAATTTGGAAGAATAAATGAATAATGTACGATATATCCTTTGCTACTTCGTTTTATTTTTAAACAAATTTTATTGAGCAATTTTCAAACAAATACACATGTTTTATGGTGCATAAAGACGTTATAGAATTGGGAAATGGGCTGTAATGGCATTCAACATGTCAAAACAAGTATTTACATCAATCAGTTGATGTTTATTCTGTACTATAATCTTATATGGAACTTAAATTATTTTTAAAAACTTCAATTATTTAAAATTGCCTCAAAAAATTTACATGTGAAATTTCTGGAAAAGAAGAATAGTACTAATAAATTTATTCATTTCACACATTTAACATATCAAAACAAGTATTTCCAGCAATCAGTCGGTGTTTATTCCGCACTATAATCTTATATGGAATTTAAACGATTTTTATAAACTTCAATTATTTAAAATTATCTCAGAAATTTTAGATGTGAAATTTCTAAGGAAAAAAATATTGCTAATAAAGAAATGAACAATTTCAGTTATTTACTGATACACATGTCAAAATAAGTATTTCCATCAATCACTCGGTATTTATCTTATACTATAATCTTATAAAGAACTTAAATGACTTTTAAAAACTTCAACTTTTTTAAAATTATCCCAGTTTTTACATGTTAAATTTCTAAAGAAGAAGAATAGAAGTAATAAAAAATTAACAATTTCAGTTATTTACTGATACACATTCAACATGTCAAACAAGTACTTCCATCAATCAATCAGTGTTTATTCTGTACTATAAACATATATAGAACTTGAGTGTCTTTTAAAAAGTTCATTTATTTAAAATTACCTCATAATTTTTATAGGTTAAGTTTTTAAAGAAGAAAAATAGCGCAAATAAAAAATGAACAATTTCAGTTATTTTACTGATACACATTCAACATATCAAAACAAGTATTTCCATTAATCAGTCAGTATTTATTCTGTACTATAATCTTATATAGAACTTAAGTGACTTTTAAAAACTTTATTTATTTAAAATTACCTCGGAAATTTTATGTGTTAAATTTTAAACAGAAGAACAGTGCTATATATATATATATATATATATATATATATATATATATATATATATATATATATATATATATATGAGCAATTTTCGTTACTTCCTGATATAGATTCAACATGCCAAAACAAGTATGTCCATAATCAATCGGAGTTTATTCTGTACTACAATCGTATATAGAACTTAAGTGACTTTTAATAACTTCATTTATTTAAAATTATTTATTTATTTAAAATAATAAAAAAATCATTTATTTAAAATAACAAAGGTGTTAAATGAATATAGTAAGATGCTAAAATGATAAGATTTTAGCTATTCTTCACGATATGAAATACTACTATTTAATATTTAACATCTATATTATAAAGTATAAACATGTCCACGACGTCACATCGACTGTGGAAACGACTTTGGCAAACAATTTCACCTTTATCGCAAAATTATTAACGTCTAAATATCTCACAATTTCTATTTTTACACCATCGAACTAAATAAAAAAGTACTTTCAGGTGCAATTTGTTTGAAAACTGTATTTCAATTTATTGAGTGAAATACATTTTTGAAATACTTTTCAAGCATGATTAAAAAAAAAAAAAAAAAAAAAAATCTACCCGATTAAATTAACCGTATTGTAGAAAATTAACGTATTTGTATGTGAAACAATATAAATAGTTCAGCATTTCTTTCCGGATAACATTCTATAACGAAATGAAAACTTCACTAATAAATAAATAAATAAATAAATACAACACAAGTTTAAGAGATATGTAATCGCACTACGCGCTTAAACACTGAAATAATAAGAATAGAAAAAGATGTTAAAAATAAAAGTACAACGTGAAATAGCACAAATTAAAAATATATAAATCGGCAAACAGCTGTTTTGGAGCTCCTAAAGCTCCATCATCAGTGCCAATACAAAAGATTAAAACCGATTTAAAATCCTAAGCCATGTCAAATTGCTTGCGTCTTTCGCACGCGCCAAGAAGTCTTGGCGCGTGGGAAAGATTAAAATTTAATTAAATTTTTCATATCTGATAATTTGCATCTATCCTTTTTGTAACATTAACATTTTTGTAACGATTTTATACATTTCTATTGCCTATTCAAAGAAAAATTCTTCTAAAGTTACAGAATTTCGTTAAAAACGGTTAAAATAGTGAAATGCGAACATCATTTGGTCCATTCTCGATCGAACAGCAACAACCATTTTCCCAATAGTTAAAAAAAAAAAAAAAAAAAAAAAATGTTTTTTATAAAGTAAAAATTTACCGGTCTATTTTCTCATTTTTTCGAAAATCTGAACCGGACTGATACCGGGCGAAGCCCGCTATTAGACTCTGTCATAATAATATCCATCATGTGGACTAAATGCGATATTAAAAAAAAATAATTTCAAAATTAAACATGTTGTATAGAGACCTTCAAAATGTTAAAATATGCCAATATTTTCATATTCCGGTTTTTATTATGATTCAATACGTTCCTCAAACTTATATCTTTACTATTCTCTATTACTCATACTGATACTATATCTTTGTATTATTCTCAAACATTTGAAAAAATCCGTTATGACGTCAGTTAATTTTCTTTTAATTCTCTAATGACGTCATATTAAGCAGTTTTCTGTATTTCAAATACTCATACTCCTTGTGTTATTGAAAAATGTTTGAAAATTTCCGTTTTATTACCAATATGACGTCCTATTAACCTTTTTTTTTTTATCAGTTGGTGAAACTTTTTATTTCTTTTTCATTTTTCACGTGAAAATCTTTCATAGAAAATTAATTATTGTAGAAAGAATTTTATTGGGGATTTTTAATTGTTGGTAACTGCTATAACGAAAAGTGCTTAAATTTAATAAGAAAAGGCTGTTAGATTTCTGGTTTTTTTATTTCTATATATTAAAATAATACGATTTTTTCAAATTGTAATATTTTAAGCTTCATATTAGGTATTTAACTATAAGTACACAAATTTTCATGCCTGTAAGTTATATAGTTTCTGAGAACGGTTCTGTGACGAACAGACAACGGAGCGGGAGTAATAGGGTTTCGTGAGATGAACGAAACCCTAAAAAGAAAAAAAAAACATTCAGTTACAGGACAAACTATGATAGATTTCATTGTATACACTACAAAAAAAAAAAAAAAAAATTGATTTTACAGCATAATACTGGCACCCAAGCTGCCAGTATTATACCGTAAAATTAACAGTAATAAACAGTAAAATAAGCAGTAATACGCTACTGCGCATTACTGTTAATTTTACGGTATAATACTGGCAGATGGGGTGCCAGTGTTATACTGTAAAATCAACAATTTATTTTTTGCAGTGTATATGAAAAATGTAATTTCTTAATAATATTCTGTTAGTGTATAAAAGAGTTTTATAATCTATGCGATATGCATGACTTTTCGTTTTTGTTTTTAATAATTAACTAGTCGGATGTGCCAATCCCAAAACTTTCTAATATCTCACACAGGTTTCGCATACACTATAAACGAATCAGCACCAATTTATATCAAGGTCTAACTGAATCAACAGTTTTATTAAATTCCGTGCATTAGTTCATCAGATATGACTAACGTTAAAAATCCTGAAAAATGCAGCATAACAGCGCCACCTGTTGGAAGATTTGCACCAAAACCTAATCAACAACAAGTTATGTCCACGTCTAACTGAATCTGAAGTTTGATGAAAATCCGTGCATTAGCTCTTGAGATATAGTTATCGTGAAAATCATGAAAAAGAGCGCCATCTGTTGGACTATTTACACCAAAACGTAATCAGCATCTATTTATGTCAAGGTCTAACATAATCTGAAGTTTGATGAACATCAGCGCATTAGTTATTGAGATAGAGCTATTCCGGAAATCGCGAAAAATGCAGCATAGCAATGCAATCTGTTGGGAAATTTACACACAAAACTAATCAGCACCAATTTATATCAAGGACTAACTGAATATAAAATTTTATTAAATTCCGTGCATTAGTTCTTGAGATAGAGCGCCCACAACATTTTTGTGATATACAGACAGACAGACAGAGTCGCAGACTCACAGACAGACATTTTCTAAAAACAGTCCAATCATGTTCAGGACCTTCTAAAACATATAAGAACATTTTTCACGAATCCAATACTTTCTTGTAAAGATAGAAGAAAGTAAAAATTAAATGTTAATAAGTTTTTCGGAGATAATTTTAGTATCAGCTGTTAACATTTAAAAAATGTGCTACCAAGAAGAAATTAAACTAATAAAATTTACATAAAAAAAGCTTTCATTTCTTAAAATTAAATTTTTGTTAACACAACATCTTCATCCAATAGTCAGTTCTTGAAAATAGAATTTTTCTTTTAAAAAATTGACAGAAATCACATCTGTCAGCTGCGGAATTCTAATTAGAAATTAAACTAATACAAATGTTATCCACATTGGTAATACATGTAAGATGAGAATAAGTGCAACGCCTGCGAAAAAAATCAATCTAAATTAACGATTCGTATAGAATTGCAATAGGAAAATACTATTACTGGAAATCTCCCGAAATGTGGCCGCAGAGAGAGAGCAGCGGTATTAATCAATTTGGGAAGGAAGGGATATATTTCTTGCAAGGGGAAAATAATCAGGATTCTTGAATTTTGAATAACAAATCTCATTAGGGAAGCAATTTTAATCTGATCGCTAATAATTTATTCACATTTCCCTATATATATTACTTACTACCCGGAAGAGAAAAATCTTTGCTGACGTCATGTTTCATCTTGAGAAGAGAAATTCAGCAGATCGCCGGGATTAAAATTCACTGAGTAGGAGTATAATAAAATCTGATCCATTATTAAAATTTTGTAAGGAATGTACTGCAGAGCTTAATTTAATCGGAGAGCTTAAAAAATAGGCAGGGGTTAAAATAGCTATTCATTGTGCTCCTTAAATTTTTTTTTTTAAAGATATATATTTTTTTAACTTTCTTCTATTTTTTTACAAGAAAAAATTGGTTTCTGAAAAAATTCGACTTCCGGTTTTCGACGGATTCCACGTTTTAGAAGATTCTGAACGTGATCGGACTATTTTTTTAGGAAATATCTATCCATGAGTCTGAGTGTCTGTCTGTAAGCGGCACAAATTCTGTGGACGTTCTGTCTCAAGAACTACTGCATAGAATTTTATCAAACTTTAGATTCATTTAGACCTTGACATAAATTGGTACTGATTAGGTTTTGGTGTAAATCGTACAGTAGGTGACGCTGCTATGCTGCATTTTTCCGGATTTCCGCGATAGCTCTATCTCAAGAACTAATGCACGGAATTTCATCAAAATTCATATTCTGTTAGACCTTGACATAAGTAAACGCTGGTTAGGTTTTGGTGCAAACCGCCTAACAGGTGACACTGTTATGTGACATTTTTCCCGATTTCTGCGATAGCTATATATCTCAAAAACTAATGCTCGGAATTTCACCAAGCTTCATATTCTGTTACCTTGACTTGTCTGACCTAGATATATATATTTGTAATAATAAAAAATGTTCGCCATTTTTCGTTAGTTAAATTATTCCAAATTCTTACAATTCTAATTTTTCCCTCTCTTTTTAATATATCTCTTAAATCTATTTTATATTTTATTCCATAACTTAATCAAAATATTCTTTTATTTATCATTCTAAAAATCTTAATCTGTTAAAAGCTACACGTATTTATTAAAACCTTATTCTCTTAAATTGCAACACTGCCTCTAAAACGCACCTGCCTAATTTCTTCTTTTGAGACATTGAATTTTTATTCTTTGGAACTTTTGTAATACCATTTTCATTTCTATTTAATTATCATTCGGCATCCCAGAATTCCTGGCATTTTCGCGCCCAAAGGCTGCTTTACCTTTTTAAATTGCCGCTTCTGATAAAGAGTTTTGGTCATACGTCAGAGACACACCCACGTGGCCTCATTTTTTCATCCATTAGCGAGCAGGCCCACCTTTTCTGCCCCCCTTGTTTTCCGCCAAACATGGCTGTCAGTGGACTAGCATTTCGCGCGTTTGTAACTTTGAGCAGAAATCTCGGAATATTTATACTGTTACATTGGCTTCGGACACAGAGTTTTGTACGTTTTTCTTCTGTCAACTAGGCCCTGTCACTAGGGGGTCAAAATACGTATTCATCGGTAGAGAGTCTTCAAAAAACATAGCTTTGTGCTGTCATCTAATGTATTAAATATCTTCGAGTTTTTGATGAGATTAGTGGAGTTGTTACATCAACGTCATCTAATAAACAGTTGTCTCGTCCATACCATTGTCTTTCTTGAGTGGGAAACTGCCTGGATTCATTTACTTAGCCTGTTCTCCGGTTCATGCGACTGCCTCTAAGAAGTATAATTCGTCATCATATAGCATGGAACAGCGTTAGTAATTTGTGGCGGTGGAATAATAGTGCTATGATCTGATGTAAATTTATAGAGATCGTGGCTGGCCTGTCAACGGTTGCTGGATCTAGAAATTTTTATATCATATATATATATATATATATATATATATATATATATATATATATATATATATATATATATATATATATATATATATATATATATATCCTTATGATGTTTGGGTGTATACCTCCCAACAGGTGTTGCTTCTATGCTGTAGTTTCACGATTTCCGTGATAGCTGTATACAGAAAAAAATAAAACCCAATTTGGGTCGAAAGATTCTTAGGTATGTGCCCAAATTGGGCCATGCCTGTTTTGGTTACCGCTGTGTATCCATTTTGGGCACTGTTAAATACCCATTTCAAAAAAAAAAAAAAAAAAAAAAAAAAAAATGTTGTATTTTGTTTTCGTAGCTTTCGGAAAAGTTACGAAGTAGTTTTTACAGTGTGTTAATTGGTTTTCTCAACGTGGTATCAACAAGTATCGAGAAATATCAGTTTTTTGGTTGCTATCAATTTTCAAGTAAACCTTTTCAGCTGCGTAGCAGAATGTATACATGCAAGAGTAACAAAACAATGCTCGTTTTACGCTATTAATTTATCATGTTTATCTGTTGAACATTGAGAATTGATTACATTCAAAAAACCGATACTGTATGTTGATTCGAGGCTATGAAAATTCGATAATACACTGTGAAAACTATTTCGTAATGTTTCCAAAAATTTGATAAAGGGACACTTTTTGGAATCGTGGTAACTCGAAAGAGGTTATATAGTATTTTCGTAAACCTTCTTTCTTCTTAGAAACTTTTTTTTTTTAAATGTATGAATGCAAAGAGCAGAAAAATAATTAAGTAACAACAATGATACGAAAAGGCCATTATTCTCTAAAGTGCACAGAATAGTGTACTCAGGAGAATGACTAAACCTGGAAGAATTTCCATACTTATCGCATTTTTATTATCATTATGATTATTCTCTTCATTATTAGTGCTTTTTTTTAACACCCAAAGTCTTAATATAATCAAATTAAATTGCACGTTTCTGCCATGTTTCCTAGTTCAAGATCTTCCCTTGAGAACTTCAAGATCTCATACCTAAGCTGATAGTGAAAACAACGCCTATAGCTCGAGAATAGAAAGTAAGTTTGTTTTGGTTTTCACCCGCGTGCTCGTCTGTCGTTACGAGTTTTTTTTTTCCTTTTCTTTTTTAATCTCTCTTTGCTTGCGTGCTTGGTCAGAAGAAACAGTAACTGAAAGTGGAACTGAATAGATACGTTCTGTCGTACGCCCTAAAATACCGGTTTCCATGGCTTCGAAGCGAAACCGCGTACAAAAGGAAATTTATTAACTGATGCGGCTAAAAACAGCTAGAAAAGGGAAATGAAAGCTATTTTTGAGACAATTAAGTGGGTAGAATTTAAAACAAAACTGAAACAGTAACTTCTTAACACTTAAGAAGTGCTCGAAAAAACAAAATAGTGGCTTTTTTGATATCGAAATCAGCTACCGTTTTTAAACATTTTTGAAGCATTTAAAAAGTTTCGCAATAGTTTTGTGCCGGAGAAAGCAAAACATTTTTGCAAAATAACATAGTTTTAATTCATTTAATTGTTATTCTTATTTTGCTTTCAGATTTTATTCCTCTCACGCTCTATCTTTTCCAAAATCTAGAACAAAAAATACACATGGTGCTGCTGCATGAAGCCAACTTCTCTGTAGTGCGGAAAATTCGAATTTTTTAATAATTATATAGATAAAACTGATATTCCTTTTTGTTATCTATAGTACTCAAAGAAAAGAGTTTGTCGATGCATGCGTGTGTGCGTGTGCGATGGCTTGGAAAATATACCGCATGTAGAGGTATAAAAATTTGGATAAGGATAGTCCAAGGCAGGCCCTAATGCACTTGAGGCTCAAATTTTTCATTTTTTTGTTAATTAGCCGAGATATTAATTAAACGTCGCAATTAAAAAGGTCCACCAAAAAACGTTGCGCCCGTATCTACTAGAACCCCGTTCCGGAAGCAAATATCCTAAAGTGCGAAAGCACCCCCGCCTCCTCCGGTCTTTCGAAATGCGCATAGCCGAATCGTTCGAAATAGGGAAAAACGAAAGACACCAAACCACATCTACGTTCTTTAAGCTTTCTAATGGTACAATCCGTTTTGAAAATAATAATAATAATAATAACAACCCTTACACAAAAAAGAAATTAAGAAACTTCGAATTTGTGTTCGAATTCGCTCGCATTGGCGCGATTTTTCGAAATACGGAAAAAAATATATTAAACCAAATTAAAGATCGTACTTTTAGGTTTCAAATGCCGCAATTCATTCGAAAAAATTTCTATGTTAACCCTTTCAAAAAATGTTTCCCGAGAGCCGTTTCGGTATTTTTTGCGATTTCTGAAATCTTTAAAAATCTGCATCTGGGCTTCTGATCAAAATGCGAAAAAAACTAAAAATAGCAGGTTCATTTTCCTTCCGATTACCGCTTTGATCCGTTTTGAAAAAATATGAATCATTTAGAAAAAAAAATTCGTTTACTAAACTCATCACTTTTGCAAATTACGCGTTTGTTCAGCGATGTTTAAAATTCTGCATTGGCTTCGTAAATAAAAATACGAGTATATATATATATATATATATATATATATATATATATATATATATATCAAACCACATCTGCGTTCATTTTCCTTTAAAACGACGCCTTTGGTTTGAAAATATATTAATATTAACCTTTTCCGTTTTTTCTGCAATGCTTACAATTCTGCATAGGCTACGGAAATCAAAATACGACAAAACGAAAAATATCCGACCACATCTACGTTTATTTAACTTTCGAAGAAAAAATCGTTTCCGAAATTTACTAACTCGAATTTTATTCTTTTCTACGATGTTTAACCTGCATTGGCTTCGGAAATCAAAATACAAACAAAAAAAAAAAAAAAAAAAAGAAAAAAAAAAAAAAAAAAAGAAAAAGAAAAAAAAAAAAAAGAAAGAAAAGAAAAATAAATTCATATCTACGTTAATTTTCCTTTAAAATGGCACTTTCGGTTTTTAAAAATATCAATATTAACCCTTTCTGAAAGTTCGTTTCCGTAATTTACTTTCGCGAATTCTGAAATTTTTTCTGCGCATACTTTAATTCTGAATACAAAATATAAGATGATCCAACCCTTATTTTATGTAGATTTAAGGCTATGATCATGGGCCCGGACCCAGCCAAATGGTCAGCTAGTAATAAATAAATTTTGTTTAACACGCACGGACTATCAGAAACAGTGCTCTTATTTTTAGATTTTTTTTTTTTTTTTTTTTTTTTTTTTTTTTTTTGCGAAGCTATGCAGCGTTTTTGACATGCAACTATTTTGCCTTTCTATGTTAAAAAAAAAAAAAAAAAGCTTTATTTCTGCAAATGAATGAGACATTCATCGCTACCTGATTTCGCAAATCTATCAAACATATGTAGAATATTCTCAATCGAACGGGCAATAGAGAAAATCTCATTAAAAATTTATTAATTATTTTTTATGCAACTTCGATTATTATAAGTTAGATGCTACATTAGTGATAAGTTAAAATTATTTAAATAAAAATTCGTAATTTTTCTTTTCCTAAGTACACGCACTTACGTGTCACTTAAAAGAATCTTACGTATTTCCGAATCAAAATTTCAATAAATCAATAGCTGATTCCAATATACAGAAACATAACTTTTCTATCTTTGTGCTCAGCTATTAATGCACAAAAGCGATTGACTCTATTAACCAGTGTTTCATAAAAACCACATACGTCTTAATATATTTTTATGTAAAAATTTGGTATGTATTGCAATATTGATAGACATTGTTTGTGAAATTTTGGTACGCGCATGTAAAGAAAAATTCGATATTCCTGCTCTAAGACTTTACAATGCATTGAAACTGACTTCTACTGTAAGTTCTTGTCGGCTTGCCTTGAGATATAAATTCATTAGTAAAGAATATTAGTTAGGAAGTTGACGAAGCCGAAACCTGACTTGTAAACTTCTTCAAAATTTCCTTAGTTAGTGATGTATGAATTTCCCCTCGTTAATATTAAACCTATGGGCGTGGAATGATGCATCCTTATTTTTAACGCTTTGTATCACCGCTTTGCATATCTGAAACATATTCGAAAGTCCATGTTACTTATACCGTGGGCTTTAAAAACAGTTTTATTTATTGCTGATATTTTTTAACACAGCAATTAATATAAACTGTTCACAGAATTTCCAACAGACGGTGATGATGAGTTAATTTTTCATGACAAAGTTTTATTTGTTATTTGAACAGTTTCATACCGTTATTGCTAAAATGGATTTCGTAAATTTTGTCAAATTAAAAAGGCTGGAGACGTCCACAAATAAATTTTTTACAAAAGTTTGTTCATATACTTTAAGATTTTCCATTAGAAAAGTGGCAATATTTATGAGAAGTATGTAGTTTTCTGTGTTCTGCAGAGGTGAAAAAAACAAAAACATTTTAGTCAATATACATTTTTATTATTTAAAAATATATATATATATTTAGCCTATTAAATGAGAAACATATTTTAACAATACTGGAAAACTGGCTTCAGTAGCTCAGAATTCATACCTGTAATTCATTATTTAACATGGAATAATCATTTACAGTTACACGAATATTTCGGTCAGATTATAGACTAGCTAGCAATACCAATTTGAATAAATGAAGAAAAGGAATAGAGCTACAGTTTGCACGAATTTGGCTTCTACAACCACAGGAAAAACAAGGAAACGCCAATTCTCAGGAAATATAATGTCAACTGTATGAGAATGAAATTTTCTGAAATTGCTCTTCACAGAAAGCCTGATAATTTATAAGAAACTCTGAGTTTTATAATTATTTTAATCAAATGCTTTTAAAATTTTTATCTGAAGGAGATAAGCTGAAGTTCTTTGTCGTGATACAAATTTTTGATTTATAAAATGAAATTTTAATTTTACATACGCATTCAAAGAAGTTGCTTAATTAACTCATTAAGAGAAAAATTTTGTTTTCCGATTTCTGCGTGAACCAAGTTGTATTGTCATATTAGTAAATAAAAGTGATAAAACACCCCTAGAGATTAGAAAGAGATTGATTGTCTATAAAATTGTTAAACAATTGTAATATTTTTCTTTGGTAATAGAAAGATAGTGTTTTTATAAGTTTTTTAAATCTAAATAGTTAAGGGATTTGACGAATTGAAATATATTTACCCTCTTTCTGTAAAATGCACGTTTTCTTTGTCTTATATACTCGCTATGAAACTTCTCTCGAATACAATAAATTTTTTCTCAAGTATTTCTATTTCAAAAAGTTGTTATTACTATCTAGTTATTTTGTTACATACAGAGCTGGCTTTAGGTATGGGCAAGAAGGGGTAATCGTCCATGGCAGAAAACATACAGAACACCTACTTCTAACAATCTTTAGATGCAACGTTTAAGGACGTTGAAAATAATCTCGACCAGTGTGTTACAACTGTAAAATCTATTTCTGGCCACACGGTCAAGCCAATTAACATACGTTGTTTTTGACTGCCTACATAAAAAAAAAAAAAAAAAAAAAAAAAATCTGTATTCGGAAAAATTGCATTTTTTTTTCTAATTTTTATCCAGTCTTATAAATTTTTAAATGAAATTTCCGACTAACGCATATTAACCCCCTACAGAAAGTTCACCGAGTTTCTTTTCTGGAGGATTTTCATCGCCACAGAAAACAAATTCACGCCTTTTATTCTTTTTTCACAGTAATCATAAAGGTAGAGTATATAAAGAAAATGAGAGATTATTTTTATGAACAAGAGTGGGTGGAAGGTTTTGAAGTTGACACAAGCTTTTGTATATGCAGACAGAAAGTTATTAAATGAACTTTTATTGTTCGCATATAAAAAGGATATAAGAGAAACCGTGGAAAGAAAAGAGTGTGTAATTTACGAAATTAAATTATAGGAACGCACTTCTTATATTAGAAGTTTCGTTGATATCTTGTATATATATTTAAAGTTAGTTAACGGGTTATTCACGCGTTTCATTAATGTAAACGTTAAAGTGTGTTGAAATTGTTAAATCTTCACCTATGCTTGAGAAACGTAATGTGAAGCTTTAGTAATTTTTTACAAGATAAATTAATTTAATTTTAATAACATAATAATTTAATATGTTTTTCTTTTTAAAAATTCTGATTATTTTGATATTAATTGAAATATGTTTAAAAAATAATATAAAGTAATAATAATTTAATTATGTGAGTTAATAAAGTAATTTAAAAGAAGAGGTTCCAATATTATTTACACATGTAAAATTTAGGTTCAGTGTTGATTTTGTATGTAATTTATTGAAAGTATTTCTATAAAGCTTTTCATTAGTACCTTCTAGAATACATTGCAATATTCTTCTGGTAAGGCGTTCATATAATAGTGTTTTTTAACTCTCTATGTTTCTGTGAAAAATTATTAAATTGTACGAGAAATTACAGATTTAGAAATTTGATATATATATATATAAACCCATAATATTGTTATGGAATCATGGACAACGGAGACATGCTACGCGTAAAGTTTCATTGAATTCTGTGCATTTAAACCAGTGATATAAGCATCGCATATTTCGAACAAATAATTGGCTTCCCTTCTTAAATGATTTCAACCAAAATTGAATGACAATCTATTCCTATCACGAGGATTCTAAAGATGTTTCGTTCATTTCCAGCATATAAACCCCGCACATAAACTGGGGATATAAGAATGCTTAAATCAAACAAATGGTTGATTTGCGGCCCCGCCTCCCTCTTTGGAGATTCTCCCTAAAAACTAATTAGCATCAGTTCATTTAAGGATAGAACTTCAAACGAAATTTTATCCTATTCTATGTAGTAGTTCGTGGGTTAGAGCACCCACAAAACTTATGTCACATACAGATAGACAAACTTACATATTCTAAAAACAGTCAAATTGTGTTGAGGACCTTCTATATTCTAAAACGTATAAATCCGTCGAAATTTTTAACGAATTCAATACTTTCTTCTTGTATAGGTAGAATAAAGTAAAAAAAAAATGTTTAAATGTTAATTTTTTTCTTCAAATAACCAAACATTTTTTACGTCTGATATATAAAATTAAATTGTTAAGAATTGACACATTTAATCAGACATTACAAGACTAAAAACACACAATTATATAAAACAAAATGTTTGTAATGTTTTTTTTTTTTTTCTGCCACATACTATCAGTAAAGCTCATTGGCATTTGAAGAATACGAAACGAAAGAAAATAAAGTAAAAGGTAAAATAATAATAAGAAGAGTTCAATGTTTTTAAGAGAAGAGTTAAACATCCCACACACACCTACACAGTTTCTTACATTTAAGGATTAGCTTTCCTATTACAATTTATTCGATTGCAGATGTGATTTAGAAAGCTGCAAATGACAGTCAGGCAATATAAATTTTATTCTCTTCCAAACATACTTAAAAGAAACAATTCCATGCTATGAATTCCTTAAGGTGAATGAACGTGCAAGTGTTCTGGAGCGAAAAGTAGGATGTCAAACTTGATATCACACTTAAAGGGAAGAAAATTAGAATTTGAGCTATCAGAATGGAAATTAGAAACTGATATAAGGAAGAGGTATATTTTATTACAATTCGGCCGAGAAATAATTGAGACCTTAGATGCTTATCAATGATGAATGCTGTAATATTATAAATCAGTATAATTCAAAAGTGGTCGGTATAGACCTCCAGGGTCGATATAACATTAAAAGGGATCGGTTCTCACTTGGGTGTCGAGAAGAAAATGTTAATTTAAAATTACTAATATAATAAATAAAATAACTACATATCTAATACACAACGTGAGATTACGAAGATGTGCATCGTCGAATAGGAAAAGTGTGTATATCTGTGAAACGATACCCATTTTCACTTTAAATGCCTCTTTAAATACATTTTTAAAACCTAAGTTTAACTGTAAATTCTTAATAAATTTAGCAAGCTATTTTGCAATAAAACAGAAGTTTAACAAACATATTAATTAAAAAAAAAAAAAAAAAAAAAAAACGTGCATATTTAATTTTCATTTTTAAAAAGTAAATGTTTAAATACGAAATATACTTCATATTCTTTTAGATTTTACGGTCTTAAAAATATACAATTTTTAAAAATAACTGAAACGACGGTATAACATAAATAACAAGCTAAATAATAATAAAAATTCCAAATAAATGAAGTACTTTTTTTCTTTGCTTATAAAATTAATGTATTTTTTTTTTCTGAAATATAATCAAATGGACTTTTAAATGATAATTTTTGACACTAAAATCACAGAAAGGTGATAATCAAATCGCAATTACAATCAAAGATGTAACACACTTATAAATAGATTAAAACATTCACATTTATTTATTTATTTATAAGTAGCACATTTCAATTTTGGTTAATATTCAATTAAAATATAACATTACTATTATTGTTATTATTATTTTACAAAGTGTTATTTAATGAAACAAAATGAGTGATTTAAGATTCTTCTTAGAAAGAAATAATAATAAAAATAATATTTCTGTGAAGCGTAAGATAACAACATAACGTCTTAAAATATATAATTGCCCCTTAATCACACAGCCAATTAAATGAGGAGAAATTTAAACAAAAATAATCGAAAAAAAAAGTTTGTATTTATAGTAAACACTTTGTCATATTACCTACTTTATTTTAATAAAAAATATGTTGTAGATAGTTAAAACAATAAAACCATTAAAAAATATTAGCAATTTTCTTCGAGTTAAAAATAAATAAACTGCTAAATATAAATTCTGCAAAATGTAATTCAAAGACGACCATTGGTAACCATTAAAATAATGGAATTTGTAAGTTGCTAATTAATTAATTAATTTTTTGGAACAACATGATTCGAGAGACCACAAGAGCTGAGTTTTTATGGTAAATGTGACATGTCACTACAATAGATACTATATTGATATTTAACAGTTCATTTATAAAATCAATCTGCTGCAGAAACATTAAATCTTAAAATCTGACGGCTGACGTAAATGCAATTTTATAGAAACCACTTTATCAATACTATTTAAAGAAGAAGATTCATTTCGACCATTTCGTTCCTGAATTCAAAAACATAAGCCCAAATTGAAAATTGATAATTTCATCTTTCAGTTATTGAAAGCATTTTGTAATGTTTTGAAATTTCTTTAGATCACCGGTACACTGAAAAAAAAAAAAAAAAAAAAATACAGTATAATACCGGCATTCCAGCCGCCAGCAGTAATTAGTGTATTACTGCTTATTTTACTGTTTATTACTGTTAATTTTACTATATAATACTGGCAGCTGAGATGCCAGTATTATACTCTAAAATCAACATTTTTTTTCTTTTTGCGGTGTATATGTATATAAAAGCTTAATGCATTTTTTTGGCGATTTTTTATTCAAGTAAAGATTATTTATTGTAAGTTTCTGTAGTCATTTTTTGTCAGAATGCAGGTATTACTCAATTTAAAAAAAAAAAAATCTCTATTCTTAAACAAAACAAAACATTAAAAAAAAAAAAAACATTAATGCTGCTGCTGTTGTCGTAATTGAATTTGTTGTGACCTTTTAACCTTTCTCGGCTTATAATGAAAAAACTGTTCCATATAAAAACATGAAACATGGTAGTTTTACAGAGAAATGTATGATAAACACGTTGAAGCAGACAGTTTTTAAAGCAAAGATTTATTTTAAGCACTATTTAATGTTGAAATAGGTCACTATAGTTCAGTTACATAAGTTTTATAGGATCAAAAACTATGCATAGCAATTTAACCATTTTTTGCAGGCATATACGTGACTAGATTGTGGCGTGCAGTGTCCAATATATATATAATTTTTTATTTGTCTAATTTTTTTTATTATTTTTTTTAATTTCATTAAAACTTTATTAGAAATTTAATTCATATTTAACAACAACAACAACAACAACAACAACAACAACAACAACAACAAAAAAAAAAAAAAAAAAAAAAAAAAAAAAAAAAAAAAAAACGTTTTTTACCTACTGTTGCCAGATTTTAAAAAGGCCAAATAATTTTTCAAACATTTTTCAAGTGAAAAATATATTTACAGATGAATATAAAAAAAAAAAACGAAAAAAAAACGGTAAAATAATTCCATTTATTATGTGCGAAAAGTATTTAATGTTGAAAATTACGTCGTATTTAAAACGACACATTTTATTTAACCATTTTATACAAACTGATTTTAAAATGCGTACTTAATCAATCATGAAAAAGCTGCCAACTGTCGCGAAAGAGGGGGATCTGACCTTGGGAAATGAAAAATCCCCGAGTGAAAGGGAAATGAATGGCAACCCGATTACAGAAGATTGCCACTACTGTGATAATATGATATTTTTAGGGCCTGCGGGCTCTGGACGGGTGTTGGCGAGCATAGCTCGTAGGGGGCATGGCTCCCTACTCTTGAGGGAAAAATAAAGCAATTTTATGTATATTTAAAAAGTGCCCTTTGATTTTTTTAAAGTGCAGTATGAAGTTTAAGATCTCAAAGGAAAATTTGGAAAAAAAAATATGAAAATGAAAAAATAAAAATAGAATAATTATTTAAAAAGAAAAACAATTAGGAGTTCAATTGAGTTATTTTTTATTATTTATTTATTTATTCTTAATTTTTATTCTTTGCTTAACAAACTCATTTTAAATTAATTTCGTGGCTCTTAAAAACCTGAAACAAATCTGTATATCGTAAATATTTTCATGTCGAATTGTTGTATTAATCTTCAGTGCGATAATTAGACATTTGGGCATAAAAATAATCAGCTCACTAATTACAAATTTCGTGAGTTTAAAATTTGCCCGATTTTTTTATGTCTTGTATCGGATTTCTTTTGTAATCTTTGGATAGAAAATTTTTAAATTGATCACATTAAGAAAAACACTTTTGAAAAAAAAAATAATAATAATTTTAAATAATTCGTCACTTGTCAGGGCAGAGGATACATTTTTAAACACCTGAAAGCATCATCGCTATTATTTTATGAATCATTAAATATATATGCGAAAATACTTCCAGACGCTTATAGAGTTTTAAAAAAGCAATATACAGACTAAATTTCCACCTTTGCAATGACGACCTACCCTTAAACTTAATATAAAGAATTCTAGAGTTGAAAGGAATTTTGCTGCAACTCATTACTGCATGATTTTCCCGTATATTTTAAAGAAAGAAAAAAATAGTTGATATTTTTCGCGTTGTATAAAAAAAGAAAAATATTTTTTTTTTAATTTTACTTTACATTTTAAGTTGAAATTTTAAGCTATCGTGCGTGACATAAATGATACCAAATGCACCTTATCTAATAAAATCAATTCGATAGACACGAAACAAAACCCTTTTTAATTAATAAGAAATATACTTTTTTTTTAAGTTTACATTTTCTATTATTTATAAACAGATATAGAAAATAAATTTCGTACCTAATGCCGCTAATTACCACTTTTTTTTTCGTATAGGCCGCACCCCCATGTAAAACGTGCACCCTGATTTTTAATACCTCATTTGGAAAAAAAAAAATATAATAAGGGAAAAATTATAAGAAAAACATTTCAAACGTATTTTATTCTAGTCAAATCTAACAGTACTAAATTTGTACAATATTCACAATTTCATGGTTTCGTAAATTTGAATATGAAATTGCCACCCAACGATTTTATGCAGCAACCAATGGTCATATATACAAAGGTTAATCAAATCCCAAATACGCATGTATCACTCGCACTTCGATTTTTAAAGTAAATTTTGAAGTAAGAAGAGCGCGCGGCATACACAAACAAATTATTACAGCAAGTTTTTGTAAAGCAAAATCCAATTAGCGCAGCAGTGCATCGAGTTCGAGTAAATATAATTAGTGTCATTTGATGCATTTAATTACTTCTGACATGGAACAAGGTTCGTGCAAATCTGTGGCACATGAGTAAATATGATAGCATTTAGTGGCTGTTGTTTTTACCGTCGTGTCGCGAAAGACCACGTGCTTGGGAGAAACACTGTCCAGGAAGAAGCCACAGAAATTCGAAGTAACACTATCGGTTTAAACATACATATCAACAAAGAGTACTTACATTTCAAATGATTTTTTTTTTAGTTACGTTGAGTACGATACACGTAAATGATATGCTGAAATATCATCTAAAGCTAAATGACATCACAGGAGAAACTTTTTGTTTCTTTTAATCCTTAAAATCAACAGAATTTTAGTCATGTCTAACATTAAACGAATGGCGGATTAAATACTTTTCAGATATACAATGAAAGAAAACGGAATAAATAAATAATTATCACTTACAGAAATAAATTCATTATTGCATGAAGATGCAACGAATATTTTAAATTTTATAATCACTAGTTGATGAATTGATTTTCAAAGTCTGTTGAGTGCATCTGTATAAATTAATTTTTCTTATTTGTTACATTAATAAATACATGTAGTATCCTTTTTGAAAAACTTAAATTTTATTTACTAAAATCATTTAATGAATTCGCTGCATAACTATAGTCCTTGATTCATATTAAATCTCTGTTGTTGTTGTTTTTTTTTCCTTTTACAAGTATACAAATCTCCACAATGTAACAAAAAAATTTAAGCATTTAGCCATTTAGCGCTTTTGACACAATCTACATTAATGTTCTACTTACTATAATACTATTCACCATATTAATAAAAATATTTATTTTTGAAAAATGTCAATTATTTTATGAAAATATTTTAATAAATGAATAACACGCGATTTGCTTTTTTTTTTTTTTTTTTTTTTAAGTTAATACTATTTATATTCATCCTTATTATTATTATTATTATTTTCAAATCTTTACAAAGTTACAAATATTTTTAGATATCGTTTTCCAAACAATCCACACTGATATTCTCTAACATTCACTTCCTTTTGATTTCGATGTCTATTTATTTTCCCGGATGTTGTTAAACATACCCTACTTTCAATGAAAACATTTTACTATCACTTTACGCACGGCACCAACAGAAAACAATGTCCGTGCTCTGTAATAGAAGACCTTGCTCTCATAAAAATTCAGTTAGGTAAGAGCATCCCTTATATACTACTATTCTTGCGGCACGATTTTGAGCGAGCCGGTTGACCCAACAGAGTGACCTCAACCAAGGTCTTCTCGTGGGCCAATGACCAAGATTCTTCTCTTTTGAAAGGGAGATTTGATAAGAGGAATTTTGAGCAGCATCTGCTCTTTAGGTTGTTTTATTTGATTAAAATTTTTTGTCATTTTATAGGGCGGAGTGTGGAACAAGCCACCCTTGAAGACTTAATAGCTCGGGGGGTAATTTTACCAATGCATTTTGTAATTGAATCTGCATACCGTATTTGCATCATGAACGAGCAATTGCCTTGCTTACTTCCACTCTGATCACTCTTAATTTTCTACATCTAACCATTATATACGATTAAATATTTTTGTATGTCCACTAATTATAGGTTTGTTAAAAGAAAAGTGAACGACTTGGCCGGAGAAAGAGTTAAGTATGCATAGAGGCATATGATTTAAACAATTATTTCTTAGGAAATAATCTTTAGGCATCGCTAGCTAATTGTACAAGTTTTTAAGGATTTAAAGCAGAGAAGATCGAAATTTGATACATGTTTGTTGTTCATGATGAACATGTTATTGTTTACGTACATCTGAATACATATTTTGTTTTTAAATTATAATTTGTTTGTGGTAACAAAATTGGTTGAAATTTTGCATTATTCGTTACATGGTCTACAATACCTTATAAGTGCTAGTAAAATCGTATTCAACCTTAACTACAAAGAAAAAAAATCGCGATGCTTCGTGTTGAAATTTGAGTACTTTTACTGATACGTATGTTTAAAACGACAGTGTTACTTTAAATGTCTGCACGCTTTAAAGCAATGAAAGCAGTTGAATACGAATGTGTATTGATAAATTTTATCAAAACTCTAGCATTACAAGATACTTTCTTCAAGATTAATTTGGTTAATTTCATACTACAATTAAAAGGAAAAAAATCATAACGAACATATTTTAAAATAAAATATTTTTTTTAATGTTTTCAATATAAGAAATAAAAGAAATTTAACAAAATAAAGGGAACTTATAACCTTTACTTCTTTTTTTTTTTTTTTAAGAAATCGTTGGATGCGTAAGCATGATAGTAGTATAAGTACTGTGAAATAATTTTCCAGAATTTTTTTCAAGCAATTTCAAAACCAAATATTGTTAAAAATGACGGAAAAAATTTAAAAATTACTTAAAACAAAAATATAAATTATTAGAAACCTTACCTTTCATCTCCCTGGGGTGTTTTCAGCAATTTGATGGCAAACAAAAACTGTATGCAACACACAAAAAGGCAACATAAATCCAATGATATAGTCAATGTACTGAGAGCTACAGAGACCTGGTAAACAGTCATATATTCTTCTGATGTTACCACAATCTTTTTTGGTGGAGCTTTTGTCACCATAGATTTTGAAGACATTTTATCTAGAGGTTCAAGAGTCTGGACAACGCTCATCATGGGTCCAAGTTTTTGTAGGAAGAACAGAGCAAGGAACGACATCAAGAGACTAAGCACACATAGCAATGCCAACGACGCAAGCATTTGGTATATTCCGTTTTTATCATCATCATCAGAGTGCAAATCTCTTAGAGTAATATTAGGAGTTCTTCTAGATGCTTCGAGAACAGATCCCGGATGAATACTTGTCCTTGAAACATCCAGCAATGGTTTTGTGGTGGTATTGCTATTAAGTGTGATGTTTGCGACACTGTTGGAAGGTGGTCCCATTACGCTGGTTCCGGGAGGATTGACATTTAGTGGTGAAGAGCTATGCCCATGCCCTACCACTGGTGTAGCAATGATACCACCGGCATGAATGGTCTTCCCTGTCCCGCTGAGAGTGCTGATGTTGAGTCTTTGGTTGATGCCACCATTCAATTTGTGAGTCGAAGGGGTAGGTGAGGTTGAAGGATCGATACTCATTGTTGACATGCTGAGGAAGACACACACGATTTAAAATGAGCGGGCGTGCAAGCGGGGAAATTTGTTCAAATTTAACCACGCAAAATCGATAATAAAATGAAACATGATTAATTTAGGAACATATAAAGAGATTCTTCTGTTATTTTTTCTTATGTTTCACCAACAATACACTTCACTCTTTTTTGCGTAAATAACAACAATAAATATTCCAGAGTTACAAGGAACTAATCTTCGTTTCACATTCGCTCATATTTTTGATACAGAGAACATTTTCTTTACGGAAAAACTGATAAATACTGCTTTCATTATTACTCATAATTTTTACTGCAATTTAATATTTTATTCTCATTATTCTATACGAAAGATTCTTTATGATGAGTGCAGAAAGATTTACTTATTTCGAAACAAAAATTACTAAATGGTACACACCAGCTGTATATGTTAGCACGAGTAAAAAGAAAACAGAATCACGATTCCAGTTGAGTCACGACTCGGGTTAGTTGAGTGAATTGAATCCAGCACGTTTTCCAGTCTTTTTATGTGCTCAGCAGCAAAGCTTGCACGCCTAACCTTTTCGTATGGCTTCTTTTATGATTCTCCTCCGAAGCTTTACTAAGTTTGACTTTCGAATTCTAAGGCTTCTTTCGTCACCAGGTTAATCTGGGGAGGTAACAGATTCTATCTGAACGATGCTGTATAATCGGACATTGCCGGGATGTTAATGTCACCAACAAATTTCCAGAAATAAACTTTTTATTTCAGACAAATAAATATGATTTTACTGTCAAAATTAAATAAATTAGGACATGATTTTATCAACTGGAAAATCTTAAAGTTTCAGACTAATGATTTAGTTGTATACACAACCGATGTAAAGCTTGAAATCGAAACATTAGAGGGCATTCAACACAAAAACGAATACATGTAGTTTTTTACAAATGCACATAATACAATATCACCGAATATTAAATAAATTAACAGCATTTCCAATAAAGTATTGCGGTTATAAGTGATTCTAATCTTATTCCTAATTAAATAATTATTTGAAAATTTTTAATATTCAATACATTTATATTTATTAACAGAAGATATGTATATTTATGTTTATTTCTTTGCTAAAATGCCGTTTTCTTAGTAGAGCTCGGTTTTTTTTTTTTTTTTTTTTTTTTTTTTTTTTTTTTTTGGTAGGTTGGAAAGTTTATTCCCTGCGTTTCGTGTAAAACAAAGCTTTTTTTATTTAGAAAAGCTCATAATACTTCATCTAAAACAAAAGCTGGTTTATGAGGAAAAAACATACAGTTGCACTGGAATTCAAAAACCGAGTTCTTTCATATACTTTCTCTACTTTAAACTGGGGGTTCCTTTTCCTATTTTCAGCGTTGCAAGTCCACTTGAAGTTACATTTTCTGAAGAAGTAATTCTTGTAAAGTGCTTCGCCAGATGTTTTGTGTATCAGTTATATTTTTAGATAGTACATTTTTTACTTGTTTTTGAAAAGCATGGGGAAAGCTTAAAAAACTGGTCTCTTTGCAAATTGTTTCATATACATGACTTAAGTCAAATCATCCTTAAAGTTTCAAAATGAAATTGCTTTTGTTGATTTTGCATCCGATGTACTTCTCGGGTGAGCATTGTAAAGTAATTTTATTAAATAAAATCTATCTTTTTATTATATTTATGTGAAATTACGCAAACAACAACCATTCATCAAATTTATCTTGGAATAAATGTGTATACTATTTCATAAAAAGACGCTACCAAGAAAAAGAAATTCCTTGTAATTTTTTCAACTAATATATTTCCAAAGTTGGCTTAAGAAAACAATTACCAGAAATAGATGAAGAAATGTTTCGAAATAACTTATTAATAATTTATTCAAAAATTTAGAAAACCTCTTCCAGAAGAATAGTGCAAAAGACTTTTTTAAAAGTGTGCATATTTCAGACTACTTTTAACAAAATATAAGCATATAAACTTCTTTAATTGCAAATAACAGCTTTAATAAAACTATGAACGATATATATGAACTTACTCTAATATCACAGGGTATGTTTTTTTATTTTTAAATTTCATTAAATTCTTTTAAATAATATAATTAGCCTTATTAATAGAAATCAAAACAATTCAAATATACCTGGCAGCTTTTTCAGTTGAAGAAGTGAACAATAGTTATTCATAAAGTAAAACAACTGTTACGTGAGCAATTTCAACAAGAAATAAATAGTAATTTTACTAAGTTTCTTGGAACTATTGGAAGAGAAACCATTTAAAATGAGCGACTGTAGCGTAGCTAAATCTTCAGGCAATATTTCCTAATATACTTGGGGCGGGAATACAGACCTTTTCCACTTACAGCAGCTGAATTTATCGTCGACCCTTAGCTCATGACTATATAGCATCCACTTCTCTCGCTGGAGCTATTAAATATATCCTCCCCTGAAGCTCCAAATCTTTCTTTAGGGCGGGGGTGTGCGAACATGAAAAAAAAAAATTGCCAATGATAAAGGAGCAGATGTATTTGACGCTTTCTTTTACGGAGCTAGCACCAGTCATCAACAAGTAAATAAAAGATCTGAACGGTGATGATGTATTTAGTCTTTTCACATGCGTATTACAACTTTTATGCTGTCAACAGGATTCTTGTTTCAACAAAATATTTAAGTACGATAGAAGAAAGAAATTTGAATATGCATTCAAGACAAAAGATCGTTTGTCTGACTAGATTTGAGATGAAGACATAAACATCAAAGAATCCATCCAACTTTTGATAGTTCTTTGACAGTAACAATGATAAAATTTAAATTTTTTAACGAGAAACGGTGCACAGATAATGCGGTTAGTTTGTTTACTTCCTTATAAATAAATTTATTTATAATTTTAATTTTTGAAATCGCTTAGCGATTTCTATTTAATTAATTGGTGAAAAGAAAAATACAATTCAACACTACCAATTCCTTAAAATTTTTAATTAGGTGAAAATCGAAAATGTTCCGTATTAATTTTTACACGATTCACGAAAATGTAAAGGAAGTGTAATATAAATTAAATTCTTTTTAATTGTCATATAATTTTAAAAGTAGTAGGATGCAGTAGTTTCGAATGTTAGTTTTGTAGATATAAGTAATCTTTTTAAATATAAAATTTGTAAGCTGAAATTTCTTTCTCCCAAAATTGTAATTGATCAATTTATGAACAAAATAAAATTACTTTCTGCTTATATTCTTTCTTCTAGATAAATAAATATAGGAATGGAAATTATTTTCTTCCGCTTCAATTTTCATCTGCATCACACACTATACAATATTATACTTTTCTGAAATAATTTTCTACGAGTGTTTGGTTCATGACTCCTACAAATAAAATTAGTTTTCTTCTCATTATGTGGAACATTACTTTGATTGAACTAATTTAGTAGGAATATAATTAACTTTCGTCACTTTTTTAATCTGAAAACATTTTGTAACAGCTTGAAAGTTCTTGAGCAGCGTGTTTTCCCTTTTATGACGAATCTGTAAGATACACATTACCTCTGCTACCTTGGGTGGTTGGTAGACTTATGGTTCAGTACAGATACCAAGCTGGGTTGGTTTTGGCATAAGGTGCGGTCAGGTCAAGAGTCAATGGGCGAGATGCTTGTCTTGTTGCACTTTATTTCTCTTTTCAGATTCCTGACCGCAGTTCATCCACGAAAGGAATTAGATGTAACTTAGTGGGTGTGTTGTACCGGAGTACTTCAGCCATGTTTTTGATATCTGCACCATCTATTCCTCTAACAGCCTGAAAACCTGCAGGAGATAAAAAGAAAATAAAGCTTAATGAGGAGTCAAGGTATATATATATATATAAAATAAGTAACAATGTTTGAGATATCGGCACTAAATATACAGTCATTTGACATTTCGTGATATATTGTGAAGAGATTAGAAAGATTAGAAATGAAAAGTACCATAAACTTATTTTTCACTTTCAAGAGAAGATGATATTTTGGTTTTTTAACAGGAAAAAAAAGAAAAAAAAACTTGAAGCCAAAAAAAAAAAGATTTTCTTTTTTCGAAGTATTGTTTAATGTAAAATCATGTCACTGCACAAAATTTGCAAATTTTGCTTATCTTTGTATCGATTACTGGCGTCCAAAAGGAAAGCTTTCAGTAGTAATATTCATGGTGAACAAGTTAGATTTGTGCGACCAGTGCACGGATAAGATCTCCAGAATACTATCAGCACTCACAATACATTCCACTCACTGTTGGAATTTTGTATTTGGGCTTTGAAAATCAATCACGCTCAGTGTTACTGCAGATTTGCACAGTTTTCTAATAGCTAAAAACTAACTCAAATTTTGGTACTTTGTACTTCTCAACCTATAAGTCGCGATGTGAATTTTATTCTCAATTGTACAGGCAAAAGAGTTTCTGGGATCAACGACGAGGATTAAGAATTGAGTTAATTAATTTATTATTAATTAATGATAATGAATTATTAATTAATGTAATTAATTAATTAAATATAATTCATTAATTAAAGATAATTCATTAATTAAAGATAATTCATTAATTAAAGATAATTCATTAATTAAAGATAAGTAAGTAAGTAATTAAATATAATTAATTAATTAATTTAATTAAAGATAATTAATTTACTTATTATTATTTATTAATTAGTTAATTACTATTTATTACTTTTAATAATATTAATTAATTAATTAATTAAGTTATACGTTTTGCATTAAAACTTGTAGAAAGAATCTTGAACATTTTTTATGTTTAAAATTTTATTTTTCAAACAAAAATTGATTTATTCAACTGCAGAATGCCACTTTATTGTTCTAAGACTTATTGTAAAATCTCATGAATATACTGTTAAAAATTTGCAGCAAACTGTTTGATAATTAATTAATTAATTAATTAATTAACTTAGTATTATTATTATTAATTCGTTAATTACTAATTTATTTATTACTTTTAATAATATTAATTAATTAATCATTGTTATTTCAAATTAACTAAGAATTTCTGAGAGAAGCTGATTGAAAATCTAGGATTTGTGTTCGTTTAAGGCAATAAAGCTTATGTTGGTTTTCACAACTTCTTCGTTGTAAAGACAAATGGATTGAAATGCATTAATTGTGTTGATCTCGTTTTAGGTATTGGCAATAATTTTCTTTGTTACTTAATTTTAGTAACACACGTATTGTTTTTAAAGGTTTTGAGTTTCGTGCTTAACAATAGTTACACCTTTCAAATTTAAGATGCTCTCACATTGTCTTCAAGTTATTACTCATTGTTAATTCTCTTTCTTTAGACGATTAAGAGGACGGAACATAAAATTAACATTTTGTAGAAATCCGCTTCTGACAGATGGGCACGGAGTTCTACGTTTTGCATTAAAACTTGTAGAAAGAATCTTGAACATTTTTTATGTTTAAAATTTTATTTTTTAAACAAAAATTGATTTATTCAACTGCAGAATGCCACTTAATTGTTCTAAAACTTATTGTAAAATCTCATGATTATACTGGTAAAAATTTGCAGCAAACTGTTCAGTCATTCGACCGTTTTATAACGGTTACTTAACCGTAATTTTAATCGATCCTGATCAATGAGAATGCTTCATAATATGATCAATTAACCGCTATTTACAAAAACGATTGAATGACTTCACAGTTTGCTGCAGTTTTAACAGTTAGTCACTTATTAACAATGCACTTTTAAAAATTGCAACAAACTACTGTCATTCAACCATTCCTTTTTTTTTTTAAGAAAATGGTTACAATAATTAAGTAATGGTTAACAATAATTTATCTTTATTCTGACCATTGAGAACGTTTCGTAATATGTTTAAGTAACCGTTATCTATAAAAACGGTCGAATGACTGCACAGTTTGCTGCAATTTTTTACTGTGTATGTACCAGTGTTTTCAAAAACTTTTCCCTTGTACATTCGGCATATAATCACATTCATGTGGCCCACTTACAGTCTGATTGAAGAAAGAAGAAAGAAAAAGAAGAAATAAATATACTTTTGTTATTACAACTGACAACAAAATACAATCACATAAAAAGATAGGTTACAATGCATAATGTTTAGTAATAAAGAAGGTCGTAATTAACATTTTAACAAAAATCACGTTTTATATTTATTTATTTTTCGGTTTAGTACAACTTAACATTTAAAACGATAGATACGTTTGAGATTTTTTTTTTAAATTAACATTTTAAATCTTTTTTTTTTTTTTTTTTTTTGTAATGTTGAATTTTGAACCGATACACTTTCAACTATTCTTCTAGGAATTTAACTCTTGCTTGATTTTTGTTATTTTACAATTTCATTGCAAAAAGCTTACTTTACACAAATATGACGTTAAAAATGGAACCAGTACATTGCTTATTTTATATTTATTTTATAATTTTTATAAAATATTTTGGGAATATATTCTTCAGAAATAACCAAAAAGTAACAAATTTATTATTATTATTAATATTTTTTAAATTTTCACGGCACACTTAAGATTTGCTCATGGCATACCAGTGTGCCGTGGCACAGAGGTTGTAAACCAATGATGTAGATATATATTTATGAATGCTAATAGCATTTATTTTCAGTCGTTAGTTATAATTTAGAGCTATTAAGAAATATACTAAATCTTAAATGTGTCCAAATGATTAGTTGATGAATCTATTAACTACATCTCACCAAAGAACTTGTATAGCCGATTAAAAATTATCTATCTAAAATTGAACAAGTAATATCGCTGGAAAAAACTTCTCTTCTTTAACGATATATATAGTTACAAAATTCGAACACTCCAGTTAAAGGAGATTCTTTAGTCACGCGAAGACATTCGCAAGCTAATGTTAAGCCTATGGGAGCGTTCTTTTCAAATTTTTCGTTTGAATTTGAATATTTTTAAACGATTTCTTTTTGCGTAGGATAGTTAATAAGGCGATTTTTTTACTTTTTCGGTTTTGGTTGAAATTTTTTTTAATAAAGATACTTTCACTTTCGGAACAGGTTTCGAATTTTTTTTCAAATATTATTATTATTTTTTTTAAATCTATTTTTTTTTTTTCAAAATCTTTCTCTATTGCGTTTGCAGTTAAAACGATATAAATAGTCAGCATTTGTTTCCAGTTAATATTCCATACCAGATAGATAGATAGATAGATAGATAGACAGAGAGAGGGGGGAGGGAGAGGGAGAGAGAGAGACGTCCCTTCATGATAACACACTTCGAAAATTCAAAGTCAACCATATGCAAAACCATGAAGTATTTAGTGTATGAGGGTAGTATTTAATATTTAATCGGATTTCGTTGCATAATTGTGAAGCCAGAATTTAAAGGGGGGGGGGGGGTAACCACCAACTCCTCCTTGAATTTTAAGACTCATCATATTAGAAATTCATAAGATAAATAATTGGCTTACAACGTCTAATCACATGTCATTTCAACGTCAGATGGGTTCCCGTGCGTGGGTTACGGCATAAGGATGTAGGTAAGTTATTGACTTATTTTTTATTAATCTGCAAGCCGGAATTATGTATAATATTAATCTGTAATTCAATTATAAAGGCACAGGCTACGGAGAATATTGAATAAATTTAACTATGATATAATAAATGCAAGATATTGCTTTAATGTTTATTTTTATTATATGAATATAAATTATGATTATTATAATATCAAATATTAGAACCTTGCTAAATCATAACATTTAGAGGCTGGAATAGTCCCCTTAGTTTGAAAAGAGGCTATAAACCATCTCTGGCGAGATATTAGCCCAGGCTCTTCGACAGGGAATCTCTATAGAGGTTAGAAGATCCTGATTGATGTAAGATTAGATGAAGGCCTCGGATGTAAAACAAGGTAACTAGCAAAATTCATGTTTCGAGATATTCAAGATCGAAGTTTTCTAAAAAAAATTATATTATCTACAACCAAAACTATTATGATTGCTTCGCCTAAAACCGCTGATTTGTTATGACTGAACTTTCAATTACCTATGTGCAAAATGTTTTGTCTCACAGATTTTATATTATGGGACTTACTAAGTTTTAATAACAAAAAAATCGTTGTACTTGAATCGTCGTTGAATATGTAATCGTTGTATACAATTTATCTTTGATTATAGAGGTATCTATTGAGTAACTTGTGGACACATGCGAGGCTTTTGTACTGCAGTTTTTGAGATTATTTGCTGATACGTTTTTTCATTAATTTTTAATTAACTGCAATTTTTAACCAAACAACATGTTTTAACTAAATGTGAGTGCACCATGTCAAAAGCCTGTTCGAAAATCTTTGGTATGATATTTCATTCACCGTTGTACCTTTGTATCTGCATAGAAAAAGGGATGTTAACTTCAGATATAATATATATGATACTACAATTATTTTGAAAAAAAATTGTTTTGTTTATATTTTTGCTTTGATATTTACTGTCCATTATTTACCAAAATAAATATAAGTACATTAAATAATACGCATACTTTTACCCAATTCGATAATATTTCAGGTAAAAATTTATTTAAATAGCAAACAAGCAATTATTATTACATTATTATGTATTAAACATTATAAACATTAAATATTCGCTTTTTAGGAAGATATTTTTTCTCTCTCACACACATATATTATATATATTAAAATAAAATAAAGTTAGCAGAGCAGATATTTTTGTTTTACATTAAATGCAATTTTGATAGCTTCTTTAAATATTTTTTAGTTATTTTTCATCATTACTTTTGCAGTTTTACATCAATTTCATTTTATAATATTAATATTTATTGCTGAAATTTTAATAGATTATCGCACTATAAATTTCGCAAAAAGAATATCTCATTTATATCTCCAATGTAAAGTAATTAACTGAAATGCTTTTAAATGTTATAGATTTCCTATAAGATATACCTGATTGACTTTCTGGATGATAGTTGGAAATTAATTTTTAATTGGATAATTTTATATCCTAAGAAAGAGTGGATTAAACTAGCAAGTTAAGAATTATTCCGAGAAGTTTACAAATAATTTATAACATTTTAACCAGACAACTTTCATCTCATAGCGATTGCATTAACGACAAGATAATCTTTGATGAAAGACGCCTTATTACGATAAACACTAGTGATGGGCATAACGATTATTTTGATTATTCGAATGAATCATTCGGGCATGTGCAGAAGCATATCTGTCAAACTTCAATTTTTTTTAATTCAATTACTACCAGAAATTTTGAAACAAAAAAAAAAGTTTCTGCAGAAACTTTTTTTTGTTTTTTTGCTTTTTAAACTTCTATTTTTTTTTTTTATTATTATTCAATTACTACCAGAAATTTTGAAAAAAAAATGAAGTTTGACAGATATGCTTCTGCGCATGCCCGAATGATTCATTCGAATAATCAAAATAATCGTTATGCCCATCACTAATAAAAACCTATATATGAAAAACATTTTATATTCATAACAAAAAGTTATATTTTGTGCAAAGTTTAAAGTTTCTATTTTGTGAGTGCGTATTTTTGTATTTATGTGTTTGTATACTATACATACATCCAAAGAATTTTTAGGTACAATGAAAAAATACTAAGATATTTTGATTCTATATTTTTGATTTTAATTTGTGATTTAAATTTATTTTAAATTATTTTAGTTAAAGAAAATATTTGGTGCGTAAGAATAAGTGAGATCTTGTAATTTTTCTCTTTTTTTTTAAAAAGAAATTTCAACTACTTCATAAAATGTAGACTTAAAAGGCAAATATAAGTAATACCTCGGTTAACGAAGATTATTCGTTCTTGAATCACATTCCTTAGTTCTTCGTTAATCCAAACGTACTTTCGTGACCAATTAAAATGCAATACAGATACGTAATGCCAGTACGCGTGCATCCAATAAAACTTTCGTTATTCGAATCCATATTCGTTAACCGAGTGAAAAAAAATGATACATTCGTTAGCCGAATTATTCATTAGCAAATGTAATCGTTAACCGAGGTATCACTGTAAATAAAATGTTTTAAGGGAAGAAATAATAACAATTCTGCTTTAATTCTCAAAAACACTTTACAAAAAAAAAGTCTTAGAAAAAGAAAGAAAGGAAGAAAAAAAGGTTTGAAAAGGAAGTTTCATAAGATTAAGGAAATGTCGTAAAGTACAGCTTTGAAGAATCAAACACGGAGTCCAGGTGGAAGTTTTTCATTCGGTGTTGGGCTAGCCCCCTACGGGATAATAACTGTGGTTTTATTGTGCACGGATAAAAAGTTAGTTTGCAGCCTCCCACTAGGCAAACTGGCAAACAGCAGATGTTTAGATAACTTTTAGTCAAAAAAACTAAATAAGTTTTTGCAATCAGTGATTCCTTTGCCTAAGTATTAGGAGTTTGTGCTAAAACAAACTTCAGCTGCCTTGGTAAATGGATGATTGGGTAACGAGAAAAGTTTTTTAGCTTAATCAGATGAAATTTACTATATTTTGTAAAAATGATGATGATTCGATCATTTTTTTCTTTCCTTTAACAAAATTAGACAAGGCTTTATATTTGAAGGAATGCGAATGTATGAAAAGTTTATAAACATCATCAGATTGAAGAAATAGTTCTATATTAAGGCATTCATAAATACTATCAATACAACTTTTTCTATAATTAGAGTCTAATTTGTCTTTTTGTTGTATATATATATATATAATTTTTAACTTTGTATGAAGAAACATTATATGTTACTAATTAATTTCAATATTTAATTAATATTAATTTTAAATCCTTTGTATCTTAATTCAAATAATTAGTATTTTAATTTAATTTAATTTAATTTATGTGATGTTGCATTTTGGCACAGTTATTTAATAGTTGCTATGTCATTTCATGGTACATATATTTTTAAGATTCTTTAATTATTAATTTTTCCATCTTACATATTTTTAACATAGAATTATTCATTAATACGTCCATTACTTTAATGTAATTGGATATTCTATTTATTATTTATTATTTATTATTTATTAATTAACTTCATTTATTTATTATTTAACTAATTGCTGTCATCTTTAGATAGTATATGGTTTAATTTTTAAATATTAATTTTCATCCATTGCTATTTTTATTCAGCATATATTCACTTTTTACCCTAATAGATGGCAGCACCATGGTTTCTGTTGCTTTACAATAATATTCATATTATTCTAAAACCTATTCTGGCAACATGGTAAATCATTTTCTAAAACTAAATTTGGCAACATGTAATGATTTTTTTGCAATTCATTTCCTCTGTTTGGTTGTGTTCATGTGTGGTTCATGTGGTGCACAGGTATCTTTTTTAATCCAAATGGATTATGTCCTTTATGAATCTATTTCAAGTTTTATCTGTATATTATAGGTATGGTTTCTTTCCTTTTTAATATTGTATTTATTTTTTATTTTTTCCCAGGTTTGATTCATTGTTTATGAGTAGGTAGTCCCAAAATCATATTCTTTAGCAATGTTATGGCTAATATGTATTTATATTCAGTGTGTTGGGGAAAACTTTCATTGTCAACTAATTATTACATACTTAATCATTATTTCATAGTTTAAGTTGGTGTTATGGTAATGTTTCATTTATGGTTATATATATATATATATATATATATAATTGTAATACCTTTGAATTTCAAAATACATTAAACAAGTTCTTGCATCAAATCTAACCAAATCTCCCATTTAAAGATAGGTAATTATAAAGTGTATACAGAATACAATTAAATTAATATAAAATTAACAAGTTCAAACATCAAATTACCGATGCGCCATTTCAGTGACGGCTCGCAGCCAAACATACTTAACAGTTTTCAAGAAAATTTAGAAAATAAATATATATATATATATATATATATATATATGTATGTATGTGTGTGTGCGTGTGTGTGTGTGTGAAATATAATATTGTGGGATACTGGGGATATTCAGCAAATACTCTTATTAATTATATAGATAATTTAATAGATCTAGGTTATTATATACAGCAATTATACAACACTTAAATATTATATACAGGGATTTAAAGGGAAGGGAGGATTTGAGCATCTTTCGGAGTTTAGTTATCGTCGTTGAGCGTACTTGGGCCGTCTGCCTGAAGTATACGTTCTGCTCGCTTCGAATCTCAATATGCTCTTCTTTTGAGAACTTACTTCTCATGCTCAGAATATTAGAATTTGCATGTCTTGCATTTCAATCTGTGCGCAAGGCATCTACGTCACACAATTAAATACTTACTAAGCTTGTCGTCATGGCTTTAGTCGTAGGAAAATGCTGTATCGCCTGTTGCTATACGAGTTGGTGGGACCGTTAAACCGCACTTACGCACGCACACACACACACACACACACACACACACATATATATAGATATATATATATATATATGACGATTCCCACAAAAGCCCTGTCGAAAGATGGTTCTGTTTTGAGAATATGACGTCGAAAAAGAATTTAACACATGTTTATGCTGGCTATATTGTAGCCATTATTTGTAGCAACCGAGATTGATTCTAGTTGTAAGGCACAGGAAAAATCCACGGTGAGTTTCTCAAACAGTCTCAAATAGTAAACGGTTCTCTTCGAAAATATTGTTTATTAGAATAGTCAAATCAACAAGCTTGAAGGGAAGACTCACAGTAATATGAAAACTATTCCACTTAAAAGAAGTCTTGGAAACACTTTTACCGCGGCTCTATAATTTACTAGGTTCCATAATTACATTTGATAATATTCCAGAGAAATAGTTATATATTTACATATTAAGATTCCATAATAAATTTTATAATAAATTATTTATCTATAACAGCTTCCATAACAAAGTCCATAACACTATTCGACAGTTCTCCGATGCCACGTGGATTTTGATGGCAATGAAAAACAACGAAAAATTACCTTTCTGAGCCCGTACATCAGCTTTTATCGATCAAGGCGTATGAACGTAAACCCACGAAATGCCACACTGCGACAAATACTTTTGACCAATCAACGCGCCCGCTGGAACGCGTTAATGGCGTATTGGAAAAATTGACGTAATACTTCATCGAGAATAGCGCGAAAGATCGTAGGACGCGTCCCTTTGAAAATTGAAACTACGCTTACATCATAAATAGAATATTCTAAAATTGAATAAATTTTGATACGGGGAATCTAAGATGCTAGACGTATAAACAATTGAAACTGGAGTATATTCCAGATTCAATTAAGAAAGGAAAGAAAGAGTATTTTAAGGTGGGAATAAGTAAATTAAATGGGAAAAATATAGAAATTTAAAATATGTTATATTAATGTATATATATATATATATATATATATATATATATATATATATATATATATATATATATATATATATATATATATATATATATATATATATATATATATATTATAGGGTGGTTTTTATATGATCGATTTTAATTTTTTTTTAATTTTCTTCTGTCTTACCCTCAAAATTTGTTCCAATACAGTTAAAAACAAAGTAGAAAAAGTTTGAATGAAAAAGAAATATATTTAAAGGTAGCTCAAGACTGCTGAAGTTTGACGATTACACTTAAAAACATTGTGATGTTGATAAAAGAAAAGTAAGCCAAAATGAAAATGTTTATTACAATAGTAAATTATATTCATATTTTAAATAACATAAAAGCACAATATTAAGCATATTAAAACGTTTACAGTATGAAAATAATAGTAATTAGTTTAATTTGTTAAGCCAATTTTTCTGCAGTAAGGATGAGCATCCCGGTGTTCCTCCTCAACATTAGCTAATAACTGAAACTGAGGCTCATTTCGTGCAAGGATTCTAGTGTATTCTTTGATCAAGGCAATACCTCTCTCAGCATGATCATTTACCGCTTTAATAGATTCCACCATTTCTAAGGCAATCCTATAATCAGAATTAGTGTTCCAATGTCCAGTGTCTATTTGAAAGAATCCTTGAGATAAATTCATTTCTTTGAACAGCTTGAAAGATTATTTAGTAACAAAATCTTCAAAACATCATCTTCAAACCGTCAAAATCTTTAAACTGTTTTTCATGAAAATATTTAAAGGAAACAGTTATCCTCTTCTCAGGATTATTTGTATCTGTTTTATTTTGAAGGATTTCAACCACGTTTCTTTTTGTTGAAACAGGTACATGGCTATCGAAAAGGGGCAATCCAGAAAGATCTAACAAATACTACAGATGCTTCGAAAATTTCTCCAATGCAGCTTTTGTAATTTCTTCATGTATTCTTGAATACTCTGATAAACTATTCATTAATTGAAAGTCGTTAGTGAGGCTTCTGTTATTGAAGCAGTAATCCAAGCTTTAAAATACACTCTCACTATATAAACACAAACATCACGAAGACCTCTTTCTTCTTTTCTGGTAAGCTTGAATTGGTCCTTAAAGATGAATATCTTCAAAGATTATGTCATCTTAGTCATCCAAGCAGCGTGATGCATTGCACTGGGAAGCATGAAACGGATTCCTCTGACAAGTACCCCTCCAAGGAAAATAATTACAAGTTCTGCAAATTCTTGATAATTATCTCTTGGTCCAGGTACTGATGGTGTTGATCATGATTAATTTGTAGTGGCAAACTCAATAATTTCAAATTTTATATTTTGTACAAGAACTTGAATATTATCTTTCAAACCTGTTTCAATTTTTTCTCTATAGAAATCCCCAGTACCATTGGAAATGTTTAAATAAAGGTACTTCTGGACTTGATGACGAAGTTCACAAAGAATTATGAAATACTTTTGCAATGATAATATCCATACTATGATGATGTCAGGCAAAAAAGGGTTTCTCACCAAGCTTTTCTTCTAAAGAACACAAGCACATTTATCATTTCCAGTATTTGCTTATGCGGTGTCAAAGCTCATTCTAATCACTTTATTTGCAATATCCCATTCATTCAAAACTTTATCAATTGCATGAGCTTTTGCTTTGCCTGTTGCTGAAAGAAGTTTAGCAACTGGGAGCATCTGAGAAACTCCTTTGCCGGAAATTAAATTTTGTAGGTTATCTATTTTCTCTTTACCGGTTAATTCTGGTAAAAGTTCCCATCTCAATGGACAATGAGAGGAATATTTATTTTTAGCTGTTCTTTTAATTTATATTTAATTCTATGAACAATTCTTTTTCAATCAGACTGACTTCTTTAATACATATCCTAAACTCTACAGTTTCGTCAGCTACAAATTCTGCATGATACTTTTGTCCTGTATAGAGCTGTTGCTAAATCTGGAGTTATAATATCCATACGCCCTCCCCTCTCTTTGGATGGACCAGGATATGATGCTGCACCCTCAAACAGTTTTATTTCATGATCACATTGTTCCTTTTCATTCATTTAGATCTTCTTCATTTGAGCTATCTGTAGAAGATTCAAATACTGCTATTTTTGTTTATTTCTCCTGTGAACATTTCATTTTTTCTAATCTTTTTTTCAGAAGATTCTTTTTTTTTTATAAGCAATCAATTCCTTCCACAAGAGATTTATTTATGTCAACACTAATCATTGATCCTCGTCTGCCATCTTCTCATTGTGCTAGCAAGAAATCTTTATCTTCAGCTATTTTGATTATGTTTAATGCATCGGCATGAGCAAGGTTAAACGAGTTATCTAATTTTGAAGAAGATACATGCTCTTTGACTTCGTTTGTTCTTATTTAACAGTCTTCATTCTTCAAATAAGACCAGACATTTATTATCGTTATATCAATGAAATTATCTTTAGATACTTAACTTAATGATATGGAGGCTAAGTTTACATTTACAAATGTTTTTATGAATATTTAATATTGTACATAAGTGACTTTTTAATACATTTAAATAATTTTATTAATACTGGGATTAGATGTATTTTTTCAAGTAAAAGGAGAAGAAAACAACAAAATGACCCCAAATTATGAAATTTATGCCTCCTTGAGCTACCTATAAATATTATTTTTTAGTGATTAAATTTTACAAGTATTGTTTTTAGATATAATTGAGCAAATTTAGAGGGTGAGAACATAAATTTTAAAACTTCAAAAATAAGGACTACCCTAATATATATTTGAAATGATTTCCATCAATGGATTGTCTCGTAAAACAGCAGATGCTTTGCAGTCGAAAGTTCCAGATGGAAGACGATTTTTCAGGAAAACATTAGTAGTTTTCCCGTATAAATAACAGAAAACTGCATTAGTATCAATAATTTTTATTGACACTTCAGCAATCAAAGATAATTCCACTAATTAGCAAGTTCAGAATTCATAGCTGAGTTATGCACGTCATAGAAAACAGCATGAAGATGTTACATTTATTAGAGAATTGCACCAATTTGCAGACACTTCTCCTCCAAGTGACGGGTTTTGTTTAGCAATTGAAAACACGTTAAAATTCTGGCTTTGGGACTGCGTAACTGCGTTTTAAAGGCAGCGAGGCGTATGAATCTTTTCGCCAATGCAGAGGAAAAATAACCAGTGAGCGGCTTGCAAGGCTGAAGAACTTAATTTTATGCACGGTATAATTTTGAGGTGAAAAAGTTAGACGCGCGAGTTGAAATGAATTATGGGATATCGAATGATAATTTTAATAAAAATGAAAATGATGCTAAGAGACGTTCTAAAGAAATAAAAATTGAATGTTTGAAAAGAAGAAATAAATTAAGGGTTTTTACAATTAACAGATTAAGATTTTTAGAATAAGAATTAAAAGAATATGTTGATTAAAGATATGGACTAAAAATATAATTTACATTTAAGATATATTTAAAAGACAGGGAAAATGTAGTATTGTAAGAATTTTGATTAAATTAATTAAGGAAAAATGGCGATTTTTTTTTATTATTACACACACCCACACACACATATATATACATATACATATAGAACTTTACCCCAACAGCAAGAGATATAGGCTGAATTTCGGCCTTTTATAAACGTCTTCGATAAATGAACAATAGTCGTATGATGAAATTCATACGATATCGTCTCGACAAAAACTAGCAATTTCTCCAGTTAATGTCAAAGGCAAACGTCGGCAGAAAATCAGAGTAATGTTAGAAATCCATTAATCGGAATTTTTTTTCTCCAAGTATGAGATCGACCGGCAGTCTCGAATTGGCTAAAATTGAATTTTTATGTACATAACAAACCCCCTGCCGTGATGACAGGGTGTGTGTGTCAGATGACTGAAACCCACCAACAAGCTGCAGGATTTTATCTCATAAATCCTCTCAAAATGCTTTTTCACGTTCCAAAGACATATCAGTTTTAAACGAACAGTTGAATGAAGTACAGGAAGAAAAAATACTTTCGAAGAAATGTTCTTTTGGTGACATTAAAAATTTCTTAATCACAAATCAATAAACAATAATATTTAAAAAAATTTACAGATAGCATGTTAAGTAGTGTAAAAGAAATCTAACAATTTAAAAACTTTAAAAAATATATATAATTACGTATAGACATTCATAATTAAAATTATACTTTGATAAATTTAACCTAATAAATTTGACTAATATATATGAAATAAATGGTTAGAAAGATTTTGTTGATTTAGATAAATAAATTGAAATATATGAGATATTATGTGAAATTTAGACTATCACAAACACAAACTAATTTCCTGTAAATGTATTTTGTTAATCATAAATTTGAAATTTCTGAGTTAAAAAGTAATTTTTTTTGAAAATTATTCGGGTAAAATTTTGGAAATTAAGAAAACAGAAAGCTAGAACCGTAAATAAATAAAAGATGAGATTTTAAAGAAAAGCTTAGAAATATTTTTAAGAATTTTTTCTACATGTTGTAATGTAATTTGTCTTACAAATAAGTATGTCGTATTTTTTCTTCAGATAGTGAGGAATTTAATTTCATGCTTAGGAAAAAAAAAAACCCAGACTGAACAAAGCATTCATTAAAATAATTATTTAGGTATTAAAAGAAAGAATAAACGCTATTTTTTCATACATAACCGTAGTATAATTAGAAATTTTAAAGAATAGGATTTTCACAGCTAGGAGCAATGTTAAGTGAGTATATTTTTCATTGTAAGTTATAAAAATTGTATAATTAAAACGTTTGAATGTCCGTTTTTAATCAAATAATAAATATTGTTAAATGGGAATGTTTTCCACTATAAGATAGAAAAATGTTTATATATCGAGGGTTTAACTAATTAAAGTGTAAGAAATTTTGTTTTATTTAAAGTTTAAATATTGCTGTTAAATGATTTTACAATGAAAATTACAATTCATTACAATTTAAATTTAAAGTGCACTTAATTATTCTTTGTAAGATGCAAAAATATTTATATATCAACAGCATAAGTAACTAATGAGTAAGAACGAAATTTTTAACTTAAAATGTAATATTATTTGCATCTTAGACTGGAGAATTGATTGTAATTTAAATTTAAATTGTAATTAGTTCTAATTTTTATGCAAACTCATTTAACAGTAATATTCAAAAAATGAATTTTTTTACGTTCTAATTAGTTATATAATCGATATGAAAATATTTTTGAATTTTATAGTAGAAATTTTCCCGATTAGCAATATTTATTTCTTGAATTAAAACATTTTTTTTTACATTTTAAATACTATTTTTGCATCTTACAAATTTTCCTATAATGGTATCATTTGCTAATCGGCAAAATATCATATGTTATCGCAATGCACTCAGCAACACCTTACCAAGTGACCAAATGATCGAAAACTAATAGGAAAAGACTTCAAAATTGATTCAATAGTACTCGGGATGCGACGATCGAGAGGCGGTTTGCGGGGCGGACAAGATGCCTTTCCCACTGCTCCCAGAGCGTAAAGTCGCCAGGACGATACGTAGTCAATTTAGGACATTTGGCCGAAATTCGGTGTAGAATTATTTGCTGTTTGAGTATGTATATATATTTCCTGTTAACAGATGACAGCACTAATGTTATACTATATTTACTCAAAAATTATCCATTATCCACAATTTTTATTATAGTTTTACAATTTATTAATAATTTATGTTTATTAATATTTTATTTTCAAACTATTTTTCTTTTTGGTTACTTCATAATTTTATTAAAATAACTGCAACCTATTAATTGATAACATATAATCATTCCATGTGCTTGTCGCAATATTTGATCCTTTTTATAATAAAATTGTATAGGTAAGCAAAGATTTTTCGTTTTATTTCTTAAATTGGATTTTTTTTAAATGTCCTTTTCAAAAAATCTTTTCCATTATGAGTATTGTTTTGGTATTTTTTTAATATGGTTTTTAGGACTGATCAACTCTTAATTTTCTAATTTTTTCATATGTGGTATCGCAGTTGATCGGGCAATATGAACACAGCAGTTTCGGCAGATAATTTGTTATGTTCAAACATAAATCATTTGAGACTTACTTATACCGTGGAATATTGTCCTTGATAAAGTGTTTACAATGTAAGTTTCCAGTTTCCTTTTTGTCATGTTATTATCTTCTATATTTAGCTTTTTTTTTTTACTCCTTTTTTTTCAGAGCATTTAGCAATATTGGGTATATTTTGTCTACATCGAATTCTTATTATTGGTTAATTTATATTATGTTGATTTTCTTCTGTTTTAATAGTTATATTATTTGCAAAAAGTTTTATTATATATATATACACACACACACACACACACACACATATATATATATTTATATATATATATATATGCATTAAAAAACTTCCGAAGGTTTTTTTTCTTTCGGGTAAAAAAAAACTAATTTCAAAACGAAAATTCTTTGAAAGGTGACTCGAAAAACACCTAAAATAATTTATATATATATATATATATATATATATATACATACAAGTGATTATTTATCATTGGCTGAAAAAGCATTGTTTACAAAGTATTGCAAAATAACTATCAATGTGAAGTGATTTTAAGAAAATAATGTCCTAATTAACAAAGATTTTATCGAAAGCAATTACTCAAAATATTTTTTAAATGTTATTCAAAAATATTATTTTAATTTAATCTTATCATTAAGCGGTAAACTCAAAGCCTTACCAGATTCCTTCCGTTCCTGATTCATAACAGTCACCATTCTTGCTTGTCGGAAACCATAAATATCCCAACCGATATCCCAACCAATATTACCTTTCCCAATAATTTTTCCATTAATCTAGTATTGTTAGATACTATATCTATCATAACTAAAAAAAAACCTGATTCCCCTCGGGAAAGCACACACGCAAATTTGTTTTGAAAACAATGCTGGACGTAATCTAAATTTTTTTTAACTTTATTTTTTTACGGCTTTGATCCTTTTGTTTTATTTTTATTAGGAGGGGAATGCCCGGAGGCCATCGTGAGGCAATGATGATCGCGTTTCATAAGGCCAATGTTTTCTCTCTTTTCTTCTATCCAGCTGAACATTTTTTGAAAAGGCTTGCATATTTGAATGCCAAGGGCGTGACGGCAAATTCCATTTTGCTAACCTGACACTACTGCACCTGTGTTTTGTTTCGGGATTGAATAGCTGGAATTCAAAAATCGTATCATCTGTTTCGGAGATCTTCTTGACAGAAGGTAAGAGATGGGAGACAAATATCTCATGTCAGCTGGTATGTAAAAAAAAAGACGTATTATTTTAGTAATGTCTCTATTAAGGTGTCTTATATGGTTTTGCAGATGAAACATTAATAAAGGGTTAATTACATAATACCGTGACTTTTCACTTGAATGCCTCTGAATAGAACGATTTAAAATTACATATAACTGTTGCTTGTAGTTAGAATATTGGGTTGGGTATTGTAGTTTCGGTATTGAATCACCGGAATTAAGAAATTATATAATCTCTTTCAAAGATCTTCTTGATAGAGGATAGGATATGGAAGACAAATATCTCATGTCAATTGGTACATGAAAAAAGGCGTATTACTTTTGTAATTTCTTTATTAAGGTGTCTTATATAGTTTTGCCGATAACGGAATTAATTGCATAATACTGTACCCTTTTCTTTATATGTCTTTGAATGGAACGATTTAAAATAACATGTAATTGTTGGTTGTGGTTAGAATATGCATGTTGTAGTTTTGGGATTGAATCTCTGGAATTCAGAAATCCTTTAATCTGTTTCAAAGATCTTCTTGACAGAAATATATCATGTCAGCTGGTATGTAAAAAGAAAGCGTATTATTTTAGTAGTGTTTCTACTAAAAGTAGTAGTGTAGTAAAAGTAGTAAAAGTAGTAGTGTTTCTACGCAGTAATACGCTACCGCGCATGCACGGTAGCGTATTACTTCTTGCACAGCAGAGTATTACTGCTTATTTTACTGTTTAATACTGTTAATTTTACGGTATAATAATGGCAGCAGGGATGCCAGTTTTATACTGAAAAATCAACAATTATTTTTTGCAGTGTGCTTTTACATATTTATACTCTGAATAGCGGACACCTCCGAATAACAAACTAATTCGGCGGGCCCGAGGCATTAGTTATTTGGAGGCTTTACTGTATTTTAATGATGTCCCTCTTAATCTGTGTTATGTGGTTCTGAAATTGAAAAAAATTTAAGGGATTAATGGCATAATACTGTGTAGCTTTTCACTTATAATCTCTTGAATGGAGCAAATTAAAATTTCACACAGCCGTTGGTTGTCGTTGTGTATAGCAGGACCTAATCAACTCTATGTGGAACCCGCTCCACACAGCACAGACCATGTCGACCTGCCCCCCTTATAAAACTATTCATGCATTTTAAACATGACAAACGGCTTTACGTGCAGCTTAAAATTCCCCCAATAGCTTTATAAAAAAATAATTTTCTATAGACACAGGTATAAATGCATTAAAACATTATGTGAAGGTAAAATCTTCAGCACTCTTCGCCAATTCGAGTGAGTAAAATCCTAAACCTAAGGAAATGCATGAAACATGTATGCTGATGTAATACTTGTTCTTCTCGGAATCTCGAAGTTTACATTACAATTCATTGTCGTTAATAAAGGACATTAAAATAGTTCAGTTTACATATATGGGAAAAAATCATCTTTTTCTATGAACTAAAAATAGAAATTTGTATTATTAATTTGCATTTCGAGAAAGTGCACAAAATGTATTTTGGGGTCCCTGAATATGTCTGCTCAGGGAAAACGGGCCTTATGTACCCCTGTGATAATCAGACAAGAGTTTCGGGTTGAAATTCAGAAATCGTATCATCTGTTTCCGAGATTTTCTTGACAGAAAGTTTGGAGATGGGAGACAAATATCTAATGTCAGGTGCTATAATATATATACTATATATATATATATATATATATATATATATATATATATATATATATATATATATATATATAAGGCGCATTATTTAAGTAAATTCTCTATTGATATATCTCATGTGGTTCTCCAGATAAATTGATTGCATAATGTTGGGACTTTTTATTTAGCCTTTGACGCCTTTTTATGACGTCTTTGAGTGGAGCGATTTAATATCGAACATAACTGAGAACAATATATATATAACGCTTTTATGTTGCAATATGTGCAAAAAGACTTAGAAATTACAAAATAACGATTTTTAGAGTTTATTATTTTGTTTAACGAAAATTACAAACGATTCAAGAGTACAATAACATAGTACCAAATCTCAATATTTAAATGTGCAATTTATTTTAATTGTAGTATTAAGTAAACACAACATTGTATTTTATTCTTCAAAAAGAAAAAAAAAACAGTAATCGTACTTACAAAAATATAGCAATTAATTCTTTAGAAATAAATCGCAAATAAAAATTTACTTTATTTAAGTACAATAATACTTCGCATTTCATTGAAATTCATTATTAGTTTTATGCTATGAGTATTTTGAAGGTGACAAGCAGGTTAATTACACATTGATTATAAAATATTAAAAAACTACACTGTAAAATGAAAAAAAAAATGCTAATATTACTTCCACAACATGCAACTCGTGTTCTTTAGAATACAACAAAAATGTAACATTTATCCAAACATAGCCACTAAGATTTTTTTTTTCGCAATTTGACGCTAATTCATATGGTACTGACATTGTTATCTGATGTAAATCACACGGTATTCCTACACCTTTGAGATAAACACACTGTGAAAAGTGAACATGCTATATTACAACATAACATAAGGGTATAATTAATCCCATTCTGCAGAATACTCTTCACGCAGAAACGAAAAATAAGTCTACCAAGAGACTCTTGACTCTCTGAAAAGATGAAATTCTTCAATACCATAAATGCCACTAATTTGATTTGATTTTGGTGAAATTGTTTATTTTGGTAAAAACATATTAAACTTTTGTCAGTTTGGTTGTTTATCTTGCTTGGTCTAAATGTTTGGTTGTTTTTCTTGCAATTTTGAGAATTTGACACTCATAATTCAAATAGCAATTCAAATTATAAATATCATTATTTCATCATTTTACAAAAAGACTGAATAGAGGTTTCCTTTTCCCAGTATACCAGTTTAAGGCGAAAAAACACTTTTCCTGAACTTTTTACCTTTTTTCCATGGCGAATACCTTTATTATCTGAAAAATAATCCTTGAAAGGCATTCGTATTTATCTATCGTAGCCTAACTATGTGGAAATAGGAAAAAAACAATATTGGCATTTAAAGCATAATGTTACGGTAGCTTACTTCTGTTTCAGACAAATATTTACAGACAGGAAGTAGTACTATTATGTGATGTGACACACTGTAACCACACCTATTTCTGATAAAAACCTGTTTACCAGCTTGTAAAAACAGTGGACATCATGAAGTATCATTGATATAATACTAAAATTGACGAAAAAAAAAACCTGAAGTAATTATTGTACAGTAGAACACCGATTATTAGCGATATTTGGACTGCAGCCGCTTCGAATAATCGAAAACTTGGTAAACATAGACTAAAGTAGGTGATTTTAAATGATACTAGATTTTACTGTGTGACAAAAATATTCCTGTACAAATTGGAATAAACAAAGATGCAATACGATGAAATAATGCAATACGCCATAGTTCATAAAGTTATCCCATCTTGTGCTGCGGTTGCAGACTTACCAACATATAAGAGTGAAAGGTGCCAAGCTGGTTATTCTCATGGTAGCTTACTTGGCAGAGTGTTGATGCACTGAACCAGTTACCCAGGTTCGAACCCTGGCCTGGATTCTTTTTCACTCTGTTGGTTTTACACCTTGTAAGCAAAGTGAAAAAAATTTACATAATTAAAAATTCAGTTTTCTCGGGCGTATTGCATCACTTCAATTATTGTATATTAAAATCTTTATCACACATAGTTTTTGTTCTACATTTCATCCATTTTGTTCCTTGGTTTCACTTATCAATGCCGCTTACTTGCATCCTGTCTACATGGAAAACAAAACCCAATCGGAAAATTTATAAATTTCCTATGCAATGTCCGTTGTTCCGTTTGTAAAATTGTAGTAGGTGTTGAAGAGAGAATAGTTCATTTACCCTTGTACATCTATCATAGTTTATTCTTAGCTTACAGAAAGTGAAATTTTTGATAATAGGATTTATTTCATTCTTTAAATGCAGTTTGTTAGATCACCAATTGACGTATACAATGTTAAAATTAACTGGTTTAAACGAAGATTGTTTTATCATTTGAATTAAAAAGCGGAGCCAATTTATTTAACACATTGTACTCATTTGACGACAATCTTTATTATGAGACTTATTTGCATATAAATTATCACATGAGCTCGGGTCGCCATGCTGCACTGGTCTGTATAAATGCATGCAGTTTGGTTTTTAGCTAATAGGTGGCGTTCGTCAGAAATTTGAAGAAAATTCTGACAAATGACGTTCGTAATTCTAACACCAATCTGATCCCTCACACTTCATCTTGTCAAGTAAAATATTTTTTCTCTGATCTCAATGGGTTCACTGACTGTTAAGAGATTTATGCTTTCAGACTTATGCATGCAAATTTTAGAAAAAAGATATTTATTAATCTATTTTATGTGATTTTTGTGAACTATATACTGTTACGGGACATAAATCTGACTTTTCAGTCACCTGTGCAACCATTTACATGACTTCATTGGGTTAAACTTCTTAGTGGTTAAATTTGATTAATCAGTCTTTAATCTGAACTTCGCTGATAATGAGGTTAAGAAAACCTCACAAGTGCAAGTTCAGTGACTGTTCTATTTATATAAACAAATGTTTTAGAGCCTATCTGCTCCAATTCAGTGTGTAACTTGTTCAACAAGCATTACAAATTGATTACAAGAATAAAATATGTTTCATATTACCATGAGACCTTTTTAATAAATTATTCAATAATTTCATTTACAGTTATGAATATTTCAATAAATTATGATATAAAAAAATAAAAATTGAAAATAAAACCAAGTCTGAAATAGTTAAAACCCTTAACAGTTTTTTTTTTTTTTTTTTTTTTTTTGACACAATAAAAAATAAAGAAAAACACAACATTTTCCGTACTAAAATATACGCTTAATAAATTCGAAAAATGTCTGATAATTAATACAGCGAAGATTATAGTTCAAAATTAGTGGTATCCGAAAGCTTTTTGTAACAAAGCAAGAAACTCTTCTCGCCCGAGCGGCGTTCGGGCGAAACTGTTAAGTGGTTAAACGTTTAAATAGTTAAACATTTTTCTTACAAATGACATACTGTTGTGATTTATAACTTAACAGTCATAAAGAAGCAGGTGAATTAAAAATTACACTGTCCAGAAAAAAAAAATGTTGATTATACGGTATAATACTGATATTCCAGCTGCCAATATTATACCGTAAAATTAACAGTAATAAACAGTAAAATAAGCAGTAATATGCTGCCGCGCATGTAGAGCACCTCTTACACAGAATTCTACACAAACTCATGAAAAGCATATTAAAAAAAAAGTTTTATGACCTAAAAATTTAAATTATGAGGTAACTAAAACCTCGATTAAAGCTTTTTTTCTTCTTTTTTTTACTGCTTCTTACAAGCACCTCTTCAATGCTAATTTTTGAGAGTGTTTTACTTATAAAACCTTATTTTATGACCACTGTAATCTTCGTCGAAAAGCAAATAACTAACTAAAAATAAGCCAATCGGCTACTTGTTATCGTCTCATAAAATTTTTATGTGATACTTTATTTTAGAAAATTGCTACTAATGAATGCAATTCCAAAATAAAAGAACCGTATAAAATACACTTAATTATTCACATTATATTTTATTCTAGGAAATAGGCTAATGCGACATAACATATTAATAAATAAAATGGAAATTCAACATTTAGTTCATTGAACAAAGCATAATCTCCATTCTGAATAAATAATTATTCTGGATATTTTCGGAAACGGAAGCCATGAATAACAAAAGAAAAAAAATCTGTTAATGCTAGAGAACTTTTAATATTTTTTTCGGGAAGAAAACTGTGTTCATTTATTACAAAAATTTAAAGAAAAATAATTAAGTGAATTTAAAAAAAACGTGTTTAACGCAATTTGAAAAATTAAAAGGATGTTTAACAACATTATGAATACAGAAATTAAGGGAAAAATCGATGTTTACGCATATATTAAGGCATACTTTCTCGATTTATGCACATATCCCATTGAATATAAAGCAGCTTAAATTTAAAGAAACAAAAATATTACAAGTATCGCAAAAATATGTTGAAATAAAATTGTGAAACGTGGTTTGCAAAAATAAAACGATGTTGAGCATTTCTTATGAGTACAATAAAATACGGGCAATTTAGCCTTACGTTTAAATTAGGCACACTTTCCAGATTTACATACATATGTTGAATATTGAACAATACAGCTTTATACACGTGTGAATAACTAATATTGAATAGTTTTTGCTATGCTGTGTCGTATATATATATATAACAAAACTTTTCTGTATAGTAACCAATAAATCACATAAAAAATCGACAATATATGAAATAATTATAATACAACACAAAGACATATATCCAAAAATGTAAGATTCTCAAAATGAAATAACTGGAAAACAATAAATGAAGAAATCTGGAGAAAAAAAATCTAATTTGCAGAATGTGAGAACTATACAATATATAAAATCTGACAAATCATTTGCAATTCAGATTATCAATTTTATTATTTTTTAAATAAATGTGTAGAATGCAAAAAAAGACGAGATTTGGAATTTAAAAAAAATACTCTTAATAATAGCACGGGTTCCCAGCAGATAACTATTTCTCAACCACTATAATCTTCATGATAGATCGTCATAGCACAATCTAGCTCGAAGATTATTATTTGGAAATAGTGGTTGCGAAATATTCGCCCCGTTGAGAGTGATAAGGCTATTTTCCTACAAAGATTAACTTTTGCTTTCGTATGTCATACTATACACTGTTAAAAATTTTGTGGTAAGTTGAACCAACTTCTGGTGCCACAATATGTGCAACCATAAGATGGTGAAACCTCATTCCTACATTTGGAGCTACACTGGAGCTAATTGTTTTATGTAAATAAATTAAAAAAAGCAACTTAAAAGAGTTTTACCAAAGAAGAAAAGAAACAATAAACAAATAAATAAGATAAGTCAAAACAAAAACCAAGAATAACTCAAGTTTCATCGTCCAAAATAGTCGTATCTGGGGAGTTGTCTCAGCGGAACCTTTTCAAATTGGATTATCTGATTTATTTTCAAACGTTAAGTTTACAATAGCACAATTAAAATTTTAGCTGCTTTATTAAAAGCGAAATTAAAAACATCTATACTTTACGAACTTAAATCCAAATGCAACAGATCAAATTATGACTAGGTTCGATAATACTATAAAAGTATACCGTAACATTTATATGGGATTATGATGAATAATAGTTTCAACACAACAGAGGATTATTCAAATATATAATATAAACAAAAAGGTTTAATAAAATAAAAACATATACAAATGAGGATTGGATTCAAATACAAATATATAATTGGATGAATATTTATGAACGATACAAACTTTCGTATCTCAATATAAAGAAAATTAACAAGCTTCCTAGAGCATTGCATCAAAATTCCACCAACAACCATGGCTAAAATCTATAGAACTTCTGGTCGTGCTTGCGCATCTGCTTTCTTTCCTCAGCCTTTTCTTTCTTGTATTGCGTGAACTCTTCGCCTTTATCGGAGCTCGTGGATATTATTATTTCATTGAGTTCGTATCGTTGATACTATTTCCTCTCATTATTCCCACATTTATATAAATTTTAAAATACATCATAGAACAATTACTAAGAAACAATACGCAAATCAAAAATTATTTTAAAAATCTTAAGTAAATAATATTTAATGGGTATTGAAATTGATATTATAAAATTGTTACTATAATAAAATAATTTATTCATTGATACTACAGAAATATAATTTATTTATTGATGTTACAAAAATATAATTCATTTATTGATGTTACAAAAATATAATTTATTTATTGATGTTACAAAAATATAATTTATTTATTTTATTTCTGTCTATAATCAAATATATATTCAGTAAATCATTCAGTTTCTCATTGATGTTTTAACTCAACTAATATGGGTAATTTGTTTTCTAAAAACACATTTTACTTGTCTTGTAAACGAAAATGTTTTTCAACTATGAGCGAATTGAAGTGCCAATTTTATTTTAATATTTTATAAATCATATTATTCCCTAAAAAGTTTTTCATGAAAGTGAATGAAATTTTGTCTTAAAACAAGATAATTTCCCCATGAGATATTGCACTTATTTTTTAAATAATTTCTTAAAATCTAACAATATTTTTTAATCATAATAAATCCTCTTTAGGTTTTCTAATAAATACAATAATAATACTATTTATAACAAAACTCAATTTTAAAATGCCAATTTAGGATTCAATGTAGAAACAGTAGTTCACACTGTTTTATCCATTTTACCATTTTCTGTAATTATTCTACAGTTTTCAAAGTCACAAAAAGTTATTAATAGAGTAAGCCGGGATAATTTGTTGCTGGGGTAATTTTGTGCCACATTTTCAATTATTATTATTATTATTTTATTCTATGGTGTGAACTTTAAAAAAAAATTTAACATGTGTACTGTGCATTAAATATATCCCTATTATGTAAGTAGCACATTTTCAGGAAGGCAAAACTTTTTTTTTTTTCTGGAATCTTTCAAAAACTGTGCAAAATGACTACCTTCCAAAGTTTCAATAGCTCTCTATGAAGCCACAGAAAAAGCGAGATGATGTACGTATGAATAAAATATTTACTGGCATGTTTTAAAGTACACTCTAATAAGTATTGCATTTCTTCTACCTGCACCTTTGAAAATGACCATGCACGAAAAAAATAGTGTTGATGCAAGCACCAAATTGCCCCACGTAAAAACAATAACTGGGTAATTTGGTGCCACCGTATTTTACGCATAGATTTTTTTTTTTTTTTTTACTGAAGATTTATTATGATTGCTAACTGTCACTAATATTTTGTTTATTAATCATTTCTCAGAAGTATACAGCTGATTTCTTTATTCCAGATTGAATCAGATAGGAATTAGACTACTGAAATGTGTAAGACATGAGACTTAACTTGTGTTTAAAAATGGCATAGCCTTTCATTAAGAAACTGTTGGAAAAAGTTATTATTTTTTTTATATATATATAGGCCTATCAGTCAGAAGATTGTGTAATATCTAAAATATCATTATTTCCATTCTAAAATGTTTCACTCTAGCTCTAGCCTATATCATTGAGTGTGGTTCATTTTGCGGCCTTTGCCTGCGTGTGTGTCTTCCCATTTTATTTTTTCATTCATATTGGAGTCATTTTGCCGCTTCATAAAAATAAAAAGGGGGGCGGGGAGAGACACTTTTTATGTGCAACAATGCTTCAACAATGTTGATAGCTACTTCTTAAAAATTTGTTTGAAAAAGTTTTTATTATTATTATTATTCAGAAGGTATCTTACCTAAAATATCATAATATCCATTCTAAAATGTTTCCTCTATATAATTGAGCTGTATTAAAGCTTTCTTTTTTTTTTCATTTATGCTTTCACTGATGTGTAAAAAACGTGTATATTAAAACTTTTATATCAACTAACCATGTTGTATTAATTTTTTAATGGTTAATTTACTTTAAAAGGGCATCTTTTAAAGAGTACGAAACATTATGAATTTCTAAAAGTCAGAATTTTTTAAATTCTTCATGTAATTACTATTTCAAAACTGTCTCTTTAAAAAGCACATGCTGTCAAAGTAACATTCACAGCGCTCTCAAATGTTATCCGATTAAAAAAAAATTATCAGTATTCTGAATAGCACATTGTTAACGGTACAAAATGGCATTCACATTCTTACCTCAAAATATATGATTGGTGGTGTGGCATTGGTTAAAATTATGGCACCAATTTCCTGTTTTTTATATAAAAAAAATAGCTCTAACTTACTAAGTACTGACTAAAATTCCCTTTTCTTTTATGAATTTGTCCCTGAAAAAGCTATGTTTTGCCTTGTACATTTCAATCTTTTTAAAGACCTATAGTTTTTTTTAATTTTTAGTTTTAAAAAAATTAAGCACCAAATTAATCCTTATTACCCTATGTATTTTCTTGCTCAAGCTATTTCACAATAGAGAAATTCCTACAAAGACAGTCATTGTTAAGCGCTGCTGTCCCCATATATGAGGCCTCTTGCTAAAGTAAATGTTCAAATATTTGCGTTTGCACTCGGATGCAACAACACAAAAATAATACTATGGAAAATTATAGAAAAGAGAGAGGGTAAAAAATCCACAGATGTATCTCAAAACCAAGTTTTGCATCATTTAGAACCGATTGTTTTCAGTCACGAAAGAACCCATTCTTTTTCAGTTAATGAAGCTTCATTAGGAAGAGAATGCTTTTTATTGTGAGCTTGAGCAGTTAAAATTCCGCAAGGGTAATTTTTTAAATGCACAATTGTGACACCTTGTCATTTTTTCTTTTGTTTAAAGCCTTTTGTAACATGAACACGCTTTTAATGGTAAGCGAGATAATGAGTTACATAAGTGTAGATTGTTATGCCTAACATAAATGAAAAATGCTACATGAACAAAGGTTTATGAGTGGTAATTCTACTGAAACTTTCGCTATTTATGAATTGAGAAGAATAAATAAATGTCGTTCAAATGTACTTTCTGTATGGAAGTTCTATACTGTTTATTGTACAGGGTCATTCATAATTCCCTCCGGGGTTTCGAAACGTTATAGTAAAAAAACGAAGACGAATATGAAAAAAAGAAACATATGAAATTATTCCGAAACTATTCAAGTTTTACTTACATACATTACAGGTGTTCTATGTGTGAACCCTTGGTCACACGGCGACGGCATACATCCATGCGATAGTCCAGTTCCTGCCATACTCCGTTTATTTAAATCTGAATCAGTGGTGTCAGTTCAACGGGCCTTTCGTAATAAATATTGAAAACAGGAACCAACTGACAACTGATATTCAAGGCATGAATATCATGCCTTTAATTTACAGTGTGGTAATAAAACAAAACCTGTAGTAAAGAAAATAAATCAGCCATTGCAAAACATTGCTGGGATGTGTGAGCTACCCTTTTCGATTTCAATTCTGATAAAAATATCTCTAAGCCTACTCCCGTACTTGAACTTGACATTCTAAAAGCATTTCGTATTATTATTATAAAAATGTTGTTAATTGCCATGATAATTTTTCTGTTCCCTTTTTGTCAGATTATCGGAAGTTTCACATAAAATCCTATAATTTCAAATAACCATTTTCATAGTGGCAGTTTCTCATCTCTCTATATATTCTTGTTGGCTGCTCCCTTATTTTTTCAGCTATTCTATTGCTCAATAAATTTTTCTTCATTTTGTATCTCCACTATTAGTGGTATTTTTACCTCATAACTTAAACAAAACCCATATTTGAACACATTTCACTCTTTTACACAGTACACGTCTATTTGGTAATTTACATAAGATAATTTAGATTTCATGTATATGAAATGAAATTAACCACTGCTAAACATTCTTTGTATTTAACTAAAATAATCAAGAAAATTGTTCATAAAATTAAAAAAATTGTAATCATATAATTGACTATAATCACAGAAATCTTTTAAGGTTTGTTTTCAAATCTCTTAAAGAAAACAGTTCATAATTCTGAAAACCACTTTAAAACCCTGAAATTTAAGGATTTTTCTGGATTTTTTTTTTTTTTAAATGCGACTTGTCTATGTACAAATACATTTACACTGATTTATTATGTATATATTAAAGTAGGAAACTGTGTTTTTGTTTAGTTGATATATTAAAAAATTGTAATTTGACAGGAGATTTGTTGGAGCGCTTCATAAAAAGAGCTCAAATAGTAGGCACTTAAACTCATCATACACTTGAACTAGAAAAATGTAACAAAATAATTAGTTTTTTTTGTTCAAAATCTAGTGAAATACGTAGATTTAAAAAAATATTTGCATCGATTTATTTACAAATAAATTATAATTCGAAATATTAATATTTTGAAAACATGTTGCGCATTTCATACTAGAGAAATGTGTGATGATTAATTTTCAAAAATATGGAAATGATTGATTGAAAATTGGCAGAGGTAGAGTGTCCTAATACATTCAGCAATTATTATTATTATTATTATTATTATTTTACATAGTAATAGGTTTTGATAATTTCACTTTCACATTAATATTACCTATTACACTGTTTTCGTGTGTGCTTTATGCAAAAGTTCACCAATTTTTTTAAGGATAAATCATAAATAATCAATTAAGTCATAATTAAGTTATAAAAGTAATAAAATATTCTATTGTCATCGGAAACATACAACTGTACATATTGTCAGAACTCTAGTACAATAGGAAGAGAGTGAAAAATCAATTACAAAACTTCATCTTTACATGCATGAATCAAGTTAAGTTAAGGGTATTGGTCAGTGAGATCTAAAATGCTCTCTGCTAATGTTAAACCTATGGGCATGTGATACATTCTTGTATTTAAAGTATCTTTTCAGGTTATTAATGTTTGGATCTCATTGGTCTATACCCTTAAGTAAAAGTTTGTAAAAAGGTTATTAGGTGGGTCGCGAAACGATTTGAAACTTTGAAAAATTAAGGTGGGTCCCGTAATAATGAAGTCTGAGAATCGCTGATGTGCAGGATCAGGTTAAAACCTTCTTTTTATATACAAATTTTTATTTTTAAAACGCAAACAAGTTCTTTTTGACAAATTGGGGACCGCTATAAACGGGAATCCCGAGTACATTGCCCAAGTACATACCTTTCCGCAGCCCTCTTATTGCCAGTTGTATAATTTATCAGCCTTAGTTTCAGAACAAGTAACAAAATGGAAAGAATTATTTTACTTTATAGTTTATTTTAATTACATTAACTTTCACTGAAACATACTTGGAAAAAAATATTATTGCATTATCAAAATAAGTCACACTTTTAAGCGTACGATAAAATTTGGCGTTTCACCAAATCAGAAATCTATATAAATACTAAATTAAAAATAAAACCGAATTGCATATTTCATTTAGAGGCATAATTCGAAACTTTATCATCAATAGTAACATTTTCTCTTGTCATTTCCCTGCAAATACACTGTAAACGAGAGATTTTTACTTTCTTCTATCTTTACAAAAAGAAAGTATTGGATTCATGAAAATTTTCAACTTCCCGTTTTTAACGGATTTATACGTTTTCGAAGGTCCTGAACACGATTTGGCAGTTTTTAGCAAATGTCCGTCTGTGAGTCTGTTTGTCTGTCTGTGTTCTGTGTGTCTGTCTGTATGTGACAAAATTTTTATGGGCGCTTTATCTGAAGAACTAAGGCACAGAATTTAATAAAACTTTAGAATCAGTTAGACCTTGATATAAACTGGTGCGGATTAGTCTTTGGTGTAAATCGTCCAACAGGTAGCGCTGCTATGCTACATTTTTCACGATTTTCACGATAGCTATATCTCAAGAACACAGAATTTCACCAAACGTCAAATTCTGTTAGACCTTGATATAAATAAATGCTGATTAGGTTTTGGTGTAAATAACCCAACAGGTTGCGCTGCTATGCTGAATTTTCCAGATTTACGTGATTATAGCGATAGTCATATTTCAAGAACTAATGCACGTAATTTAATAAAACTTTAGATTCCGTTAGACCTTGATATAAATTGGTGTCGTTTTTAGTGTATGTGAACCTGTATGAGATAGAAGAAAGTTTTGGGATTGGCATATCCGACCAATTTTTCTGGATTTATCAACGAGGTTTACAAAATTATAATATAATCTCCTCTGTGTTACCAACGATTTCGAAATGCGTTCCTTTATTCTCAGAAACCAACAGATTTCCGACATTTAAAGAAACATTTCTGAAAGAAAAGTTTCTTTTGAATACTTTTCAGAAACGTTTCTTTGTGTTTTTAAAGTTAATTAATCAGTTTTCTCAGCCCGGAATATCTTTTTTTTTCGAATGCTATCAATTCTCAAGTAAATATTTTTATGTTCAACAGACAGACATGCTAAATTAACAACATTAAGATTAACATTACAATTAAAGTTGTTTTCTTACTCTTGTATGTACAAATTCTGGTATGCAGCTGGCAAATGTTTACATGAGAATGGATAACAACTGAAAAACTTATAGTCCAGGTTGAGAAAACTGATTAATAAATTGTAAAAACTACTCGGACACGTTTCCGAAAATTACAGGAAGCAAAATAAAGTTTTCTCTTTCAGAAATGCATCTTTACATCTTGGAAATCTATTCGTTCCTTAGATTTCAAAAGATAAAGAAATGCTTTTCAGAATCGTGGGTAACTCGGAAGAGATTATATTGTATTTTCGTAAACCTTCTTGCTAGATGAAGAAACATTTGTCTTTTTTACAGTGTATAACAACAATATTATTTGATTTAAAAAAAAATTGATTTAACAACCAAATTTCAAATTTTAACAATAATAACAACAAAAAAGGAAGCCGTATACATAGTTGAGAATAGTGATTCACTAATTGATGAATGTGTTTGCCACAGAATGCGCCCGAAATATAAGCTGAAAAAAAAAACCCGGAATGAAATGTTACTTTTATTTTAAAACTCAAAGTAGCATATTTTATCTCTACAAGAAATGCAAAATATATTGCAGTTCTCAAAAAGAATATATATAAAGTTGAATTTTTTATTCCATATAGGTTAAATAAATGTATACTGTATATTTACCAAAAATGCAAAATTTATTGCAGTTCTCAAAAGGAGTATATATATATATATAAATTCGTATTCTAAATAGGCTAAATAAATGTGCACTGTATCTTTAAAAGAAATACAAAATTTATTTCATTTCTCAAAAGGTGTGTATATATGTTTAGAGTTGACTTTAGAGTTGAATTTCGTTCATTGGTTGAATAAATATTATATTAAATATAATCCACTATTTCTTCAGAGTAAACTAGTCGGATGTGCCAATCCTAAAACTTTCTTCTATCCCATACAGGTGTCACATACACCAAAAACGAATCAGCACCAATTTATATCAAGGTCTAACTGAATCTGAACTTTGATGAAATTCTGTGCATCAGTTCTTGAAATATAGCTATCGTGAAAATCATGTATTTTTAATGCGCTGAGCAATGAGTAATACTCTCAAGGATTACATTCATATTTGTAATTAAGTTTTTTATATTCAATGATGAAAAATTAGTTTTTCTTAGCATTTAAAACAAATTTCTGAGAAAAAAAATTACAAATTTTTCCTTTTGCAAGATTGTCAGAGGGTTTTAAAAACATTAGATTTGGCAAGTATGGTCTCATGTTCAGGTTTAATTTACAGGAAAAATATATCTTTTAAAATAAAAATTACAAAGTATTTATTAATTTTAGCCATTCTAATGTGTAAAAAAAAAAAAAAAAAAAAAAAAAAAATCTGACGATGCGACAGTTTTTTCTTCCCTCTTTTTAAACATTTTCTTTTTTTTTATTCTTTCCGAATTCTTTTCTGCATTAAAAATTATCCAATTATTAATAAATTATACACAAGGTATTTGTTTTACAATTGAATCCATTTGGACACTACACTGTTAACTAGTATTTTAAAAACACAAATTGCACAAATTGTGCTTATTAGTTGCTAAAATCAGTGTAAAAATTGTTTTAAACTCATAAAAGAGCTAAAATCCTACATGTTTCGGCTTTAAACTTAAAGCCATCATCGGGGAAGAGGAACAACACAAACGACTACTGATCTTTTAATTTTCGACACGAGAAATTGGGATTGATGATTGATTTCAATTTTCCCGTGTCGAAAATTAAAAGATCAGTAGTCGTTTGCGTTGTTCCTCTTCCCCGATGATGGCTTTAAGTTTAAAGCCGAAACATGTAGGATTTTAGCTCTTTTATGAGTTTAAAACAATTTTTACACTGATTTTAGCAACTAATAAGCACAATTTGTGCAATTTGTGTTTTTAAAATAGTATTTGTTTTATTTAAAATTTTTACGAAGTGTAAAATTTTATTGTATTGCTTATTCGAATAATTATTTTATGTAGTTGGTTTTGCTAATGATTATAGAATCCTGGATTGTTCTATTTTTATTATTAATAATGACAGATTTTTTATAACTTATAAACGATGACATAATCTATATAAGCAGAAAACTTATCGAGTTTCACGAAATTATACATTTACATAAACTCAAAATTATAATACATCGAATTTTATATATTAGCAACCTATGTTATATGTAACGTTGTATATATAACCCTTTACAGAAAAAAAAATTCAGCACCATATTTACGATAGTAAATGTTTCCCTTGCCATTTCTTCGTAGAAAACAATATCGTTATAGATTTCAAAGATTTTTTTTAAGCCACCCATATATCTCTTATAAAAAATAGAAGCTTTACGCAATGGTGAGAATAGTAATTCAATATGATGAATATGCTGCCACAGAATGTACCCAAAATGTAGCTGGAATAACACAGATCGGAGTGAAATATTGCTCTTTCACCGAAAGCCAATACAGTATAGTTTACCTTTACAAGAAAAAAATTTATAGCTGATCTCAAAGGGGATATATATGTTCAGAGTTAAATTTCATTTTTTATGTGGAATCAATAAGTTTAAGTAACCCATAATTTCTTCAGGAAAAGGTATATGGCATTTGTTGATTTTTGAAGATATATCTATTTTATATTCAACAGTTATATAAGTTTTAAAGTTATTGAGGTGTTTTTCAAGTGAACTGCTCGATAACGAGAAATTTTCTGAGACATTTTCTGACTCTTTTTAAACGCAAAGGCATAAAATTGGCAGGCCTGACTATTAAAGTGATTTGCAATCGAAGTGAGTTTTCCATTTTTTAAATAAAGTACTTTTTGAGTTATAAGCGATTCGTGTCACGTAAAGACACGTTTTTCCTCTTGGAAAATGAATTTAAAAAAAAACTGCTAAAAAAAGTTTTAAGTTAATAAAATGTTTAAAACTGCAATTGTATTTTACCCTTTCTTCAAATTACTGGGCAATTGTGACTATATCTTTTATGAATATATAATTTTAAGAATGAAAATAATTCAAAGAGTATCTGATAGTTTTTTTATTAACCAATTTACGAATCGTATTTAGCAGGAGATTCCAAGAAAGGAAGACTTATCATGCGTATTTTATTTCACTTTTGTAGAACCATGTTTTTTTAACCGACTTCAAACAAATAATGTTATACGATTAATTTGTCTTATATTTTAATTTATATTATTTATATTAATTAATTAATTAATTAATTTGTATTATTTAATTAATTTAATTAATGTTATTTATGTATTTATATTATAGTTCTGGCTCTTTCTTTTTTTTTTCGGAGACAGAGTTCGAAAAATTTTCTGTTATCAGAGTCGTCCGAGTCTGATGCCGAAAATACGTGCTGTAGAAAATAGTTAATAATATTTTTAACTTGTTTCAAGATTAATTTTCTCATTTAAAAGTCTCTTCTTAGTTGTAAATAACTATTTATCCTAAATACTCTCCCATGACGACAGTTCGTTATTTTCGTGTCCCTGAAAATTAGTGATGGGCGTAACGATTATTTTGATTATTCGAATGAATCATTCGGGCATGCACAGAAGCATATCTGTCAAAGCATATCTATCAAACTGAAAAAAAAAAAAGAAGTTTCTGCAGAAACTTCTTTTTTTTTTTTTTTTTCAAAATTTCTGGTAGTAATTGAATAAAAAAAATTCATTGCTTATGCTTCTGCGCATGCCCGAATGATTCATTCGAATAATCAAAATAATCGTTATGCCCATCACTACTGAAAATCTGCTTAAAAAAGCAAATTTGTTATTTAAACACAACAACTGGCAGAAATCTGCAAAAGTCACAATTATTATTATTTTACAACATAATCGTCCAATTATGGCAGAAAGACATGAATTCTGTTTTCCAGTAATTCCGGAAAAGGACTTCAAATACAAAACGAGGATAGACAAGGGATATCCCATGGCTTCTTTATGCTACTAACACTGGTCGTGCAAAGACTTCAATATAGAATATTTATTCAATATAGAATCAATATAGAATATTTATTCTTATATTCTATTAATAATAATTCATTTAAACTTTCAAACTGATTTTTAAAGGACTTTAAAACATTTCAAGAAATTTAGACTATATTCTTGTTTCTCAAATAGTTATTTTAATATTATTATTTCAATATTATTATTTTTTTTTCAGTTTGTGAAAAAACAAAATTTTACCATTGAGCATGAGTTCGCCTGATACGAAGAATTGTATAACAACAAAGAAGAATCATGCGTGAAGCATAGATAATAAAACACTTTCCAACCACATTCAGAATACTGCAACAAAACTTCACAGCATAATATGTTGAAAGATGATGTCTAAGTAAATAATTTGGAAAACACATAACGCATTCGAAAATCTAATGCTAGAAATTACCGCCAATAGTCGTAAAAACATCCAACTTCTTTCGTGCACCCTTTATAGGATCTACAGATTTGTATATACCGGGTCTCCAAAAACGGACTGACTGAATTTAAAATTAAATAACTTCCAAACGGTGATAGATTTTTAAAAAATTCTTGCAGGAGAGTAATGTAAGATGTCAAGAGTTTTTTTTACTGCAATTCGAGATTTTAGTTCGAATTACTAGCAATGGATGGTGCTGCGAGCGATAGGAGTGCAACCCATGCCATTACTAAAATCACACAGCATTGATGCGACATGCGAAGGAAGGCGGTTAAATACATGGAGTGGGCCTCATTCGCTAATACAATCTTGTTCCTAGGGCCCGATTCTGAAGAAGATTTTATTGGGGAATGAGACACACACCATGTATTTAACCCCTTTCCTTCACATCAATGCAGTGTGATTTCTGCTTTTGTCTCGATTGGATGTCTAATGCTCGAAGCGCCATCTATTGCTGATAATTCGAACTAAAATCAGGAATCGTAATTTAAAAAAAAAAACTCCCTGACATCATACATTACTCTCCTGCAAGACTTTTTTTAATATCTGTCACCGTTTGCAAATTATTAAATTTTAAAATCAGTCATTCCATTTCAGGACACCCGGTATATTACACAGTATTCTAAAATTTACTACAGTTAAGAAATGCATACCACAGTTGAAAATTCCTGTACAGCAAATTTCACCAATAGACGGAAATGCACTCGAGATCTTTTGTTGAGTTCTGTATAGGATCTACAGAAGTTATATACACCAAATAATATGCAAAAAATGAGTTAAATTTAAAAAATGCGTACGGCAACTTAAAATGCACTTCCAGAAATTGTTATTATACAGTCAAACCTCGTTAACACGAAATCGCTTAACATGAAATTTCGCTTAATACGAAATAATATTGAGGTCCCGTCAAATGAATCTGAAAATCAATGTTAATTAATTCGTTTAACACGAAATAGAATTTCGAAAAATCCCGCTTAAGGCGAATTTTTTTTTGCTCCAAAGTAAAAAAAAAAAAAATTCCTTACGCAATGTTTCCGATATTTGAAACTTACATGTCACATACTCTTATTAAAGATGGAATTTTCTCATGGTTTGTAAAAGATATAAAGTGGAAAAGGGTGTCAGAAAATCATGAAATACTGAATTTCTGACTAATCCCTACTTTTCTTTGATCTCTGATGTGCGTAAGTGTTCCCACATTAAAGTCCTCCACAATGAAAGTTTGGGTGAAGGAATTTCTTTTTTGAAAGCGATTGTCCCATTACCCGGTTAACTGTATTGACAGTGACACAAACCAAGTTTCCTAATTCCCCTATCTGTGAGTGAAAGAACTGGCAATCCTTACTTCACTACCTGACTAACATAATTGAACCTCTGTTTGCAGTTGCTCTGTAGAATTCTGTGAAAGATGAGTCGAAAACAACAAGCTGTATCTTTAGAAACCAAGCAAAAAATGTTAAACGAAGTTAGCAATAAAGTGCTGAAAAAATCTGAAAATGCAGCGAAGTATGGGATACCTGCAATTCTTCTACATTTGGTCCGCTCTACAATTTTAAAGAATCGTTAAAAGATTGATGTTTGCCGTGTGTCGCGTGTGGGTGAGGGGCCACTGTATATAGTGTATTTCAAAATGTTATTGTGTGTAAATATAATTGTTTGAATTTTATATTGTAATTATATATTGTAATCATATTTAAAAATATATTATACCTCTAAAGGTTATTGTATACGTACTAATGCATTCAAAATGTACGACTACAAATAATTGTCATCATAATGTTAATCTCAAAATGCTATATAAATAACTAAAATTAAAGTTTATGTAAAATATCAATTATTGTAATAATTTTAACGTTCGCCCAGCCTTGTGGCAAAATTGGGTAACGTTTATACTTTGTAAAAATTGTAGTTTAACTTGTAATTATTGTAGCTAGCGCCGGATAGTAATATTTTTCCCTCCCTAGGCTTAGGGGTTCGTCCTGGCCATTAGCCCAAAGCTGGTCCCTAGTGTGGGCGCTGTCTGTCTGTCTGTGAGTCAATTCAAACCAGCAAGAAAACGAATGTGAAGAAGAAGGAATGAACAAATTGAAATTTCTTTCTTGCGGTGGACAAAAGAGGCAAGAATCTAGAACAATGTTTTAACTTTTGCAGTTTTGCAAGAGAAAATAAAGGCTTTTTCTATTGCTCTCGGAGTGGGCGACTTCATATCTTCTAACAGATGACTGAACGGAGATTTAAAGAGCGTCATAGAATTGTATACAAAAAGATATGTAGCCCAAAAACGGGAAATTCTTTCTTAGACATTGTGTTTTCCGAGTACATTTCCATAGATGAAGATGTTCTGACTTCGGATGTGACGACATACGAAGAAAGAATTGCTGAAAAAAAAAAAAAAGATGACAACATTGGAGTATCGGACGAGGATGAAGAAATTGACACCGAACGGAAAAGTTTAGTGACATTAAATGAATCTACCACAGCATTGAAAACTGTACAATGTTTCCTTCTGGAACAACAGGATGCTTCCAGGATTTTGAACAAATTAGATGAGGTCCATACGTTCCTTAAAGAACTGATGTACAAAAATTGAAGCAAAAGTCAATAACGGACTTTAAAAAAAATGATTAGAAAGTAAATAAATTTATTATTGCCTAAAAAATGATGACTAATTTGTTAATGAAATATTCTATTTCTTATTAATATCTGATTTTATGAGCAAGAAAATATTTGTAGGTTAATTTATTTAGTTTTTATATCTAACATAGATGGCCCCACTATTATGATGGTTAACACGAAACAAATTCGCAGTCCCTTCAATTTCGTGTTAACGAGGTTCGACTGTATTACTATTCATAGACAGTACTGTAACCTAATTGTTTTGTATGTCCCTGTAAATGGACGATGAATGCTATGCACACCTTATTCTACATCAAGTATGCCCCTCAGTTATATATATAAATTTAAATATGCTTGAAATAGCGTAACATCATTAAAATATACTGCAGAAGATTTTTCCCCATGTAACGTAATTATTTTGAGTGCCCCTGTAAATGAACTATAAATGATACACTCTTCATTTTCAATACCGAATAAGCCATAGTAAACATCCAATAACATATATAAATTGCATGGTAATCAGAGTATATTTACGCGAGTTAGAGCACGGACAAACGGCAGACAGACAAACCTAATTCATAATGTTAAAAATCGAGCCGTTACATCTCTAATGTTCACGCATAAGTTTTGAACGAATGCTCCGATTTCCATAACTCATTTCTGATGAATAGGGTCCGTTTTGATGGTGATCCCTTATAAATTTCACCAGTATCCAGAAAGGGTTCGTTTCTTTGCCTGTCTGTTTTTTTCCCCTATAGGCTCTGCATTTCGTAAAAATTAGCCAGTTGTTAGGAAATTTGAATATGTTATTAAGATAAGTGATAATAATTTACGTTTTAAAAATACTCATCGTATCGTGCATGTTTTGTTTTTTTGATTGCATAAACGCATCAATAAATTTAATATAGTTTCGTTTAATGCAGAGCAAGCATGAGTGATATAGACAACAGTGTGGTTTAATCTGAATGTGGATAACAATGCAGGAATGTCATAACAACACTCACTTGTGCCAATCCACTCTCGATAAAATACGCCAGCTGCACTGTAAAAAAAAAAAAAAAAAAAAAAAAAAAAAAAAAAAAAATGTCTAATCTAAAAAAATGAATGTAATATAACCACGAACGAAAATATACAACATACTCTTCCGAGTTACCCACGATTCCGAAAATCATTCTTTATCTTTAGAAAGCTTTTCTTTGTAATGTCAAGTTTGTTACTTCAAGAATACACTGGAAAAAAAAAATGTTGATTTTACAGTATAATACTGGCAGCTTTAGTGCCAGTATTATACTGTAAAAACATTTTTTTTTCTTTTTTTTTTGCAGTGTACGAATGAGTATATTTAAGAAACTTGCGTGTTTTCTGTGAAATTTATTTTTTGTACCGATTAAATAACCAAACAAATGTAAAAAAAAAAAAAAAAAAAAAAAATTGTGAATAAAAACGATAAGACGCATATATGTAATGCATTTGAAATATAATATGTTTAACAAAGATGTTATAAGACACTTACACCTATAATCACTCTTATGCTTAAGTTATAACTACGTTAAGGATTTTGAGCTCAAATTACGAGATTAAGGGCGGAACATTATTTGAAATCAGCTATATAAAGTTTATTAAATAGTTCCGTGTTACAATTGCAAATCAGCCTTGCCTGAATGAATTAAATGAATATTTTATCGCTGAGCAATAAGATTACACGATGAAATGGGATATTAAACTTGTAAATGAAAGCAGTTTAAAAAGAAAAATAAATACATTCAAATGATTTCCTATTTATTTATTTATTTATTTACTGCACGCCACACAGTAGAAAAAAGATAAATGTTTCTCCACTGCAAAAAATAATTGTTTATTTTACAGTATACACTGCAAAAAATAATTGTTGATTTTACAGTAATAAAACTGGCACCCCAGCTCTGGCAGCTGGGTGCCAGTTTTATACTGCAAAATCAACAATTATTTTTTGCAGTGTAATACTGGCACCCCAGCTGCCAGTATTAGCTGCGTGGTAGTGTATTACTGCTTATTTTACTGTTTATTACTGTTAATTTTACGGTATAATACTGGCAGCTGGGATGCCAGTATTATACTATAAAAATCATCAGTTATTTTTTGCAGTGTAGGAAAATATAATATACCAGAAACGAAAATATACAATAACCTCTTCCGAGTTACTCACGATTCCGAAAAGCATTCTTTATCTTTAGAAAGCTCGGAAAATTATATATTTTCGAGATTTAAAGGATCAATTATAAAAACATTTTTTTTCCTGCCACTGATTTTTGGAAACGTTTCCGAGTAATTTTATAGTGTATTAATCAATTTTCTCAAATGGGAATATCGGTTTTTCGTATACGCCCATCCATTCTCTAGTAAACATTTCCATGTGCAAAAAGCATGTTTTACATAGGCAAACATACTACATTAACAGCATTAAAAATAACGTTAAAATTACTATTATTTTGTTATTCTTGGATGCATAAGTTCAGTAACGCAGCTGAAAATGTTTAATTAAGAATGAAAAGCATTCGAAAAATTTATGTTCCGGATTTTAAAAACTGATTAATACACTATAAAAATAACTCGGAAACGTTTCCTAAAATCAATGGCAGCAAAAAGAAACTTTGTTTCTATAATTGCTCTATTAAATATCGAAAATATATAAGTTCCTGAGGTTTCTAAAGATAAAGAACGCATTTCGGAATCGTGGGTAACTCGGAAGAGGTTATTGTATTATTTTCGTTTGTGGCTATATTATATTTTTCTAGATTAAAAAACATATGTCTTTTTTTTTTTTTTTTTTTTTTTTTTACAGTGTCCCGTACAGTAAACATGTAAATAAATAAGCAGGAAATAATTTGAGTGTATTTATTTTTCTGTTTAAATTGCTTTCATTTACAAGTTTAATATCCCATTTCATCGTGGTAATCTTATTGCTCAGTGACAAAATATTCATTTAATTCATTCAGGCAAGGCTGATTTGCAATTTGTAACACGGAACTATTTCATAAACTTATTTATAGCTGATTTCAAATAATGTTTCGCCTTTAATCCCGTGAGCTCAAAATCCGTAACGCAGTTATAACTAAAGTATAAGAGTATAGGTGTATGTGTCTTATAACATCTTTGTTAAACAGATTACATTCCAAATGCTATATGCGCCTTATCGTGTTTATTGATGTTATTTTACGCATTCGTTTGTCCATTTAATCAGTACAAAAAATAAATTTCACAGAAAACAAAGTTTCTTAAGTATACTCATTCGTATTCTTGAAGTAACAAACTTGAAATTACAAAGGAAATGATAGTGTTTAAAAACTAATTTTAATTAAAGAAAAGTAATATATATATATATGAAATTCAAATATAACCCAACAGTTATTGAGTAATGTGGATATAAATTCGTTATTTACTATACACTGATTACTTTTACATCTGCGGTACTGACTTTTAAGTATTAGATCGGATTACAAAATTAAATAAGAAAAAATAAATTAATGGTCTAAAAACCTTAAAATATGGGAACTAAAAATCACATCTCATTGTGATATCTGTAGAGCAAATCGGTTTCGTAATTTAAAAATTTGTCTCAATTGGGTCATCCGGAAACTTCTGCGGTGTTTCAAAAATAGAAGTGCGGTTTCGTCTAATTATATTACTACTGCTGATAAGGAGTGACCTTGAGTGACACATTCGGTCTTTTCTGCTTACGTTGCATAATTCTTGCTTGGGTTGTGACATTCCTTTTGTTTCAGTGCAGTGCTAAGAATGGAAAATCAAAAAGTTCCTTTTCGTTATATTATGTTCCTTTATTTTAAGAAAGGTACAAATGCTAGTCAGACTGCTCGTAAAACTTGTGCTGTATATGGACAAAATGCTGTTTCAGATGACACAGTTAGAAGGTGATTTGAGAAGTTTAAGCACAGAAATTTCAGCCTCGAAGATGATGACGGATCTGTACGACCATAAAGGAAAGTAAAGGAGGACCTTTTAACAAAAGCTATCAAATGATCATGCGCATTGTATTTTTTTGGAATATTAATATTTAGTCTGTGTGACAGCTCCGGAACTATGTAACGTGGATTTTCAGCAAGAGCTACTTTTAAGAGGTCCCCTTTACAGATGATGGACGACCATAGGGGAAACATCTTCGAGGCTGAAACTTCTGGGCTTAAACTTTTCAAACAACCTTCGAACTGTGTCATCTGAACATGGCACTTCGTTCATATAACGTTCATATAACGTTCATCGCACAAATTTTACGAGCAGTCTGAATAGCAATTTTACCTTTCTTGAAATAAAAGAGCATAATACTACGAAAATGAACTTTTTGGTTCTGCATTCTTAGCACTGCACTGAGACAAAAATTATGCCACAACACAAGCTAGAATTACGCAGCGCAAGCAGAAAGAACCGAATGTGTGTCATTCAAGATCATTCCTTATCAGCAGTAGCAAAATAACTAAACAAAACTGCGCTTCACTTTGAAAAACCACAGAACGTTCCAGATGACCCAATAGATTACTTCTCTAACATGTACGTGATAGTTATACATGGTTTTTAAAAAGACTAAAATTTAAAGGACTGAAATGATCAGTCATTGTAGAATGCAAATTATATGTTTAAAAAAAATCATTTAATGAAGCAATTCTCTATACGTGTGTAATTATCTCACACATTTTGTTAAAAATTTTTATTCCTTCCTCGTAAATTCGTTTTCATTAAAAAAAAAATAATAAATAAAAAATAAATAAACAAAATAATCGACTGAATTAAAATTAAATATACGTACAACTGAGGCAACTTTCATAATGGAATCATGAAATTTTGGCTAACAACACTTGTTCAAAAAATGAAGGAAAAGAGTATCATCGTATTTCTAAAAAGAAAAACGGAAAAGAAAAGGGAAAAAATTAAAGAACTGAAATGAACAGTAATTGTAGAATGCAAATTATATGTTTAGAAAAATGAAAATCATTCAGTGAAGCAATTCTCTATAAGTGTGTAATTATCTTAAACGAAATCACACATTTTAATAAAAATTTTAATTCATTGCTCGCAGATTAGTTTTCATTAAGGAAATCGATTCAACTAAAGTATAGATATCATTAAATTAAACTGAGGAAATTTTCATAATGGAATCCTGTAATTTTTATTAACAACACTTTTTCATAAAAGAAAAAAAAAATAGTATCACCGGGGTCGCTAAATAGAAAAAGGGAAGTTCGCATGATAAATGCTGAGTTAAGAGTTCTTAACAGATCCGATTTATCACATGCAAAAAGGACATTTAACGAATTCGTATTTTTCACACATTTTTCTTATTTTATTGTGATTTTTCAAGTTACAATTCTTAAAATATATTGTAAATCTAAAGGTTTTGCTCATTCGTAGGTGTATTTTCATCAAAAGCACACATTTTTTCTCCCCTTTATTATAATTAAATAAAACGAATAAGTTACATGGTGCGAATAATTTTCTCGAACAGTCTGTTCTGCCAATATACCAAATCAAATCATTGTGTTTTTTCCCTCCAATCATTGGAAATGAATTGAAGACTAGCTGACAGCACATTTTGTCGAAGTCGTTACAAGCGTTGCATTTCTTTGTACTTGTTTTTTATACATTTCTGTAACAATTATCAAAATCCAGTTTTCTCTTTAAGAAATATGATTATCATGCACTAAATATGGAACATCTTTTATTTATTGGAATGATTTAAAGTTTTTTTTAGTAGTATAGATGTTGTAGTTATAATTATCTATTTTCAATTCTTTTCCTTCAAGATTGGAGCAAATTTGCTATAATGACCAGACCGGAGTACAGTGCTACCTCGGATAACGAACATAAATCGTTCCGGAATTACGTTCGTTAGCCAACATCTTCGTGAAATGAAATTGAACGGGTGAGCGGATAAATTATAAGACTCCATTTAATGCAACTGTTAAGAAAAAGCAAAAAATCATTTATGTTAAAAAAAAAAAAAAAAAAAAAAAACTACCAATTTTAGAGTAATGTTCACCATTATTCGATTGCATATGTCTAGTCGATGAGGGATCATCCTATAAATTTCAAAGAAGAATACTGGTTAACTAATTAGCTATTATTAATTAAACTATTTCAGTTAATTTTTCTTATTTTTGGAATGTTATCCTTTTTACACTCACCCGTTCAGTTGATCTCTCGTCGAACTTAAATGCAAACGCTGCAGCTTTATATTAGTGTCTGCATCTAACGAAACGTCCTTAGGACGAAACTAAGTTCGTTAGCGGAATCAGAAAAACAGAGAAACAATGATCGTTAGTTGAAACCTTCGTTAGCCAAAGTATTTCAAAATATATATGTTCATAAATATAATTGTCACTGTTATAAAAATTGAGTAATATGTCAAATATATGAAGACCAAATTGAAAATTAATGTAAGCACAGACGAATAATATTTCTTTTCATAATGTAAAATGTTACTGTTTTAAATTAATTATTGAACACTGTTTTACTATGAGATACACAAAATAAAAATATATAATATACTTAATTTATAAAATAATTTGCAGGATATTTATAATAAATGTAGAATATTTATAATAACAATTTATATCATATTATACTTTTTACTTTTTACTTTATAGTTTATATACCATTACATTATGTGTTTTAGTATAATTGAAGACATATATAATTACTTTTAGTCCATTCATTCATTTCTTACTTTCGTAAAAAAATGGTTATGTAATTCCGAAATTAAAACGTGTGTAATAGGCATGCGTTGTAGAAATGTTATGTATTGTAAACAGTATAGGGGAGACTGGGGGGGGGGGGGGGGGGGGGTAATGGGACATCTTTTACATTTAATATAGTATAGAAAGCGTAATTAATAAAATTACCAAATTCTTTTCTCTCTCTCTTTTCCCTTTTTGACAGACAGTTACTTTAAATATTTTATATTAATAGATAAAATATGTTAGTTATAGCGTAATTAAGGAAAGAAAAATTGTCTTAATTTTTTAAATAAAATTTTGTTTAATTTGAAACCGATTTCGTGGTCTAATGGGACTTGCCATGGATGTGATGAGACACATTAATTAAACATAAATGTTTCCTAAATTGACGAATTTAAGATCTATATGAGCACTATTAAAATTCAGTGAACAAAATCTTACTTTAAAAATTATGTTTTCTTTCTAATTTTGTAAAACTTACTAAAGAAAAATTGATCGAGATCTTTGTTACTTTGTCATCTTTTATTGAAAATTTTAATTTGGTAAAATGGTATTAATTTTAGAAAACATGAAATAATAAGTCTCAGTGAGTTTTTTGTACACAAGATGTATAATTTAACATAAATTTTAAATCCACAGTTTGTATATAATAACTTTAGGGGTCCCACAATCTGAGATGTCCCATTAGTCCAAATTTAAACTGCATTTGAGATTTTTGTAAATTAACTATTTATCACTAACACAAAACAAAAATTCCAAATGTATTAAAATCTTCATAATCATATATAATATTGTTAAAAACGGAGTCAGTGCTTTATAAAACACTATATTAAAAAAAAAAAAATAGTTAGATTTTTAAGAATATAGACAATTGGAGACAGCTATGACAGACAGTTTGGAATGCTTTGCTTCTTATTTTGCAACTAGCTAATGGGAAAAAAATTGTTCGATACATGTGCTCATGTAATGCTGGTACTGCTATCTATTGACAAAAAACTTGACCATTTAACTGATTTTTTTAAAACCAGAAAATTCACTTCTTCCGTTAACTCTCAGTCTCCCCTACACACCCGAAACACATGTCTTATGAAACGAGTTAAAAAATTATCCACTGTTGGTCTATTATTTTTATTTTAGAAACATTGTACGGTTTTACTTTTATTTTTTTCATCTGGCACTTTTCTCTTCTCTTCAAATACTATACTGAATCATTATAAAAGTGTTGTTCAAAATTTGAACAAATAATATTCAATGTTTAATTTAATTACCAAGCTTTATTAGTTCTCTAAAGAGGTGCATTTCACAGAGAAATTACCGTTTAACGTAATTTTATCTCCAATTAAACTTTATGAGCGTATTTCTAAGTTTAACTCCACACTAATCTAACATTATATACGTGCTTAATTGATACTTTATTTAGGTAATTTCGGTTCAATTCCAACAAATTACTTGACAGGAATTTAATCAGCAGCATTGCTATCGATTGCAATTCTGCTTTTAGAAACAGCTTGGAAATACCAAGCAATAATTCTCCTTCGAGTCTTCCTTTCATACTTTGATAACCACCGGCAGACTAACAACTAATTAACACCGGCAGAACGAAATCAAGGGAGGAGCAAGGTTTAAAACTGATGTGTATGTGGATTGCAATCTAGGCTTGGTTATTTTTCTGAAATCGCGGAGAAACTATTTCCTGAAATTAATAGCTAAGCTGGAAGTCCAAGGAAACTCCGATTGTCATAACTGCGACCACTTTCAAAACCTGCAAATTTTAAAACGGAGAAGATAGCAAAACAGTCTGAACTAAGAATTTTCTGACAGAACGCCTCGCGCCTGACAACTTTTAAATGTACCAAAATAGAAGCAATATAGAAAATTAATAATTAAGAAATATTATTCTTATTACATGTATTTTTTCCTCAAAGGACTTTAATTCCTGAATCCTATATTAAATGTAACTTTTAAGCATATGTATGTAACAAGTAAAAATACAGAATTAAAACTTGCTTTGCACGGGGCTTCAAAAGCGTATCCCCCCTGAGGAAAAAACTTTACTTCCTTTAGTGGTATTAGAGATAAAGAAAATTTAATTAAATAAATACTAATATTTAGTGAGGGAAATAGTCCACCGCTGTCTTTACTTACCGGTTACATGTAATAAACTGATATCTAACTACTGTTATTCTAGATGTAAATGCTCTAGAAAGCATTTATATATTACTCTAAACTGATATATATTTCTCGATTATTTGCATTTCCAGAGAAGTATTTGGAAGAATCTTTACTTAAATATATGTTAAATTAATATACTTAAAAAAAATCATTCGCGAAATTATATATTTTGTGACTATACTACTTTATAATTTATCGAATATAAACATGGTTATGTTCTCATACATTGAATATTTCCACATGTTTTGGATTAGTTTCTACTGGAATTTCATTATGATGGTATAAACAGATTTTCATACATTCACAGATTTTAATGTATCCGATGAAATATGTTAAATTTATTATTTAGGTAAGCTTTTTGAAATAGTAATATATTTTGAAAGATAAATGTGATTTCTGTAACGCAATGTAATGCATACATATTATCATGTCAAAATGCTTCTATTGCATTGTCAGTACTCTTGCTGCAAAAATCGTTTTACAGGCACACATATGGCTTATGATTACCACAATGGAGCTCGACCTTGGCGACGGTAAGATTGACTTTCTTTGTGACTGGGAGATTCTAAAATGCTTCTAAGGCATTAACAGTACTGTTGTTGTAAAAATCGTTTTACAGGCGGCATACATATGGCTTATGACCAGAATAGAGATCGAGCATGACGACGGAAAGATTGACTTTTTCTGTAACTGCAGATTCTAAAATGCTTCCACGGTATTAACAGTAGTACTATAGTTAAAAAAATCGTTTTACAGGCATATATATGTCTTACATACGCCCCAATGGATCTCGATCTTCGCGATGGAAATATTTACTTTCTTTGTGACTGGACGATTCTAAAATGTTTCCACGGTATTCACAGTACTGTTGTTGCAAAAACCGTTTTACAGGCATACATATATGGCTCATGATTGTCCCAACGGAACTCGTCATTGGCGATGGAAAGATTGATTTTCTTTGTGACTGGAATATTCTAACATATTTCCACAGTATTAACAGTACTGTTTTTACAAAAATAGTTTCCCAAGCATACATATGGCTTTTTATTGCTAAAATGAAGCTTGAATTTGGCGACGAAAAGTTTGGCTTTCTTTGTAACTTAAAGATTCTAACACTCCATTAGTGCCCACTCAGCCCAGTGATTAGCTTCAAAATGAGAAGCTTAGATCGAAATTAGCGGGTTCGGAACCAGTGCGCAGTGCGGTCAGGGTGAAAATTGTACATCACATGTGTAAGATTTTCGGGTTTTTCTTTGTGCGAGAACGTCTCTCCTTCTAATACCTCACTGATACTTCCATATTTAGGTCAGCTTACCTTGGAGTAGGCGAATCCGGAATTAGATGCCCTGACCAATCTGAAATCGTTTCTGGAACTATCTCGGTTGGTTTGAGGAGATAAGATGTTTTATGCATCATAGTCTGAACGGGCTATAACAAATACATTTGGTGGCAAGGTCTCAGGTCGAAAACTTTATAAATTAGATCTCGAAGATCAATATTAAACGAGACAAGAAAAATATTTCATATAACCTGGGATGTCATTACAAGATTTCTTTAGCAAGATTATTTAATTAAGGATATAGATAGGAGGACTTTGACTATTGTACTGTGTTTTAAATCACTGCGATATTTTGTGTTCTTTTAGTTGTATTACATTGTTTCTGAATTAATTTACAGTTTAAAAAAATACGGTACATAAGTATATATATATTTAATTTTAATCTATGAAAGATATTGTCTAAGAATGCCTAAAGAAATTCCATCATGAAAATATCACAAAAAACTTTATTTTACAAACATATAACAGTTTTAAAAGTCTAGATTAAAAAAAAAAAAAAAAAAAAAAAAAAAAAAAAAAAAAAACTTTATAAAGAATAAGACTTAGTTTGTTGAAATTTTTGAACCGTGAATATGTCGGAAATAATTAAAACCCGTTAGAAACAACCAGTTTAAATTCCGCTTAAATTACGAACTTCTTCAGGAAATGCATTTAGTTTCTCTTATCAAAATGTTACTTTTCCCTTTTATTTCACTTCTTTGTTTCTCTGTTATTTTACTGAAAGTTCAACTGCCGCATTCATGTTCTTTTTCTATTCCCTGCTATTTAATTAAAAGGCTTACATGATTTTGCTTACTCGCATAAAAAATCATGAAAAATTAGCTTTATTAGAAGAGAAAAAAAAATGAAATTTTAGTTTTAAGATGTGAAGCTATTAATTTTTTTTTTAAGCATCCCGTTTAAAATGTATTCAACTTTAAGAAACTATTTTTGTTCTACATAGTTCTGTAATATTCACTAAGCCCAAAAGACTAAAGAAAAGAATGATAAATTAACGTTTAAAAAATAGCCCGGGAACATCATTAATGGGCGCATAATAAAGAGTTATAGACAATTGGCCAAATGTTACAAAGAAATTAAAAGAGATACTGTGTATGATGCAGAGAGTTGTGAAAAGTTCAGTAGTGGAATGTGTTATGACAAGCGTCAGATTAGTTTAAAATAAAATAAGCCCCAAATGATAAGTTGCGAAGAGTTCACTTTGGCAAGTTTGTAATAATAGATGTTAAATATTGGCGTGTGTTTGGCTGAACACTTGTATAGTTTAATATAATATTAACTCCTTAAGTAGTACAATGTGTCATATTGAATATGTGGATAACTTGAATCCTTTCAGTAAAATGACGAGTATATCTCGTCATGAGTTTTTCATGCCAAACAGTACACTGAAAAAAAATGTTGATTATACCGTAAAATTAACAGTAATAAACAGTAAAATAATCAGTAATACACTACCGCACAGCTGCCAGTATTATACCGAAAAATTAACTGTAATAAACAGCAAAATAAGCAGTAATACACTGCCGCACATGCGCTGTAGTGTATTACTGCTTATTTTACTGTTTA